>OZ001353.1:15188005-15550991 GCA_963924055.1 Drosophila limbata
ATGACATGACGCGGCAACTTTAATGCGGGGTCGATCGACCACGCCTCAAAACCCCCACGGGAACTGTGTGAATCACATGAATGAATAAGCCCTCAACACTCAAGTGGCTAATAAATTAGAATGGCCGAATTTTGCTAATTATATGACACAAGCATGAACAATATGCTGATGCAGCAGGCGGGAAAACGTAATTACTCTCAACAACAAAAAGAAAAAAGCAATTGCTCCGATTTTGCAAATAAAGATAAACTAAACACTTTTAATGCCTTCCAGCATTTCAAATGGCAAATGCTCACAACTCGAAATGAATGTGCATATAAATTGAAAGAAACTCTTTTTATCTTGCGATTCATTTATGCACAAAATGCAGAAACTTTGAAAGAAGGTTCTTAGAAATACATACTTTACAGATGCAAACTAACAAATTCAAATTTTAAGCAAAAAAGACAAATTGCAGATGCAAACTAACAAATTCAAATTTTAAGCAAAAAAGCGAAATGACTGTGATAAACGAGCCATCAAAGCCATTGATCACAAAAGATTTATCGCAATAAGAAATTCTAAGAAGAGAAATTAATATAAATAGAGATTTTCATATTTTTCCTTCATCTTTGTACACAACATACAGATACTCTAAAAGAAAGTTTTAAAGTTATTAAAACTGAATAAAATAAAAAAAATGGACAGTGATGGAAAAAATTCAATTTTTTAAGTTAATCAAATTGTTTTGCTGAAATCAAACCATTATAAAATTGACATTACGTGGGGCAAATAGGAGTCTTGAACAAGTTTTGGCAGTAAGAAGATTTTAAAAAAGTGAACAGTGATCAGAAAAAATAAATTTTCCAAGAGAATAAAATTCAAACAAAGACATTCCGCAGGAAAATCGATTAGGTTTTGAATTTTTAATGCAATGTATTGTCCTCAATCTTCTCTAATATCTTCACACTCGTTCCAGTAAATCAACACTTATTAAAGGGTCATGATTTGGTTTCATAAATTTCCACACAAGCGCCAAATTTGTTTGTAAATTTGAATTCCTTTTCAATGTTAATCTCCAGTGAGAGTTCTTAATTAGCACCCCAAATAAAAGCGTTCTGCCGGCTGCACTTGGCCTGTAGCTGACAACTGTGAAGTCTATCAGACTATACAAATACACTCACTCTACCAGTTTTTATTATGAATAATAAGAGAATAGAAGCTGCTTTAAGATTGAGCTTGGATTGGCACCTTGACGCGCATCATGAACTTGCTGTGTGGGAGAGAGTAAGAGAGGAATAAATGCTTGTCTTCTATTGTAATTGATGATGGCAATTGAATTGAACTTCTGTGCAATTGCAATGATAAATGCCGCGCAACGAAGCTGAAAGAATATGAATAGGTATGTTAACTACGGATACTTGAATAAATGTTGAATATTCATAACAATACAAATTAAATGCTTTGCAGTTTTTGGGCTTCACCCACAACGAAAAGCGATGACGGTTGTGTTTTTTTTTGGCCTGGCCATAATACAACAAAAAAAATAACAACAGCAACAACAAAACGACAACGCGACGCCATCGTCAGAGCAATTACGTTTGTTTTAGCCGCGTGCAGGTTATGCAAGTTCAAGGCCAAAAACTCTGCATTAATTATAATTATTTTTGCATTTGTTAAACACAACAACAACAATAACAAACAATAGCCAGCACGTTTGGTTGTTAATCGGCAGCGGGCAACACGAAATGCAAAAGAAGACTAACAGGTAAATGCAGCTTTTGGCTTTTGTTGTTGTTGCGCACATTTCGAATATTTTGGTTACCAAAATGTGGTAGCTAATTGGCCCAAAGAATTGCAATTGTTAAGCTAATTTTAAGCGGGCAATTCAAGCAACTTAAAGGGTCTCCTCAAAGATTCTTTTGTGGGTGCTTAACTTGCTGCTCCTCTGAGGTGACACAAGTAGAATTTGTGGAAGAGATGACACAATAAAGAGCGAGAGGAAGCAGGAGAGAATGGGGGGAATGTTACGCGAGATAAGCAGACGAATGAGAGCTCATAAAAAGCTGCCTGGAATTGACAAAAATGAACGTTGAGAGACAGAAAATAAGTATAAACCCAAAGCGACAGTCAGACAGTCAGAAATGAAATCTTAAAGTCAACTCAAAGGCACAAGAATCCAAGATAAGTCCAAGGCTGAGCTCTGGATAGTATCAACAGCAGCAGCAGCAGCAGCCGCGACGGAAGGCAGACAAGCAACAACAGCAACAACAACAACAACAACATACCACCAAAACAAACAAAATCACAAAATTAAAGCAAAAGTTAAAGCTGCCTTGTCAGAATTAGAAGCGGATTTCTGCTGGAAGAGCAATGAAAGAGCGTTGGCAACTGATTAAATTTATTTATTATCTTGGCCTAATGGCCTGTTCTTAAGCGTAATCAACAAAAGATGACCTTCTAAAAGTAGACATGGTGTGGGTAGAAAATCTTCAGCATTTTTCGCTTCCTCTTGTTCTCTGTAGTAAATTGAATTTGATCTGCTTCTTAACAGATTTTCGAAAAAATGACTGACAAATCAATTTCAAGCAAAAGCCTCTTGATTACCAATCGATTGTTATCGACCTAGCTTAAACAGACAGCTTAAATACGATTATAACATCATTTAATTCGGGCATCAAGCAATTTCCAAATCAGCAGTATTCGACTTCAGATTGTATATTAAAAATGGGATTTCCCCATTCCCGAATTTTAATTTTATAAAATTTAAATAATTAAAATTATTGTCATATTTATTTAAAAACTTTCATTTAAATAATAAGTATTACTGGTTGAATACTATATAATTATAAAATTAAAATAATTAAAATTATTATCATATTTATTTAAAAACTTTCATTTAAATAACATGTATTACTGGTTGAATACTATACAAATTATGTAAATCTCAACCACACCTCCCTCAATGCTTTTCACCCGTTGCAAGCACAAAAGTGGCTTAAATATAATTTAATGTTTTAAATGAAAACGCTCAAACTCGTATGCATAAATACGAGTACGAAAATATGGTAATATTTTTTGAATTGTATGTTCGTTTATTTTGATTAAAATGCATATTATTATTTAAGTAATGTTACAGCTTTAAGTGCAGACAAAGCGACAACCACACAACACAAATGTGGAGCGATAAACATTTAAAAAAATGCCTGCAGTCAACGTTTGCCACATAATTGGAATTTAATGAGAACATTTAAATTTCAAGTTTAAATGCCTGATAGATCCCTTGACTCGGAAAGAGAGAAAGAGATAGACAATAGAGTAAAATACTTATGCTTTTTATTGTTTTTGTTGTTGTTATATTGCTCGACTTAATGGCCAGATTTAAATGACAAATGCTTTAACATTTCTTGCAGTAATCAACAATTTACAGGGCAATTCTGTTGAAGTTTTCGAGCAGCAAATTACGTCGTTGTTACAGTCACAATTTTAAATGAATAATTATGTGCTGCAAGTTAATTTTGCATACAAACATTGCCATTCAGTACAATCTTAACTGTTTGCTCGGTGTGAAAACTGAATCATACCAACTGATGTTTTATCCCGTGTCGTGAGATAGTTGCTGAGTGCTGATTCATTTCCACCAGCAAGCTCTAAGCACAGATAGAAATTCCAAACAAGATCCGATTTTGCTAGAAACATACAATATTATTCTAAGAAAGAATTACACGAGCGATCTTAAAGATAGAGCCTTAATTCGGTATATATTTACTCACGATTGGATCACAAGTAAAGAATTTTTTCAATAAACTATTTTACACAATGCGAAACTGGTGATGAGGCACTGGCGCCATCTAGCGTTCGTTTCTGTAAAAGTATTTGTCTCTCAGTTCATCTTAAAATTTAATGAATAGTATTCAATACACTATTTTAAATAGTGCGAAACTGGTGATGAGACACTAGCGCCATCTAGTGTTTGTTCCTGTAAAGTTTTTGCCTCTCATTTCATCTTAAAAATGGAAAATGAAATGAAATGAACAGTATTTAAAAAATTAATTTTGATCAAGTTACGATACTTAGAAGTCTGGGAATTAAAAAACTACGACAAAAATGAATGACAATTTTCTCACTAAGAGCTTGATAACCGAAACACAATAAAAAAACTCGTACTTTCACTTTTATATACGCTGCATATTTACTATAAAATTCCGATTTGAACTCTAGAAGCAACGATAAAATAAAAATTATGCTAATTAACTGTCAAATTAGCAAAAAAAAAAAAAAACAAGAAGAAGAATAAGAAACGATATAAAATAGAAGCCAAAACGAAACCTGAGCTTAGAATCTGACGATCTTATGGGCGGCAACATAAATTAGCATATTTATGCGATTTATGTCGCCAGAGCTTGGCCAAGCTGAGCTCTCTGGCGTGTTAATTACTTTGACTTGTTGAAATGACCAGTTTTTTTTTTTATCATAATTGAACACACATCTTGTGGCGCTTATAATTCAAGGTTGTTAGATAATGAAAAGCATTTCCGCGTCTTGCCTGAACTATCAGTACATATGCTCGTCTTTTTATTTATTTGCGAGTGTGACTGAGATACATATATACAGTTCTTATTCAATAAACAGATTTTGATTACTCGTACTACATCTCATCAGATTATCTAGGGCAGATCCATTGAATATATCTCATCACTCCAGCACACCGAAGATTAATCCACAGAATAGCAGTAGACAAAAGCTGAACTTATTTTGCATTGTGAAGTTTCTATCGACTGATTAACATTCACTCATTTGGAGGGGCTTTTATAGCAAGAATCAAGCTCACTATCACCCTACTTCCAGGGTGGATTAAGAAGTCAGTCGGAAAGAAAATGGAAATGATTTCTCATTATAAAATTTGACCAAGAAGTCTCTAAAATTTTTAAGACATTCCCTTGGACTTGGCAGTCAAAATCAGAAAGCTTAATCTAAAAAGAAAATTCAGAATCGCTTCAAGTTTCTCCTACCTTATACCAAAAAATACCAGAATAAATTTTTAGCAACAATAAAGTAAACTTTTAAAACCCCCCTCAATTTGTTAATAATAAATTATTGAAAAGATAACACTGACATTTTCCAGCTAATTTCAATAGTAAATAAACCACTAATTAATCGATTATCTGTAGTACATGTTAATCTAATGCTCAGCTAAGTTTAATTAAGTTCAGAGTACATTAATAGGAAAATCTTAAAAATAAATATGTTGACGTAATTGCATAACGCATGTGACACAGTGTCCCCAAAGACGTCAGACAGTCGATCAAATTGTAACTTGAATTCAGAATACAGTTTTTCAAATTATTACCTAGATTACAAGGGAAAATGTTCATCAACGAGATCTAAAAATTAATAATCTTAAAATAAATGTAATAATATATAACTTAATCCATCCATAAATCTTATAATTATCTATACTTAGCATAGCTCTCATGGTTTTCATGGGATTCCAATAAAATGGGTATTCACATTACGATGCTGTGGAATTTAGCTATACTGTTATTAACTGGTTAGGGATGGATGGATGCTGAGTCAACTGAGTGCATCAAGAACATACACACAGTGGGGCTAAGATTAAGCATACCCATGCTTAAATTGCAATTACCCAATGCATATTAAGTATACGTCACGTTATTTATTCTGTGGTTAAACGGAAGACGGGATAGACATAATCATACAAATATTACAATTGATTCTAACATAAATGATGTAAAATTATTGTTGCATATCAATAGTTAAAGTTCTTTAAGAAATTATTAATATGGTTATTGAGTTGGAGAGTTCACCTGCAATATATCGATCTGGCTTTATGGGCAAACATCATAAAGTAAGTGCTATTTTATGATATCAACGTAACGCATTTGAGCCAACACTCTCGTTGACAAGCCATAAAAATTAAACTGTTCTAAAACCGTTCGCAACTGTTTGCAACCCCTAAATGACAAGGCTACAACATTGATGCCACCTCCAACTTTCCGCCTCCTGTCTCCTCGACTCTTCATTCTCTTCACTCGCACTATCCTTCGCCATTACGGCTGGTTATTCAATTTTCCAAAGCGCGCACAGACGTTGGCGTCGCAGCTGCAGCAATGTGCTCAGGAGGCTAATGCCCTTTTATGGCTTTCGAAAGTACCGCATCAGCAAAAAAAAAAAAAGAAAATAAAATAGAAAAGCATTTCCCCGTCTCGGCTGTTGCTGCAGCATCGAAAGCGCCATCGAGCCCCACCACGTTTGCCATTAGATACAGTCAGTCTCCAGTCGGCTTGGAGTTCATTATGCTTATGAGTCTGTCATGCTTCAAAGTATGTATCCCATTTGCAGCCCATCTCAGTCTATTACCCTGTCTCTCTCTCTCTCTCTCTTTATCTCTCTCTTCCTGTCTCGCTCGCGTCCTTTGCCTACTTACCACACAGCTTTTCATGCCACAAAAATTACTGTTACACAGATCGTTGACCAAGCAACTTTCGTTTTTTTTTTTGTACCTTTAAGTAGAAAATTTACAAGAGATTCTTGTACATATGCTTGGATTTAGGACAGCGCCACTGTAAAGCACCTGTTAACATTCTGTTATTGATATTGTCATCTAATCTGCATTATTAAGTTTAGTTAACAGTAGAGATGGGCACGGGCCTCCTTCTCAAGGCCCGGCCCGGCCCGGCCCGGGCCCGAAATAAATCTTTCTGGCCCGGTCCAGGCCCGGCCCGGTCAAATTTTCAAGAGGCCCGGCCCGGCCCGGTCAAATTTCAAGAGGCCCGGCTTGGCCCGAGCCCGGCCCGATACAACTATATAAAATTTTTTTTATTCATAATTTTTTAATGTCAAAAATAGTGTTTATTTTATTTACTAAAATCTAATAATTAATTTTAATAATTCAACAAAATTAATATTTACACAATTTTATGTAAAAAAAATTTTTTGTTATCTTCATTATTAAGTTTGTTCGGGCCTACCGGGCTTCGGGCTTTTTGCTTAGGCCCGGGCCCGCACGAAAAAAAGCCCGTTTTCGATTTTTATGCACGAAGCCCGGTGATTTTTTGAGGAGGCCCGCGGGACACGAAGCCCGGCCCGGCCCGTGCCCATCTCTAGTTAACAGTCTGTTATCTCTCCCTACTTATTATCGACACTAACAACAGTCTCTTGTCGATTAATTAGTTTAATCCAAGAAAGAAGTTATTTAGATTTTAAAATGAAATTACATTAAGTAACTATTTATTGTTTTGTCAACTTAACAGTCTGTTGTTACTGCTGTTAACGAATCTATTGAAAATGAAAATGTCAACAATAGCTTAAATTAAAAATGTTATTAGAAAAGTGATATTTTTATTAAAAGTTCTTCGTTCAAAAATATTAT
This sequence comes from Drosophila limbata, assembly GCA_963924055.1. Classification (NCBI taxonomy): domain Eukaryota; kingdom Metazoa; phylum Arthropoda; class Insecta; order Diptera; family Drosophilidae; genus Drosophila; species Drosophila limbata. The sequence goes on from OZ001353.1 coordinate 15,195,378, forward strand.
TTCTATTACCTTCTTAACAGAGCATACACACAGTCTGCAGCTGCCTAAAAAAAGTTCTGTTGTTAACCACATGTTGCCATATGTGGAGAAATAGTTAGCAATAAACAGCGGACAAATTAACATTTCAGTCACAAGATGACCTTCACCTAGAAGCCATCAAAGCGCGAAGCAGAGAGGCCCAGCCCAAAAAAAAACACCACGACAACTCTTTTATAGGAAACTAAAATCGTGGCCGAGCAACAGTCGATGCGACAAAGCCAAAAAATCAAAACCAAAGCCCAAAATGTCGATGGACAACCAAATAGCCGAACGGGCGAACAGATAACCAAACAAATATATATGTATGTATATGTGCGATGTATGTAGATACAAAACAGCCTTTGCTCACTCGTTCGCGTAATTCTTCGCTTTTTTCTAGCTTTTTTTTATATTTTTGTTTTGGGCTACTTGATTAGCACGCTCTGAGCCATGTTTGAACGTGGGCTGTTTAACCAAACGGCAGGCACTACGAAAACAACAACATCAACGAGAGCAACAATAACAGCAACAACAACAACAACAGAATCAGCAGGTTGCCCAGCTACAACAGAACCCCAGCTAAAGAGCGCACTAAAGACACTTGCTCGTACGTGCCCCTGATTAGTAAAACAAACAAATTAAATTGGTTATGTTACGTGTAATACGACGCTCTGGATAAGAGGCTGAGACAGAGAGAGACAGAGTGAGCGAAAAATAGAAAGACAGCTCTCCCTAAGAGTAGACCTAAAAGCTAAGAGCATTGCCATCCAGTTTTAAAGAGACAGAATGAGAGGGTCAAAGAGATTGAGCAGACATAGATTTACAGCATATTTTGACTATAAGAGACTTCAGAATCGATTTTTTTCACAGGCAGATCAATCAAACTAAAGATTTAAAAATAGGTATCAATATCAGAATCTTATTCTTTTAAATATCCGAGGTATACGAAATAACAACGTATGGCCTAAATATAGTATAATTAAATAAATGATATAAGATCATTTATTATTAGAATATTTTTTTTTAAATGAATTTGTAAACTCTAACAACGGGTATAATAATTTAGCCAGGTTACCAATTTCATAAATAGAAAGATTATGCAGATTTCTTATCAGAATCATCAGCTGAGTCGATAATATAACGGTTCAAATGTTCTATACATTTTAAGAAAATTATCAATAACGGACTCTTATTATAAGTATGATACATAAAAAAAATCTTTTAGAAAAATTAGGCTGAATAAGAAAGCTATTTATTTTAAATATTTCGGAAATATTTCAACGCAAACATTATTCACAGAAACTATTTTTAATTCAGACGCTAAGAGAGAAATTTCAATTCTAAAAAAGTGTTATCAACTAGTAAAATAAAAAAAAATTTTAAAAATTCTGAAAAGTGTCTTCTTTTAGAAATTAAAAAGTGATCACCCTATGAAAAATCTAAGCTTTTTTCTATAAAGTAATTTTTTTAATATTAATTATATAAATGCATATATTTTTTTATTATTTTGACGTAGATTCGTTTGAAGCTTTATGATGAGCGCAGTCTTCGCACATTCTTTGCTTTATTGCATCGGTCCCAAAGAGTGCAAAGAAGAAGAAGCAGAAGAGTTGTCGGTTAATCAATATGCAGAGCGCAGCGTTGTTGGCTTTTTTGAGGCGTCATTATAACCCGCAGCCGCTTTGGCTTTGGAACTGTGACTCGGACTCAGAGTCGGACTGTGACTTGGGCATCCCATGGGGGGAAGTTGGGCTAAGCCCATTACTGGACACCAGTTGGATAACTGCTGCTGCTGCTGCGGCTGAGGTTGCGACTGTGTTGCATTGTTCTCTCGTTCTTAACGAGCGTGGCATGCAAAACAAGGCGCAAGACGCCATTTGGCCAACTGAATCGGAGAATCGTTTTATTTACGATGCGCTTTCTGCATGACAATTGACTTAATACTGAGTCTGACTTTGAGACTTGAGACTGGGTGACTGTCGAGTTGTCAACTTGCTGGATGATTGTGCGCACGCGCTCATAATCAGAGATTCCTCAGGTTTCAGTTTTGGAATTGGAATTCTGGGATTGTGGGATTGGGTTTGGGCTTGTGATTGCGATTGCGATTGAGGGTGAGCTGGCATGATTATGATGGATGGCGCATATCGGGTGATTCGCCTTGACGTTGATGTCCCATCAAAGAAAATTATTGCGCGCAATTAAAACTAAAATAAAGTTATTTTAAAATGCAAAACTGTATTATGCATATTACAAATACACAATGCGGTCCTATCGTGCTCACAATTTTATAGGCATTGACTCAACTCTGGATGGGTTTTCACCAACTGTTTTTGAACTCAACCAAGTTGGAGTACACGCAGACCCAAAGGGATTGTTCCTTTAACTTGTAAAGTTGCTAAGTCGAGTGACTAACTTCAAGCTTTCATAACTGTTCCGAAGGTGAACAAATTTCCAAGCGGATTGTGCTTTAAATATAATACATTTTGTTAAAATGATTTTTATCTCAAGACTTCGATTTTTAAGCAACTTAACTGTTCCTTTCCTATTCGATGTATTTTTACATCGCAGGGTAGCTCAGAGATTCAATAATATCTATTATTTACTTCTATAACTGTATGCCAGCAAATCCACTTAATTCAAAATACAGGGTAACTGTTAGTTCCGCTTTTGGCGCCCCCAATCGATATACACCTCAGAGCTGGCTTTGCTGGTTTATTAACTTTGGAGCAGATAACTGAAGTGCGCGACAATTTACATACGATACGAGTACTGAATGTCATGACTCAAAAGTTTTTGTTTCGTTTGCGTTTTCATTGCAAACATTTGCCAAAAATACTCGTAGTTGTGCAATGAAGCGTAAGAGGTTTGTTTTATGTTTTTCCATTTTTTCTTTTTTTTTTCTTTGTATTTTGTATTGTTTTGTTTTTACTTTACAATTTATATCTTTGTTTTCTGACGCATTGGCAACTTTTCTCTATTTCGAGGCCGGAAGCTTGTATCGTTCCCCAACAAACGTGGATGGCTTTAAAGCGCTTCAATTCCACCTCCCCTCTCTCGTTGTCCGACTCGTCCCTCTCAGCGCAGCGACATTGTTGACATTTCGCTGGCATATCTGGACACTTGGATCAGAAATGTTGGCAGCACAATTCCGAATGAATGTGTGGAGTGTGTATCTGTGTCAGGCTGACAAAACAAGCTGAAGTTTTGTCTGTGATACAAGCAGAGCTGTTTTTATAGAGATGTTCCCGGCGTATGTGTCAATGGTAACATATAATGAATTATGATGGAATGGTGTCCTATCTGTTACGAGAATCTGTATTAGTAGAAATCAGAGAAATAAACAGAGTTATTCTTAAAATACACTTCTTGCACTTGATAGGAAAGCTGCGATGTTAAACATTGAAATCTAACAATGTTAACAGTTGTTAAATGAAAGACTGCAAACTTCTAAAATGTTGGAGAGTTGTTTAAGACTTTAACTTAAAAATATGTTTTTACTGTTATTATTGTTTTATTTTCATGATTATTTTTAATTTATTAAAATAAATCGATGAGAATATACCTTGTGGTATCTACACAAGTTTGCTAAACAGTTTGTGTAATTACAGGGTATCTGTTGTCATTTCTCATCCATATTTCACTCAACTGTCGATGTTATCCTCAAGTATAGTCCAAAGTATACATGCAAATGTTGCCAAATCTCAGTCGACATATGGCCCAAAGAACCACTGAGCGATGCATATCTAAAAAACATATTGCCACAGCAAAGATATTTTCGTTTTTAGGCCGACTGATAAATTGGCTAACTGATAAACGGACTGACTGCTTGTCTGACAGACGAATGAACAGCAAAGCAACAACTACTTGTACATATATGTACTACATATATGTACATACATTTTTGTATGTACATACTTGTAAGTGTGTCAGTTTGTCAGGCCGTTTATCATAAAAATCGCAGACAGATTTACCAACAGCCACTGAGGCAAATCCAATGCGAGCTTCAAAAAAAAAGAGCAAATTAAATGTTCAACGAGCAAATACCCTTTAATAACTAATCAGTTTTATCACATTCTTTTGAATATCGAAACGTAAAAATCGATGAAAGAAAGAAACGAGTTTTCGATCATGTGCTGGAATAAAATTAGATTTTTCAAATGAATTAAATTTCGATTCTGAATCAAATTAGATGCCAAACAATTATTAAATTGACATTCCGCATGGAAGTCGGTAAAGTTTTGTCAAAGCTATGACACTTTGAAGATTTACATGCATTTTCCCAAAATTATAATACCCTTTTATGTCCATCAATCACTTGAATGGATGCAGGGTATAACAATGCTGTAGGGCAAACACGCGTTCTCAAAATATTTATGAGTTTTCAGCAAAGCAACCCAGAGAGCCAAGAAGGAAAAGAGAGAAGAGAGAAGAGAGAAGACAGGGGGAATAGGAAGGAGGACAGGGTATTGAGAATCGAGCAAGTGATTTACCGACTGCGCTTCAAGTAGCCGTCGCAGCTGTCAATCAGACTGCAATCAGCTTCCACTTTAAGCCTATAAAAACGTCTCAAGTCGGCGGTACCCAAAAAAAGTAAAAGTGGCTTACGGTAAAACAATACATGAATTACAACAACAACAGCAGCAACAGCACCTCTTGGCTGTAATAACAATAACAATAACAAGAATTCCCATCTTGCAGCCAGGCCAAGACACACCCAGAAAGAAAGAAATAAAGAAAGAAAGACAATGTCCGTCTGGGCACATCCAAGTTATTATAAGTACAAAGACAATTAGTGACCTCAAAAACGTTTAGCAAATGAAGATTTCTTTGATCTTCATGCCCAGATAATAATATTGGCCATAACTGTGAGTACGAATACTTATAGTATATCTCATAACAAATTTGGCTGCTGCATTTAGTTAATGAAGCCTTAAACTCTCTTTTCCACTGCGTCTTCCAATCACCGGAACGTGAGGCAGTTCAGCCCAGCCCAGTCTTTAATATGATTTCATCGTTATGTATGTATGTACATTACGATGTATGTACGTATGTATGTGTGTTGATCTGGGTGTGCTCTGAAGAATGGTCAAGCCGATGGCCAGCAATGATGGTCACAAATTTCTACCTACCTGGCCACAAAATCATTTTATTTTTATTTATTTAGCAGACCTTCGCGCTAATAAAAACACCAACAAATTACCCAAATTTTTACCTCCGCCTTCGCTTTTTGTCCTCCTATTTTTTTTTAAATACATATATAAAAGTTTTTTCTTCTTTTTGTATAACACGAAACGAAACTGTCAATTGATGTACGACGAATTTGCGGCGCCGGGGCGATTGGGACACCAAAAAGCGATGAGGCATTTTGATATTTCCTTGGAATTATCTTAATGTGAAATCTTGAACTATGTTTGGGGCATGGTCACAAGGGATAGACACACGCACACTCACACACACACATACCAATATCACACATACGTACCTTTGAAATATTTGTATGTTTGAGCTTAACTTAAGACGATTTTTAATGGATTTCGCTTGACATGTCTTTGGCTTTGCCTTTGACAACCAAGACTCATTTAATTGCAAAATTTTGTAACATTGCATGGAATACATACATCAGTCAGCATGTATCTGTGTACAAGAGTTGATTTTATTAGAAAAATAAGTTTAGTCAAGAAACCTTAGCTAAAGTCATTGCTTAAGACTGAACTTTAAGGTTCTTCTCAGGCTAATTTTGGAAAACCGTTTATTTCATATTTTTTTTAGCTTGAAAAACTCACACATTTCATTAAGAAAAAATTATCGAAAATAATTTTGAATTATAAAAAAAAAAGTTCATAAAACCATTAAATTTTAATTGCAGCTTTGGCTCATCTATAGTTTCTAATATCTATAACAAGTATTATTTTTGTGTAATTGTAAGGTAATCAATAATTAGATTGCTTCCTTGAAAAATACTTAGAAACACTTTAAAGTCTTTAATAATTTTTATGAAAATATCCAGGAAAATCCCTATGCCATTTTTTAATGTCAAACGGGCTTGCGAATGTCAAGTCTAGTTAAATCTACCAACTAACCTCAAGCAACATGTGTAAAATAGCGGAAATATACCTGACATCCAAACCGCATACAGTGAGTAATATTTCAAAATGACACCAACGAATCTCATATGCTCTATTTCTATAAAGTAAATAACTAAAAGAATTATAAATATATAAATCCCTTTGAAACCAGAACCCTAAGTTCGGTATACTCTGATTTTTTCGCTCGGCTTTGAAGAAAGGTAAACAAAATGACCCTGGGCTGGCATTGGACTTGGGTTCAACTGTTGTGGCCCCGGAAGCGGATACAGAAGTCTGCGGACTCATTAGGCACAATATGACGTGGCTGGCTTAACCGTGCGGCAGAGGGAACTCCAACAAGGCTGGAGGCTCATCCAACTCACAGGTGGATGAGTCCATGTTGCCCGTCGAGTGTTTAACTTTTATCTTGGCCACATAAAACAAACTTTACACTCGTTTTACAGTCGTAAACAGCTTATGAAATTTTAATGCCATCGCCAGTTTCCTGCTGCATTTACAGCCTCTGCACAGAAACATAAAAAAATCAGACAATTTAAATGTTAATTTAAGGACTTTAAAGTTGAACCTACACATTATTGATTTCTTGCCTCGGCTCGCACATTTTAATGCTCCATTGAATAGGGTCGAGCCGAGTGGGAGGAATGCGAATGAGCATCTCCATATTCTCATATCCCCAGGGGGTGTTTGTAGGGTGTCACATGTCCATGGCACGCATCAATGACTGCTAAGCTCCTTATGGGGCCAAATGTACGATGTAGGATGCCAACTTTGTTTGCTGGCTAAAATCTGTCTGCTCGAAATGTCAATTGTGCTTATTAGGCAAAAGTTCAATGTGCCCCAAGTACGCCGACGGAATTAACGAGAGACACAAGCACTTGGCCAAAGGTGTTATAAGTGTACCTAAGTGTGCTCTCACCGTCTCTTTTCCACTCGCTGGCTCTCTCTCTCTCTCTAACCAAGTACAAGTTGCAGTTAATTATTATTGGCAAAGTATTAAGTACGTGAGGGAAACTAAGTCCTTTCATTAAATATTGATTTGTTAGATAACTTTTAATGAAAAAACTCAACTGAACTTTCCTATGCCTTTTTTAGATTCAAAATTCAGTCATGTCACACACAGATTTCCGCTAAAACGAATCTTCAGGTATTCTAGGGAAGCGCTTAGTTGCCAGAGAATTTTTTGGCAGCGCATCCTGACACACAATAAGACCAAAGCCCAAAGAGGGCGTAAAAAAAGGATGAAAAACTGTATGACAGTTTGACATGTCAATCTCAGAGTAGAGACTCTAGAGTATCTGTAGATAAATTGTGCCTGTGCATTTTCTATACTCACTACACAAATTGAACCTGCTGCAAGATTTGAAACATTTGTGTTGTTTTTAATCGCTACAATATATTTTATAACTAAATCATACATTAATAAGTGATAAGCGATGAGTGATCAGATAGGATATTGAATCTAATGGCACTCCGATAGCCTAATACGTATTTGCAAGCCGCATTACTTTTCCGACTAATTGTTTGTGTTGCCTCTGTATGATCTAGTGCAACGATTTAAGCCAAATTCGATCAAAATGTAAAAGACATTGAATATTCCCAATCTGTGAGTTCGGTTGAGATACATATCTCCAAATAATGTCATTCTTAATCTTTATTTTCGATAAATCGTTCCTATGGAACTATCCTTTTTGCATGTTCAGTCAGTTTGGCTCAGATATTTCAAACAACTAAAAAGTTTATCATACTAACACTTAATTTTCGACTGAAGGTTCCCATGGCAGCTATATGATATAGTGGTCCGATCCAAAAATTCGATCTGCTTGCAATATAGACGAACCTGCATACCAAGTTTAAAGTCTCTAGCTCTTATAGTCTCTGAGATCTAGGCGATTATACAGACGGACTTGGCTATATCTACTCGGCTGTTGATGCTGATCAAGAATATATGTATATACTTTATGGGGTCTGCCACGCCTCCTTCTGGACACTTTTTTTGTGACAAAAATAATAGGCCTCTCTGTACTACGGGGTCTAAAAATCGAGTCACAATTCAGTGTCCTAAAATTTTACCTGGAATTAATTTGATTTGAGCATGGAAAAATTTAAGCACAGAATACTCAATATGTGAGCTGACTTAACCTTGCTCAATTTTGATTTGAGCATGAAAATCTGCCTGGACTCGAAATAATTTAGTTAGTCAATAACATTCAATTTTCAATTTTCACAAAACAGAATTTAGTCTCTCAGCATATTTAACTTGACGTCAACTGCCCTGAACTTAGCCATGAACATGAGCAAAGCATCGATAGAATCGTTTAAAACAAAAATCGAGTATTTCTTAAGTGGTTGTTGGATCGGATAAATAAGTACTTTTTAAAGATGTGCGAGTACTCGTATGTACTTTTAAGCGTCAGTCATAGTCTGCGTATGAGTAATAATCATAATAACTTGGCTAATGCACTTAGCCTGGCTATGACATTAAAAGTTAAGTGTCGGCGGCACTTAATTTAAAATGCATATTAAATTAGTGTTAAGTTCAACCAGGAAATGGCCCAGCTACTGTGTTCTTGCCCACGATCTGAGCCAGGTCAGAAGTTTTCGTGGCGTTTATTGAACTCTGTTTAACGAGGCGAATTAAATGATGCATCATTTATATATGAATGAACCACATATCTCATAAGGGCAACGAAGCGTTGCAGCTGCGCGCAAATTGCCCCAAAATGCGATGCAAATTTGATAGCCTAATTACAGGGTACAACTAAGAGAACTTCTACTTGTGTGATAATTAGGCATGTCTGCTCCAACGCGGGCATAAGCCTTTAAAGTCAAAGCAAACAAGGCTGGCGGCCAATGTCCAAACAATTAACAACTGTTAACGCTTAAGTGGCACAACTGCAACGAACTTGCTTGCAACATGTTGCGAACGAGCGAGCGAGCGAGACAGAGAGAGACAGCGAATCTCAATGATGATCTACGCATGGCCATCTGCGGAAGCCTTGACCTGGTTCTTGAAAACGAGCAACTGGCAACTGCCAATTGGTAGCTGGCAATTGGCAATTGGCAACACCAGCCGCGACTCCCAGCAGCGTTGTGAATTTGGCCACATGCAACATGGCCAAGTCTACGCTGGTTGCAGCCAGCCTGCAGCTGTTTGCTTTGCTGCCACTTAACCGGTTTGCTTTCTATACCGTGTAATATTTATAACGACAAAATGGGTATATATTTGACAAGGAAAGTATTTTATTGTTCACTTTATTTTTACAGTCGAGTCGAGAAATGTTTCTGAGACATGCACATTTTAGACCTCTTCAAATAACTTTCTTAACTTAAGAGTATTTCCCAGCTACTTTTAGATCTTTCCACAGGATATCTGCCAGTCAATCATCCTCTTGAGATGCCCGATTACTTGTTGAGAAGCATTTGACGTCGTTTACTTGGGATACGCCCGCAGTTTGCACGCAACTTCGTTGGGCTTCGAATTTCGTGCGTTTCGTGTTTACATGTGTATTTTCCGTTTGGCGGTCAACTTGTTGTGCGTGTGAGCGTCGACAGCCCAAAAAAGGGGGCGTGGCAGGTACACAGACATGCACACTCACTCAGACGGGCAAATAACCACAGTTTGCGGTACAAGAAATATACGAATTTGTACATTTATTTACATTTACAGTAGTCACTTAATAAATAAAACTCGATATATTTAAATTTTTGTGTAGTAAAAAAGTCATTTGCATTAAATGCAAACCACCCAAAACCAATTACCAAAAGAGCTCGCCAATTACTAAAACAACGCGATAAATAGTCAAAAATTGTCGTAAACAGTCAAATATAGATTAATAAAAATCGATTAATATATACTCTCCAAAAATAGTTTCAAGACTTTAAACATTACATTTGAGTATTTCATTTTAAATTTAGTTTTATTGAATAATTGAATAAATAAAAAAATTTATTTTCGATAAGAAAACGATCTACTTAACGTGCGACTACTGTCTAAACTAGAACTGCTAATATACTAATGCAGACTGAAATTTTACTGCAATAATTGGTCTCATTGGATCAAATTACTCAATGTTTTCAATTCAACAGCAATTTGGCCCACCTCAATAATTAACAAGCCCGCAATAAATTCGCAAATTATTTAACTATGTAAATGGCTAAGATTTATTCTCTAGGGAGAATAACTGCATCGTAACTACGGTGCTCACGATTCTAGCAGCTGATATAAATTTGGAAATTAAATTACTAGACAATAGTCAATTAAAATGAATTAGTTTAAGCACAAACAATGAACACTCCATAATAAGTCACTTAGCAATTATATTTTGTAAATTAAAAACAAATTTCTAAAAAAAAATTTGCTATTAATTGATTTCAAAGCATATGAAATTTAAATGTCAATTTAAATTAAATTAAATTGTAATATTTAACGTATTATTAAGATTGCTACGAATTTTTTGTATTCGTTGCTATTTCAATATTATAGCGATGGGATCTAATATTTAAGCCACCACTGTGCCCGTGCTCGTTCTTATTCCGTTTACAGAACGATCACTTCACGTATTTAACTCCCGAGCCATGACTGTAGCTTTCAAATCATAACGTTTAAATATTTTAGCTACCACTGTATCCAGTTGATAATACTTACTAAGGCGATTTCGTAATAATCTGCTGTTAAATCCATTTATTTTTCATTTATGTTTTCAAATTAGATTTAAAATTTAAATTTTAACTAAACCAAATGAGCTTAATACTCATAATTAAATAATTTAAGAAATATTACGTATACGTTATACTCAAAATGTTGGCAAACCAAACAAATAAGCTTAAGGTCTAACATATTATATTATGCCAACACTGCCAACATTGGCTTGGATGTTTTTATATTTGTTTGTTTGCTTTTTGTTGTTTTTAAAATTTTACAGGCAACCAAACCACGGAGCCACCCAAACCACCCAGCCAATAAAATGCTAGTCTCCCCTCTCTCTCTCTCTCTCTCTCTTTATTTTTCCCCTTCTCATTCTCACTCTCCTGGCGTGTAGCATACTTAGTGGCGCTTGGCTTTGGTGGCGCAACATGTTGTGCCACCCTCTGTGTGTGGATTCGTTTTATTTGCCCTGTGGTCGTCTCCGGAAGGGAGCGACGATGGGCGGGAGACGGAGGGCGGAAAGCGGTTGGTTTGCTGTTTTTATCTTTATTTTTATTGCCGCGCTTTCAGCCTGTAATTAGAAATGTAACCATAGAACAAGTACGAGTATGCTCCCCTTCCCTTTCCGCCCTCAGCGGCATGAAGTTAGCATAGGAAAGTGATTTTATTTTAATTATGAGCCCTTTGTTCATTTGAAAATGGTAATTTCAGAAAATGCCCAACCAGTTGTTACTTAACCAATGTAAAGTTGTAGGTGCTGCTGTTAAGGTTGTTGTTGTTGTTGCTTCGTGCTTGTCACCGTTTTTCTTGTGGATCCCATTAATTTACAGCACTAAAGTCTCGGCCAGGTAAGCAACCGGTTTTGAGAGCGCACATCTAATACCAAGTTCAAGGTCAAGACCGCAGTCGCAGTGCATCACCAGCAACAACAGCATCACAAAGGTGTGACTACCGACAGCAACAACAACAACAACAATTACAACAACGTTGTCTTGAAAGATTTTTCAATTTGCACAAATTTGCAATGCGGAGACGAAGCGAGAACATTCGAATGTTGTTAATTACGAGTAAGTAAGTACACACAAATATGTATGTATACTAATACTTACACATATATACAGTGGGTAAGTTGAAACAGCTTTTATACGAATAGAATGCAATCGAAAGATTTTCCCACGAATTGCCCCATTGCCATTGACTTTGAGACGTCAAGTGCCTTTGAGCAGCGAGAACTTGGCACGATTTTCACATCAAAGGCTCGAAGAATTGGTATTTCATGGCTGAGGGTAGTCAACGATGGTGTTTCGTCAAGCTAATACTCTTTTTATAAAGAAGAAATTAAATTATACATGATAGTGCAATAAGATATTCCACTAAGAAGTTCAACTAATTGGTTTACGTTTTATTAAATAGAATTCTCATTGCTGAATATATGGGCTAATCCGAAAATTTTTAAACCAAGAGCGAAAACTTAAAGTTGTCAAAAAAGAGCATGTTTTTTAATAATAGTTGTTTTTTCTTATAATAGAATACATTTTCAGGCTTCAAATTACAAAATCAAAAAGGTTTTACGGTGGTTTTGTTGTTCATGGCCGAGCCTAGTCAATTAATTCCACTTTTTGCCTCTTAATTTCAATAATTCTTGTAAAAAAAAGGGTATTTTCAATGACCAAAAAAGTGGGCAAAGTGGTCGGCTGAGTGTTTAGCGCTTAGCTCATCTTAAACTTTGTTTTGTTTTCTTTTATTTACAATAAAAACTATATCGAAAAGATATTTAATATATATTAATAATTTGAATAAAAGTGTGTGTGTAAAAAGTGTAACGTCCGCAACGTAACGTCCGCAACAGACAAAAATTAAGATTTTTAATTAACGACACTACTTATCTTCATTTTTGATGCTGAATTGATATGGTCATATATTGCACTTAATTTTTTGCATTTAGATATTTTTTGATTATGATGCAAAATTCGCTAATATATGTGCAAATGCACGTTAACCTCAAATCGACTTCCATTCTTTGTAACGGCCGCAACAGAACTTTCAGCAAGCCTAATTTTTTTTCAAAAATAGTAAGGCTTTTTTCTTAAAATAGGTTTAAGAGTACTCACAATGAAATGCATTTTCCAGCAAATTTCATTAAAATTCACCAATCTGAACGCGAGCTGTATCAGTTTAAACATAAAAATTTGCGTACAAATGTAACGTCCGCAACTCAGGATTAGCCCATATTCATTTGATGGTAATGTACAGAAAGAAGAAAACTATTATTAATTTTAATATGAGCATATGATATAGAAGATATATATATATGGATATATTATTAATCTTAAAAAGGTTAAAATAAATTTCAGATTTTGGAGCTTACTTTGTTTAACTGAAACTTTAAATAATTTTAAGTCTGTCTAAGACGTCGCTCTCGTTGTTTGACTTTAGAATTCAGTTGCAAAATCAATATAAGTAGTCTATCTACAATTTCAAATACTGGGGCAGTGATGATGTACTTCCAACTTTTATAATACAAATAATGCATACTTTTCAATCAAAAAATACTGAAAGTCAAGAAATTTCCTTTGCGCAACATGTTCACAACAAAGTCAACAGAACGTTTATTTTATTTTCTTGTTGTTGTAGTGCAAACGGAAATCCTGAATATCTCAGCAAAGCCCTTGACGCTTGCCCTTTTTTTGGCCTGACTGTTATTTCCGTTTTGGCAGTTTTTCACAGCTTCCGGCCTGTGGAACTGTGGAAAAACCTGTTGCACCGTCTGCATTTTATGTCATCGTAAGAGACTCGGAATTTAGGTATTTAACTTTAATGCCCGTCAACTGGCTGAGGGCCTAACATGAAGAGCCTGCTAACTGGAATATTTTCTGCATGAATGTGCCACAAAAGCCGAGCCACATTCACATGCACATCTCGAATACTCGCATTCATACACAAATCCGTGGCATGGCACACGCGTCGCCCATTAGAGGCGAGCCTGTCATTTTCTCGTCCAACGGAAGTTGTCTGTGTTAATGGAATTACATGAATTTCAACTCTGAACCACAGAGAAGCATGGCAAGCGACATTTCCGCAATAGCTTCTCTCTGTTTGTCTGTCCGACTGTCTGACTGTTTGTGTGTCCTGTGCAGACTTTCGACTCGGACCCATAAACTTTGGCTGGTAAAAGTTTATCGTGCCAACCGGAAATGATAATAGCAGCATACATATACAAGCCTCGCACACGGTCAATGCATTGAAATAAGGCCTCTTAACATACTAGTGTCACTGTCTGACAACTAAGTAGGATTCACAATGCATTATTCACTTTCAGAGCCAAATACACCAAAAAAGGCCCAGAATATAGATCCTAAATGAGACTTCAGAGATACCTCTATTTAAAATTGTGTATGAATGTGTAATTTTATTTAGTTAAAGATCCTTTGTATTTTTTATACACACCAATAACGTGAATTCTCGTATGCTCTATAAAAAAAACACATATTTAGCACTTTTAATAACTTTTCAGCTATTTCTAGCTATTTTTTGTGATAAGATTAGCTATTGAAGCCCGACAAATTCTTTCAACACTGGAAGCAACAGCTTTGCATTGAAAACGAAACTCACCACGTTAAGTAATTCAACACACCGACGATTGCCGCAGCATTGCCAACTCATAACAGAAAGTGCAGTGGTTGAAACTTAAATTTCTTTGCAACAATTGTTGCCAACTGTTTAATAATAATATAAATTAACAAACTTATTCATTTAATAATAATGCATAAATATAAAATTGATCGGCATATTGAGTGTATTTTTTGCAGAATTGACTGTTGTTGATAAATTAAAGTTGAGAGTGACCAGACTCGCTGCAGAAAGCTAAGGTGAAGTCGAAACTGCGCGCTTTTATTTTCTTTTTTATAATTTATATGTAAGTTAGCTTGAAAAGAGTTACGATTTTTGAACAGCAAAAATTGACAAAATAGTTAACAATAATTTAAATATGATGGGTAAGTGAAGTCAATGAATATGAACTCACGTGTGTTATGATTTTGATTTCTGTCGAATTTAGCAAAGCGTGAGGAAAACACACAAATTCCCATGCAACATTTCCTAATACAAAGTGGCACCATCTATATAGCCATGTGCCGCACCCCTCGTGGACGGCAACCGGTGTGCACGACGCTAACGGTAAATGAACCGATTGGCTTTGGATCTTTTGGGCGAGTCTATAAGGCCAGGATGAATCAATCGAATCGTTTGGTGGCCCTTAAGCAGGTGCTTCTAAGGCCATTTCAAATTGAGGACGAGGTGGATATCATGTGTCACATCGAGGAGCATTGCAACATTGTGCAACTGTTTATGTATTTTTATGCCCAGCTGGGGAATCCCCCCCAAAGGCATTTACTCATGGCCATGGAGTATATGCCGATGACATTGTTGGACTATCTAATCCAGCGTCGACACGAATCTGTGCCGTTGATTTATGTGCGCATCCTATCCTATCAATTGTTCCGGGGATTAGCTTATCTGCACTCGCATGGCATTTGCCATCACGATGTTAAGCCCGATAATATACTCATGGATCCGTTGACCATGAGTCTCAAGCTAGGCGACTTTGGCAGTGCCAGGTTTATCGGCTCCAAAAATGCTCCAACTGCCTGTGACTGTCCGCGTAAATATCGTGCTCCAGAAATCCTTGCCAATTGCAGCTCCTATAGCGCATCCGTGGATATCTGGAGTGCCGGCTGTGTGCTGGCGGAGATGCTCAAGGGATCATCACTCTTTCAACACGTCGAAGATGATCAGAAGCAGCTGCTGCAGATCATCTGCTTGCTTGGCACTTCTGGACTGGAGCAGGCCACATACTTGATGGAGGCCAGTGGAATAACTCAAGTGGAAAAAGGAACAAGCGCCGACTGGAAATTCGTGCTGGGTTTCTGTCTGCCATCCGACTTGGAGCATCTATTGAATTCCTGCCTCATCTATGATCCAGCAAATCGTATTCTTCCACTTCATGCCTGTACCCATGCCAGCCATGATGAACTGCGCACCATGGAGGCAATGAAAACCCGCATGCCAAATGGTGTGCATCTTCCGCCTCTCTTCAACTTTAGTGAACAAGAACTGAATGTAGAACCGGACGAAAAGGAATCTTAAGTGAAACACTAATCGAGAGCTCTTTAAATTATCATAATAATAAATAAGAATTTAACGGGAGTTTGTGTTAAAGCCGTCAAAAAGTGAATTCAACTTGGTAACACAAGTTTTGTTCTAAGCTTCAAACTTGGGAATCTTGGTTTTCCATGTCACTTGTTGTTTTTCTATTTTCCGCTCAGAGCTTTGTCAATTATTTTCTCCATTGTGTAACATATGAATTGTTATAAAAAATGTTTTTTTTTTTCATATTTTATTTAATATTAGTATATACTTTATTTTGGTAGCGATAAATAAATAATGAAAAGCACTTTTATAAACTGAAACAACGAAATTAAAGATATATTCACATTTTGTTACGATTCTATGGAATCTAATATATATTTTATTATTTTTTATTTAGTAAAAATTTCATAATCTTGGCGCTGGGCACGAAATATTTAATATGATAAAAGTCATTGACGTCAGCTCTGCATATATTTTGTTTTTGTAAATTCTCTGTTCTAAATATCTAAAAAGTGCTCCAAAATATTTATGTTTGGAGAGATTTCTGAAAACAATGCCAAGAAAAACAATTAAATTTTTTGTACCATATAAGATAAAAATATTTAATAATTTTAAATAGTGGCAGTAAATTTTTGTATTCAAAAAATAAAGTCTGGCATTTCAGGATTACCGAGATTTGATTCGGTTGTTTTCAGAAGGAATTGAAAATTAAGATAATTTGCATGGAAAAAGGCGGAAGTATAATTTGCACTTATAATTTCTTCCTAGTTCAGCAAGAACAGGATGACTTAAGGTCATAGCTCAGCCTCCTGGCTCTCCTTTCTCTTTTCTTCTATCGCTGTAAAGATAGTTTTGTTTGACTAATATTCCAAACTATAATTCATTCTGAAATTCTTAATTATGAAATTTGTTTTCTTTCCTTACCATTTTTGAGGTAAACCTTTTAGAAAAAAGGGATAAGGTTGAGTGGTATTATCTGAGATTAAAATATATTCTCTTAGTTTCCATTTTTTACTGTCAATCTGAAAAAATTTTCCTGAACTCTTAATTTACCATTTATACATTGAAATAATAAAAACTCTCTTTCTCTTTTTTCATGCAGATTTCAATTAGTTCCTGTATCATATATGATAATTCCATAATTTTTTTATTCCGGTTGACAAACTTTGCCACGAACTTGGCCACGGGACTCGGAAGAAACCGCTTCGAAAAACTGAGACCCAGTAGCCTTTGCGTACTACAGAAAAGTCGACCATCGGTTTGACGGTCTCAAAGTGGTTCATTTCGTAGTGAGCTCTCAAAAAGTAAACATCGGAAAAAAGCAAAAGAAAATAACTTGGAGAAAAAACCTATTGATATAATTATTATATAAACATGGAATTGCCATCGATGGTGGAGCGTGCTGGGAATCGGCTGGTGGTGCGCAGCCTGGTCAGTGGTGCGCCCGTCTATCAGACCCACCTGAGTTCCACAGAGGTGAACTCCACTGGAAAGCGTCCGAAGGCAGCTGCTGCTGCTTCCCATCCACTTGTTGATGCCGAGTTGTTGGAGCGACATCTGCAGTTGCTCAACAGTCGGACAGGCGGAACATTTCCCCAGATGCCCAGGATGGTGTTGCCCACACCTAGAGAGGGAGGAGGGGCTGACTACAAGGCGCCATCGCCGACACAATTACAGGTGGAGCTGGCCCGGAACGATGAGGAGTTGCCGCAGTGCAAGATTCGACGCAACTACAGCTGCACCAGCTGTGCTTTCTTCACCCAGAATCCCCGCAGTCATCTCTCCCATCTGCGGGATGTGCACGGCGAGAAGATTGTCATCAACGAGTGCAAGCTGTGTCTCTATGCCTCGCGCCACTTCCAGAAGCTCGTGCGGCACATGAAGATGGTGCACGGCTGCTCCGATGATGACAGTGGTGGCATGTCCGGCAGACGCCACTGTAATCGCGAGGCACGCAAGCGACGCCTCGAGGAGAGCATCGAGTCTCCGGCGGCTGCTGCTGCTGTTGCTGCCCCGGGCATGTTGCAAGGTGGACCATCGTTGAAGCAACTGAAGAGTGAGCTGCAATCTTTGGAGCAGCAGCTGCTCCACAATGTGGAGGCCTTCAATCGGCAACAGCAGCTGCAGCAGCTGCAACAATTGGTCTCCCGCAGTGGCAACATCTTCTCCATGGCCTTTGAGTTTCAGCTGTGCATGTTGCCACCCAACATTCCCATGTCCATGCCCATGCGCATGCCCGCTGCCTTGCCCGCCTCCCTGCCCCAGGAGCTGGAGGGACGCGAGCCGGAGCAAAGCAGCTCCGATTCCGAGGAGCTCGCCCAGCTGGAGGATTACCTCACGCCCGAAGCACTGGACCTGTCCAGCAACGGGAACGGCAATGGCAACTCCGTGGCTCCCTATCAATGCCAAAGGTGCTCCTACAGCACTCCGATCCGAGCTCGCTTCAAGAAGCATGTCAAATACCATTCGATGCCGTTGATCAAATGCTCCTCCTGTGACTTTCACTCGCCCTACAAGTGGAATCTGGACAGGCACACCAAGAACCATGGCGCCGATGGTTACTTCAAGTGCACTGTCTGCGATTTCAGCACCAACATCAAGCAATCCCTGACCATACACGAGCTCAACCATCATGTGTCAACGCGTCGCCAGTCTGCACAGGATCAGGAGGCGGTGCAGCAGCAGCAGCAGCTGGAACCAATGGAAACGGAGACGTGTCCCAGTCCAGAGAAGGCATCGGAGCCGGAGACGTCTCTCAAAGAGCTGCCGCCCATCAGCTGCTCGCATTGCCAGCATATAGTGCCGAATGCCATGGAGCTAGTGCAGCATCTGCAGCAGTGTGAGCTAGCATTGAAAAGCAACACAAATCTGGCCAGTGATATGGACGTTGCCGGCGAGGAGGATTATCGTGGCAACGATCTGAGCTACTGTGGCGTGGAGACCGCACCTGGTTATGGCGAGGTAGAATCCTTAAGAAAAGCCTTAATCTTTCCTTTATTAAAACAAGGTCCATTTCTCACAGGTCACGGAGCAACTGCAGCCGGAGGATTCGGATGCGCTCAAGAAGGTCTTCAAGTGTCCGCATTGCACGTTTTGGGCAGCCACCGCATCCCGTTTCCATGTCCACATCGTGGGTCATCTCAATCGCAAGCCCTTCGAGTGTTCACTCTGCTCCTACCGCTCCAACTGGCGCTGGGACATCACCAAGCACATCCGGCTCAAGACCATGCGCGACAAGTCGCATGTCCTTGCCCAGGTCCTGATGAACGATGAGACCGGCAGAAGGAACTACGCCAAATACAATCAGTATCTGACCCTGATGAAAGTCAGTGCCGAGCAGGCTGCGGATGCCAAGACAATGCGTTGTGGCGAGATGCAGTCGAACAACTCGGAGCAACACCTGTTGGTCCTGCCCCAACCAGAGGAGGAGGAGGATCCTCAGCCGGGTTCAATTGCTGCTCTGGACTTAAGTGTTCCGCCCAAGCCTCAGTCGGAGCAGGCTTCTGATCAACAGGATACCAGCTCGGCTTCCAGTTCCAATAAGCTAAAATCTAAGAACTGAAATTATTCCTGGTTTAAAAACAAGTTTTTGAAATATTTTATTCCAATTTCAATTTTGACCAAAATAAAAGCTCAGCAACATGTAAATCTTTATTATTTTTATTATTAATATTTAAAAGATTTTTTTCAGAAATAAAATAAATATGCGAATTTCTAGAATAAATATAAAAAGAATGGCAATAATTAGCATTTTTAAAAAATGTTTTCTTTAATAATGTTTGTAAATGTTTGTTGTTTTCTTTAATGTTTAATCCATTTTATCAACACTATCATTATTATAAAAAAAAGCTTTGAGCACTTGTCGTTTTCGAAATATTTCTAGAAAACAATGCATTGCGAACGCGACAAAAAATGCAATTAATTTTGACGTCAACTAAATGTGGCGAGTAATTATGAAGAAAATACTCTTAAACCATAGTAAAATAATGTAGTTTTCCATTTATAGGAATTATTTTGATATTATACTAATAATTTATTTATTTTATAAGTTTTATTAACGCGACAAGATTTTCAACTAGTTTGTGACAAGAATTGTTTCATCAAATTTTATTCGATGAATCGAAAGCAGTTTGAAAAACTTGTTTTAAAATAAATATTCAATTTGTTTCTATGTATTGAAATGGTTGACGTTATAATCTGAGAATTTTAGTGTAATCGTTAAAATACAGACGGTCTATTTTAGAAGTCAATTTGTTAAGAGAATGGAAAAGAAATGCAAAAAGTGAATTTATTCGAATGTAGAGTCGGTATGCTCATCCTAGTAAAGCTCAAATAAGTAACTTGAATATTTTTCTGGAAGAAATGTGTTTTTAAAAAGGAAAGTGCAATACGAAAATGAAAGAATTTGTTTATAATTTTATTTAGTGATACTATTTAACACTCATAATTGTGATTAATATTTTAGCATGTCATGGTTTTTAATATTGTTTTGTTTTAATACATTTTTTTAAATTCGTAAACCGCTGAATTCTTAGACTTATGATTTATATTTATTAATCAATATAAAGACGTTACGAACTAAGAACTATGAGAAATGTACTTGATATTTATTAAAAATAAAACTGAACTTTCAGCGACAACAAAATCACTTTCTATCGAAGGCATCAAAGCAATAAGGCTTTTATTTTATTTATTATTAATTAAATTTATCGCTCTTTAATATTATCGCTATTATGTGTTAGTTTCATAACAAACTATATATTGATTTCCTACCTCCCATGTCTGTCATGGTTCTTAGATTAACAAATAATTGTATATTGATATTTTGTTAGTTTATATTTTGCAATAGTTATTGAAGTTAGTGTGATAATAGCTTAAGATAAACATATAATTTAGTAGTGGGGCTTTTTATAACAATAAGGACATTCATATTTATATTTGCAATTTAGCTAAGCTAATTTCGTTTTGGCCTAAAATATAATGAGTAAAATTTTGATCACGCGCTTTTCACAGCAAACATTCCTGTATGAAAAATAATACTATGCATAGTAAGACGACTAGCGGCACCAAGAAGCACATCTCGTCCACGCCAAGCGTTGGGATTAGTTTCCATAAATCAATAGCGAGATATTGCAACTGCAACAGCCATGGATATACCCATGCCCACAACTAAGCTGTCTGGCATTGGACGCTCTCAAAGTGTGGCGACTGTCCATTGTAATCATCATCATCCTCAGTATCCGCACGGCCCTGACGAGCCTGTGGATTGTAGTCCGTCATGGGAACCTCTTCCGCGCCGGGCGGCACAACGACACGTTCCCGTGGCGGCAACAAATCCTCGAGCATCGCCAGCTGCGGTTGTGTGGCAAAACCGTTGGGCGGAAAGATCACCTTAAACTGCACATAGAGATCACCATGATCTGTTGGCTTATTAAACACGGGCATACCGCCACTGCGTATCATCTTGATATGATTGTGGCGCAGGACTTCACCTGGTTGTGTGGTCATGCAAACGTTGCGTCCATCGAGATGCTTAAAGCAATGGGTGTAGCCACATAAGGCTTCTGTGATATTGATCTGCAAGTCACGCATATAGAGGTTGGCATGACGACGCTGAAAGACCGTGTGCTCCGCCTGCACGATGACCACATAGAGATCACCGTATTCACCGCTGCGCAGTTGATGTCCTTCGTTGGCAAAGGGCAGCTTCAGCATGTGTGGCACACCAGGTTCAATATCCACATTTCGTTTCATTTGCTGTTCCACGAAGCCGCTGCCGGTGCACAGCTTGCAGCGCATCTTCTCCAGGATGGTGAATCCACGTCCATCGCATGTGGGACACACCTAAATTAAAATTAGACAAGTTACTGAGCAACAGTTGGTCTAACCAAACTTACCGCATCAAAGGCGCTTAGGCCCATGAAAGTGAATGCTGCAGTGCGCCCAACACCGCCACAGGCCTCGCACTCCTGACGCGCGTCCTTGGGTCCTCCGTCTCCGTTGCACTGGTCACACAGCTTCTGTCGCTTGTTCTCCACTGGCTTCTGATTGCCGCCCACATAGATTTCCTCCAGTGTTAGCTCTAGTTTGACCATAATTCTGCCATCACGCCTGCCACGATCGGAGGTGGTGCCACCGAATGGAAACCACTGTGCAAAGAAGTCAGAGGTGTCGCTATAGCCTTCGGCGCCTTCCTGCAATCCCTTTACGCCATAGCGATCGTAGATGCGACGTTTCTCCGGATCCGAGAGCACCTCATATGCAAATGATATTTCCTTAAACTTCTCACCCGAATCGGGATTCTTATCGGGATGAAACTCCTTGGCCAACTTGCGATAATTCTAGTTGAAAGAAAAACAACTTGAATATCCTGGGAAGACTTATAAAAATAAATAGCACCTTTTTTATTTCCTCCGAGGTTGCATCTTTGGTCACTCCAAGGACGTCATACAAATTTAGCTTGTCCATTGCGAAAGCGCGCCCTAGCCAATAAATTAAGCACTCATTTTAGCTGTAATAATTTTGTTAATACTTCTAGGCTTATGACACTGTAATTCTCAGTTCAAATTGCTGCGACTTCGTTTTGTTATTTTCCAATCGTTTCGACGTTTGTTCCACTTTCCAAGGCAACACACAAAACAGCTGTAAAAACATCTGATCCGCTCGCTTAAGAGTATGCAATACTTTCTAGCCAATTATAATTTTTTTAAATCTCTTCTCCCTTAATAACATTTTATTTTTGGTTAAAAAAATTATTACTTATTTTTTGTCAGCTTCATGTAAACTTACTTTAAAAACTAAACTTTGCGACCGTTCAAAATTGTCACAAATTATTTGGTGCTTGCTTGGGCTGGCTGCGCTACTAGCTATTGATTGACGTACTTTGTGTAAATAAATGGTTACTTAAAATAACTTCGCCATTTTTTTTTTTTAAAATATTTAAGTGTAAAAATTAAGCTAATGTTTTTGTAACTTGATTAAATAAAAACAAAAAAAAATTACGTTTTGTGTGAATGCCAATTTATTACAGTGTGACCAAATACTATGCAATAAAAAAACACCTTAAGTCACCAAAGCAAGTAGCGAAGCACGTAGCCATTTTTGAGTACACGTTGGGCGTGGTGAAATTTAATGATTTATTCCAACGTTTGCTCTGGGCATATCGGACGTTTTGTACGTCATAATCGGAAAATTTTCCAGCGATTACGTACAAATTTTACGAAAATAATTAATAGAAATGCAGTAAAAAAATTTTCTAAATATTAAAAAAATCGTATAAAATCGAAATAAATGTGCTTGAATAAAAAAATTGGGCTTAATTGACAACTGGAGATATTTTTTTCGCAAGTAAAATGGACGCAAAGTAGAGACGTAAAAATTTTGTGTGTGTACCAACGAAAGAGCGGAGAAAACGGAAAGCGTGAAAGCAAAAAGAAGAAATCGAAACAACTCGATTGTGGTGGTGTGCTGTGCGTGAGAGAGTGTGTGGCAAGAAGCAGACGAGGCTAATACGGGTGAAAAACTGTGTTGCGCCTGGAAAAATTATGGAAAAGTATGAGGACATGGACATACGACTTGGCCATATCAACGCCAAAGAGCTTGCGGATGTCTGTGAAGTCAATGTACAACACGACGATGATGGATTAATTATTTTTGAGAGATCACAAACAAATTTCGATTTTGGCGCTGAAATTCTGTCAACAAACATGATGCCAGCAGCAACAGCAACAACATCAACAGCGGCGGCGACGCCAGCAACAAGCGAACCGCAACTAAAAGCAAATAGTGAAATCAAAACAAAAACATTGCCTCAAATGGGAGAACAAGAAATTGGCGCCAATCAAAATGCCAAAAAATTAACAAACGAATCGGAGCAAAGTTTACAGCAGAAACGAATGGAGAAATCCTTCTCAGAGGCGGATGAAGATGATGAAGACGACGAGGACGAAAATGAAGATTACAAATCAAGGTATAAATAATTGAAATTATTGAATAAAAATAAAGTTTACGATAAACACACTAAATTATTTTATAATATTAGCTGTAATCATCAATTAACATAAAAATATGTTATTTTAATAAAACCATGTGTATAAATCGAATTGAATAATTATAGAAATTTTAAATAAATATAAAATTTGAGAAATACATACTTAAATATATTTTTGTGCAAATGAAAATTAGATTTGAAACGGAATGAATATTTATTTCTAGCTGGGCAAACAGCGATGATGATGATGACGATTCTTCCAGCTCGGATTGCTCCTCGATAAGCGAAACCGATTGGAGGCAGCGTTGGCAACAACAACGAGAGTTTTACACAGGACGTGGACATGGGATGCCACGCCAGGTGATTGCCAGCATAATGCCGCACTTTGCCTCCGGTTTGCCGGCGGACATCGATGAATCCGTGTTGTGGGATTATCTGTCACATCTACTCAACGAGCCAAAGCGTCGCAACAAATTGAGCAATGTGAACACCTTTGACGATGTCATTGACTTGGTGCAAAAGTCCGAGAAGATCATTGTGCTCACTGGAGCTGGCGTGTCCGTCTCCTGCGGCATACCCGATTTCCGTTCCACCAACGGCATTTATGCCCGTTTGGCACATGACTTTCCCGATTTGCCCGATCCGCAGGCTATGTTCGACATAAACTATTTCAAGCGTGATCCACGACCGTTTTACAAATTCGCCCGTGAGATTTATCCCGGCGAGTTTAAGCCCTCACCGTGTCACCGTTTCATCAAGATGCTGGAGACAAAGGGCAAGTTGTTGCGCAACTACACACAGAACATCGATACCCTGGAGCGTGTTGCTGGCATACAGCGGGTCATTGAATGCCACGGCTCCTTCTCGACGGCCTCGTGCACCAAGTGCAGATACAAGTGCAATGCAGACGCACTCCGGGCTGACATCTTTGCCCAGCGAATTCCCGTCTGTCCACAATGCCAGCCGAATGTTGAGCACAGCGTTGATGCATCCGTTGCCGTGACAGAGGATCAACTGAAGCAGCTCGTCGAGAATGGCATCATGAAGCCCGACATTGTTTTCTTTGGCGAAGGTAAGCAACAACATAATTTAGTCTGTTAGCTGAAAATAATCCTTGAAATCTGTTTTAATTAAATTTTTACATAGTTGAATCTCTCATTTAATGTAGTTAATCACAAAGCATCACTATAGTTTTAGTTGATATTTTCACTATCAATATTTAATTGAGAATTCACTGTCAATTTATGAATTAGATTAATCCTAGACTTCTCATATTAATTAGACTGATCTTGGACTCTTCATAAATATTTTATTTAATATTTAGCAAACATTTTTCATGAATCACTTAACCTTTACAGGATTACCCGATGAGTATCACACTGTGATGGCAACGGATAAAGACAAATGCGATCTGTTGATTGTCATTGGATCATCGTTGAAGGTGCGTCCCGTCGCCCACATTCCCAGCAGCATCCCGGCCACAGTGCCGCAGATTCTGATCAATCGCGAGCAACTGCATCATCTTAAGTTTGATGTGGAACTATTGGGCGACTCTGATGTCATTATCAATCAGATCTGTCATCGTCTGTCGGCCACTGATTCCCAAACTGGGGACAACGATTGGCGTCAGCTGTGCTATGATGATGGTGTGCTGCGTGAGTCCAAAGATCTGCTGCCCCCAGCAGAGTATCTACTTCATCATCACCTCAGTCATCATCATCATCATCATCGGCACTGCAGCTCGGAAAGTGAGCAGCAGTCACAGTTGGACACGGACACACAATCATTGAAATCCAATGGATCTGCTGATTACATGCTGGGATCCTCGGCAGGCACATGCTCCGACAGCGGCTTCGAGTCTTCCACATTCACAGCGGTGCAGAGCAAGCGGCCACAGCAACCCACAACCAATGCCGATGATCGTGCTGCCATCGAGCGCATCAAGAGCGATATACTCGTGGAGCTAAATGAGACGGCATTGAGCTGTGATCGCCTTGTCGCACCAGCGGCAATCGGAGCCAGCGCCGGCAGCACCACGGCCGGCTATCGTCACCTCTCCATTGACTCGTCCAAGGACAGCGGCATTGAGCAGGGCGAGTTCTCCAATGCCAGCAACAACGAAGTCACCTCCTCCGCCGCCATCGCCAGCCATGCAAATGTTGTGCTGGAAACAAAGACAGCAGCTCCCAGCTTGACTCCAACGCCGCCGCAACGTAAGCGTCAAACTACGGCGGAGCGCCTGCAACCCGGAACATTCTACAGTCACAGCAAGAACAGCTCGTATGTCTTTCCCGGAGCGCAAGTCTTTTGGAGCAATGACTTTAGCGATGACGACGATGATGAGGATGATGACTTGGTCGGCGGACGTGGTGGCGATATCTTTGGCAATGTTGTGGCCAGCGATGAGGAAGCCTGCGATCTGAATGCTGTTCCCTTGTCGCCGCTCTTGCCGCCCTCATTGGAGGCCCACATTGTCACGGACATCAGCAGCGGCGTCACAGTGGACGCAACAGCTGCCCCTGGATGTGGCAGCAACAGCAGTCCCAGCAATAAAAGACGCAGCTCTGCAGAAGTTGTGGAACAGTCAACACCCGCTGAAGATGATTGCAATTCGCAAGTGATTGAATCGGAAACACCGCCAATAAAGAAGCGACGATCCAGCGTGGGTGCAACAACAACCGCAACAGCAACAGTTGCAGCACCACCAACAACAACAACAGCCGCTGCTGCATTAGCAACTGTATAAATTTTGATTCAATGTCGTCTATTAATTTAATATTTATTTATTTGCCCTGGTTGAGGATATGATAAGTTTTGTGCAAAGTATCTAGCAGTCAGAAGGATGCGTGGCAGATCCCATAAAGTAAATATATATTATCTCGATCAGAGTCGGCATAGCCATGCCCGGTCCGTCCGTCTTTCCGTATGAACGAAAAGATCTCAGAGATGGTGAGAACTAGAAGCACCAAATTTGGTATATAAACTCCTTATATTGAGATTGAGTTTATTGTAAATTTCAAAAAACGAGTATCTAAGTACCTAAGAAACCAGGACCAGGGTATTTCGTAGTCGAGCACTCTCGACTATAGTTTTCTTCCATTGGACTCAAGTCAACCAAGTCTAGAGAAGCTCAAAAGCCCAACTGAAAACGGGGCATCCCCTTTCATTAGTTCTTCATTTTCCAGTTTTCATTCGTCTTTTGATATCTCACATTTTGCACATTTTCAGGATCTTTTATTCTCGCATTCATTTTCTACTAAATCATATTCCTATTCATATTTATTTGTCTACCTTGTGTATGTAAATGTTTAGTATTTGTATGATTATATTATATATTATATTAAGTTGTTATTGAGGCCTTTATAAGTACATAGATAAACCAAGGAAAACTTTTAAGAAAAATGCAACTTTTAGCGCAAAATAGCCTCAACTTTCTTCTATACACACATAAATATATACTAAATTTATAACTTAAGGCTAAGAATTAAAGTATATACACATACGTATGTATATTTGCATAAATAAATATGTTTATGTGCATTAGTAATTAAGAGCTGGACAAAATACCCTGTATATAAGTATCTTTGTATATGTGTACTTCTATATCTATTATTATTATACTTATGTTTCCTTAATCTCTTATTAACGGTTATGGCAGCTACATATACATATGTACATAATTATTTACACTTGCACACATACATATGCACCCATTCTTCTAAACACACACACACACAGAGAAGCTTACACAGATTCAATGAGTAGCATTGTTGGTGTGCGTGTTAAAATGTTTAATCAAAAATTTAGCATAATTATCAAATATAAATTAAAAAAATATTATAAATAGCCACCAAACGTAAGTGTAAATTAGACACTAAGCTTAAGTTGTAATAAGATTGCATTAATATCAGCAAAAAAATTAATAATAATAACAATAAACCAATCTATTGAAAGTTGTTGAGCAGCTACAAAAAATTTGTGGGTCAATCATCAATTGGAACTTAATCAATTTCGGTCAGGTGTGGGCACTAAGAGAGGAGCTCATTGTCAACATCCACTTTGGCGAACAGAATCCACAAGTTAACAGTGATGATTAACAGAGATTTCCTAAACAGAAATGTTATTCACAAACTATAGTAAAATAAAACAATGCAATTTCGTTATAGTTGCAATTTTGAATTCGTTTTTATTAGGTATATGTTTTAGACATTAACTGATACCTTAAGCATATACACTGCCGAACATATTTATTGGCACAGCAAACATTTTGAGATTTGGGGGCTTAATTGTTCCCTGATCGTTAACATGTTGGTATCAATGGAAAGGTCATATAAATTCCTTTTGAATGATATAAAACATTTCTTAACCCATTAAGTACCCTTCGAAAATTTCGAGTTTATGTAAAAGTCCTTTTTCGAAACTTTTTTCCTCGATTTTTTACAAAAAATATTTTGATGCAAAAAAATTATTCAAACAATTTAAGGAGTAACTGCAAAAAAAATTTTTCAAAAATATTTTTGCTAGTATTTTTTATAATTTTTTGAAAATTGCTGAAAAGGCACTTTTTGTGTAAAAAGTAGGAAAAAGGGGTTAAAATGGTCATTTTTAGGATTTTCAAAAAATTATAAAAAATACTAGCAAAAATATTTTTGAAAAATTTTTTTTGCAGTTACTCCTTAAATTGTTTGAATAATTTTTTTGCATCAAAATATTTTTTGTAAAAAATCGAGGAAAAAAGTTTCGAAAAAGGACTTTTACATAAACTCGAAATTTTCGAAGGGTACTTAATGGGTTAAGAAATGTTTTATATCATTCAAAAGGAATTTATATGACCTTTCCATTGATACCAACATGTTAACGATCAGGGAACAATTAAGCCCCCAAATCTCAAAATGTTTGCTGTGCCAATAAATATGTTCGGCAGTGTATCTCTAGATACAATGGTAATCTAATTTTAAGGTTGCCTTCACTTGAAGTACTTATTTATTTTATAGTACGCACTTAATTCATGGATTTATTATAAACAATATACGCTGCAATTTGTTGGGGCTTTTTTTTTTGCTGATTTGTTGTCTTACGGACTAGGAGCGGCTGATCTCGCTTAACTGGATGCGTTTTGTTTTTGAGATGCTGCCTGGTTTACTGGCGACTATGTGTGTATATGTTTATATACATATGTATATTCTATTTTCAATTTCGATTTGTTGCTATTATAAAAATATGTGGGTTTTTAGTGTATGACAAAAATGTATTATCCCAATTAATAGAAACTCTGACTGATAACATGAGCGTACACTAAAGACTACTACGGCGATAAGTATATATTTATTCATATATTTATATATATATCTAGATATATAACGCGATGTGAGACTTGAGTTAGTTATACAATCTGTATATGGATATTGAATCCATTATAGGCAACGTATGTGTTTCGATTTCAAGTGCTAACAAAATACTGTATTATATATACAGCTGTATAGAATCATATGATAATATGCACGTGTAGATGCGTGCGTCTATCGGTGATAACATTCGTGTTGTGTTTTGCTTTTCTTCTTTTTGAAAAAAAAAACTGTATAATATAATTAAATACGACTACGCTTGGCTTTGTTAAACATTGTTTCGGTTTCCTTTTCTGTTTCTGATCGGGATCGGGCTTGATTCCGCACTATAAAAATGGTGATTTGTTGGTCTTGTGTGATCTGGCCTTGCTGGGATTTATCTTGCACTTGAGTTGCGCAATCAGATCAGAGATTTTAAGCGCAGGTCCAACTTTCATGCCCAACAGCGGCATTATGTCATCCTTGGTCAGTTGCATGAGACGCTTGCCATCGATCTTATTGCGGCTAAAGGTGTCACAATGTGCGGTGCAATCGTTAACCCGCAGAAATTGTGATACATCATAGACATTCCATGAATCCGGCATCAGCTCCAGTTGCGCCTCATTCGAGTCGATGTCGGCCAGACGCGGAATGTACTTGCTGTTTGTCACGGATGAATTCTGTTTCGAAATAAAGCAATTACACAAGCTGGTTAAATCAAGTTTAGATAGATTGAGAACAAAGCTGGATGAGTGTGAGTAGGTGGATAGTGTGTGCTTTGAGGTGTTTCTGGATGTTGAGGTCAGAGCTGGATATAGTGAATAATATTTGTTTTTATTTAATTATAAAGTCGTAGTATCTTTGAAATAAGAAATTAAATTATTAAATTTAAACTCTCAAAATTGCATTGAAACTAATTAACTTCTTATCTGCACTACTAGATTATCAATTGATTCATATGATATTGATTGATATTGAAAATCTTAAATGTTGTGTGGTGTTAAAAATTCTAAATACATTTAGATCTACTAATAAAAACTTCCATTACAGTCAAAGTTTGGTTGATTAATAAATAAATTCACTATTTCCAGCTCAAGTTGAGGTGTTGATGAAACGGTTGCAAGTACCAAAATAACAGTGCGTAAACATAAGTTATATACAAATTGCATTTTTGATGATTTCCCTGTTTTGTTGTTCTTTTCGAATTTTATGTACAAATGTTATGGCCAACGAGCGGATAGGCGGGCGAGCGAGCAGGCGAACAGGCGGGCGGGCGGGCGTTGATTGATTCTACAAGCAATTACGCACTATTATCCCCAAGTACTCACCGCAATGTAGCTAGTGGCTTTGCGACCCACAGTTGGTGGCGCAGGAGATTTAGTAGTGGAAGATTTCTTTACCATTGTTTTGCCGGCTATTGGAGCTACCGTGCTGCTAGCTCCCGCTTCCGCTCCAGCTGCAATTCCTACCACAGCTGCTGCGGCGTTTGTTCCGAGCTGTTCGGAGTGCGTGGTCGACTGCTCGGACATGTGACTGGTGCTGCCATCGCCATCGAGATCGTCTTCGGCAACGCCATCCTCTTCTTCCTCATCCTCGGGCTGGTTGTTCTCATAGAAGGCGGGATTGTGATGCTCCGGCTTTAGTTCCAGCTTGATGCTCAGCTTCGGCAAATGCGGCGTCGTTTTCAATGCAATCGTTCGCGGTTTAACTGAGGTTTCTGCAATAATCATAAATAATAATATTTAAATGATAGTTTCGCATGTCTTTGTAAGATTTACTCACCCGTTTGCATATTGTTGTCATGTGGTTGTTGCTTATTGCTGGCAGCGCCAGTTGTTCCATTGCCGCCCTTCTTAGTCTTGCGTTTCCTTTGCACCTTCGGCTTGGGCGCTGGCTTAATCACCTGTTGATGCGAGGCACGTGGTGGTCCCTCCAGTTTGTGGCCGACGAGCACACACCAGCCGACGGGATATATGTCAGCTGACTCACAATCCAGCCACTGATCATACTCATCGGTCCAGCCATCAAAGTGCACCTTGAGCAGACGACCAACGACACGTGCCACGGTTGCCACACACACCAGTCGCGGGTCCATGAGATCAGCGCATTCTAGGCTCATTCCCGTCTCAAAGCCATGATCGGGCACCATGCGATGGAACAAATGTTGACCAGCCGCCAGAGCGCCCGTGTCCCGTAAGTATCCCTCCCAGGTGAAGGTTCGTGCATCGTAGCCATTGGGCGGTGTCACAGTAATGTTATTGGAATCACAGAAGCCAGCGGGAAAGATGCATGGCGACTTCTCGTGGTAACAGAACCTAAAAGCATCAAATTATACAGTTTCGATATGTTCATTTCCAGATTCTTAACGCAGTCCGGCTCACCAATCTGACCCTGAGGCATCCGGCTGATACGAATCGATGCGAATCATCATGTAACCAAATTTTAGAACTGCCATCACCGTGGCTGGACAAATGGAGGACAGATTAAGTGGATCAACTGCCTCCAGCTTCATGCCCTCCATAAATCCATTCGTCTTGCCATCCAAATAGTACTCGTCGAAGGTGAAGTTCATCTTGAAAAGCTCGATGGTGGCATCGTCTTCATGTACCTCAATCATGGCCTCTCGACCCGCTGAAAAAGCATACAATTAATTTAGTTGTAATCATACATTCAATTATACATTTATCATTAATTAATAATAAATGGAAAGCGACTATTTAAATCTTACCCAACATGCGCTCCAGATAGTCCTGGGGTGCAGCTAGATTATGGCCAACTGTGGTCGCCCAGCCGACGGGGTGAATGATGGGCGAATCCTCGTGACACCAGAACCCATCGTCGGAATCAAAGTAGCGCAGGAACAAACGCTTGCCCACAATCTTGGTGACTGTAG
This sequence comes from Drosophila limbata, assembly GCA_963924055.1. Lineage (NCBI taxonomy): Eukaryota > Metazoa > Arthropoda > Insecta > Diptera > Drosophilidae > Drosophila > Drosophila limbata. Next base: position 15,227,482 of record OZ001353.1, read on the forward strand.
CCAGGCGCACCTGTGAGATGCGATCCTTGTCGACGCACTCGAGATTCAGGCCAAGACGAAAGCGCGATTGCAGGCTATCGTTGATCTTGTTATAGAAATTGGATGGCAATGTGCGTGCGCCGGACAATCTGCCCACAAGGAAATCCTTCCAATCCTTGTACTTATGCTCTATGGTGCGGGGCGGTATCAATGGCTTGCCACGTGTAGCACACCAGCCAACCGAATGGACTTCGGCATTGCAGAGATTCACCCAAAAGTCATGGGAGTCTGTATCGAATCCCTCGTAACTCATCAACGCTTTGTAGCCCTTAATCTCGAGTATGGTGGCCACCCAAAACGATGTGGGCGTCTGTCCCGGCTGTATGATCTCAATATTATCGCAATCGGTGTTTTCCACCTCCACCTTCATGCCTACGCCTAGATTGTCCCACACCTCGTAACCAGGTGCGTGTGGAAAGCAGGTAACGGGCGCGGCAAAGAAATTCTCCTTTCCCAGCCGTTGTAACCAATCATAGGAGTGCGTCGGATCATACATTCTCCGTCTTATGCTTAAAATCTTTTCCATCTGAGGACACGGAGCTGGAAGACGTTCGTATTTGGGTATCTGGGGCAGATCATCCTGTGGAAAGACATCACGAAATAACCTCAACGCCTTTGGCGTCGGCGCTGCATTCAGAAATTGATTGCCACTTGAATTGTTGGCCGAAACGATGCCATCACTGCTGCCACTGGCTTCAGCCGGCGGCGCAGCAGCGTCTCCAACTGCGCCACCATTTAATGCTGCAATTGTTTCATCCGTTGCCATCTGAACGTTGTTGGCGGCGGCATCGCCGCCCAACGACATTGGTTCCCCGAAACCATTGAGTTGGGTGATCTTTGACTGATCCGTGATACGAAAACGATAATTGGCATTCTTGATATGTGCCGCCTGCAATGTCAGCTCAATGTCCGACTGTTGCTGCTGCTGTTGTTGTTGCTGTTGTTGTTCCTGATCCTGATCCAATGCAATACTTCCAACGGCATCCAATGCCGTTGACGTCGTCGTCGTCGTCTCTGTCATCTCAATGGCAGATGCTGGCGAATTGCTGGCCGTAGTCGGCGCATCCATTTTGCTATTGAGTACCAGAGAATAGAGCTCACCACGGGCACAGGCCATGCTGCAGAAGCGACGGGATTTCGTGTAGAACGTGTGCTTCACACCGATGGCACCGCAACGTTCACAGACAGCTGTGGAGTGAAGAATATATCATTACGGATTAGTAGCTCATGAAAATAGACTTAGTTTACCAACAATTTGCCCCGTTCCACTAAACACGCATATTTCTCGTACATTTATTCAAATGGCTTCGTTTCATAGTTAGTCAAGAAATTGCTTTGACAAATAAACATATTGGCTAATTATGGAGCAAAGATATAAGAGCTGTGATCGTAACTATTTGCTTTTTTTTTTTAACTTTATTCAAATTTAATTTAAATTCAACTTTAATAAAATTTTAAAATACAATTTATTTTCTGAATTTTTTTATTAACAAATTTAAAAAAAGTTGTCATTATAAAAACAGAATTATTATATAATTTTTACAGCAACTGTTTTTTGTGATTATTGACTTGTTTTTTTCTTTTTAAATAAGTTTTTCAACAATCGAAAAGATTTTTATAAAATGTAACATATTTTCTGTTCAGTGGAATTGGGCCAATTGGCTAACAACTATGATAACTACGACTACCTGCTCAAGTCGCAAACCCAAATTCAGAAATTCATTGATAAGTCATGGCAATTAGTTTTGAGAAATAATATTAAAGTATTTAAATCATAGTTGAAGTGAAAACATACCCATGCCATCTTTCTGTATCGGAATTACCGAGGGATCAATGTTGCCCTTGTAGGCGATTGGTGTCTTAAGCACAAGTCCTGGCCTGTTCACTGGCTCGATTTTCCGAGTCTTGCGCTGGGCACGCATGGATGAGCTGGAGCTGGAGCTGGTGCTGGCATTGACACCTTTACCACAGTTCGAGGACATAGCCTTGGAACTGACAGCGCCTGTCGCATCCTCGCAAGCAACTAGGATATTGGTAAAGGCATTGCCACCGCCGGATACACTCATGCCAGGCAGAGATGACGCTGCCGATGCATTGATCATGGCATGCGTGGTGCCCAACAGTTTGTGATGCATTAAACCATCACCGAGGGGCACGAGCAGATCATGATTCTGCATATTTGTCATGCACGAGGAGGAGGATTGTGATATGTCCTTGTCCGAGGAGGTCATAAAATCAGTACCATCATATGAATTGTTATCCTCGTTCATCATGACAAAGTCATCGATATTGATGATCTCCTGTTTGGGCTCCAGATCGGACATGCCACCACTGGCGCCGCCATCATCATAGCCATCATCCAATTGGCCATAAACCTGCTGCTGATCATCCTCAAGCGCGGATGAGCCGACGCCCATCAATGCAACGCCACCATTATTCCCATCATCGCCTTCCATGACTTCGGTATAATTTTGAAAGACCGCTGCCGCGGCCGTTTGTTGCAACAACTGCTGTTGCAATCCGCCCATGTGGGCAAAGCCATAAAGGTTGTTTGTGTTTGTGGCAATAAGTGTTCCCGGTTGAACGCCCAATGCCGCAGCAGCCGCTGCAGCTTGTCCCGTGAAATCCCCCCCAACAATGCTCATCATTGGATTCATATCCTTTACCAGATTTAGTTGTTGTGGTTGAGTTGGTAGTGGTGGTAATGATGGTAAGTTGTTGTTGTTGTTTTTGGTAGGTTGGATGTGTGTTGAGTTTGTTGTTTTGGATATTGTGTTGAGTTCAGTTTGAAATTGGCAGTTGGATACAGTTGATAGTTGAATGGATACGGATACGAATACAACGTAACCAATACATAAATCATAGAAAAGAAAGTAGAAGAAATAAGTAAACAAATTCCAATTTTCAACTAAAGCAGAAACACATACAAGTAAACTAGATTCTTTTATATGTAAAAGGTGTATTTTCTACCTGTTATTTTTTTAATCATTGTAAAAGTTCTAATTTCAATTTGTGAATCTAACGACTTTTCCAATGGTTAAGATGTCGATATTTATCTGACTATTAAAAGATTTATTTTTCATTTTCAATTTTTATTATATATATTTGTAACATATGTAAAATTATTGAATTTATTTTATTTTATGCATATTTTTTATTATGATCAAAAAATAATATTAAGAGATTGTATACAAATTCTTGATCTTTCAGCTTTTGCAGAAAGTAAAACCTGTAATATTGAAACGACTCCCAATAAGTTTAATGAACAATTGGAATCAATCAAATTTATTATTTTTACTCGACAAACATTAAAAAAAACACCCTTTAAACATATGAAGTAATACGTATATAATATACATAAATACATGGCCAATTCCCAAGTAAATATTAACCTACAGAATTTGGGTTTGTTTAGTCGAGAGATTGGCAAGCAGAGGGAGAGATTGGCAACACAGAAGAGAGAGAGGAGATTAACTTACCAATGTTGGCTGATGTGTCATATCCTCCATAACCGAGAGACCGACGGTTGAGTGACCAAGCAGAGTAGCTGCATCCTCCAGTGAAATGCGCTCGGAATTGTATTGGCTACTCATCCACATCATGCGCAGCTCGGCCGGATTCATTGTATGTATTTTATGTTATTATTATTATTGTTACAGTTTGATAATTGTTAAGCCAGAACTTAGCTGAGCATTTGAGTGGAAATGCACACAAGCACACACACACTAGTCACCAACACGGACAGTTAGTCAGATTGGCATATAAACAGGCTCCTGTATTTGCAGACCATATGGACGGTCTACGGCGACGACACAGGCGCCTGTTTCTGCTTCTGTTTCAGTCCCGCTTCTGTTTGTATCTCTGTTTCCTTTTTGCACGAAACCGAAATGCAGCTGCAGCCACAATATTAAAGACTTCCGTCTGCCTGCTCACTGCATTAAAGTGCTTCTCAAATCACTTCTGTTAAATGTAATGTTTGGTATTATCCCTATTATTTTGTTAGGTTTTGGTTATTTTTTTTATGATTTACACTCGCTCAAAAAGTCAATGAAGCGCACCGTGCGCGCAGACGACGAACGAACACAAAAGAAAACGCACAAATGTCTCTGTTGCAGCGGAAAACTTAAATTTTTGTACAACTAATATGTAGTTTCTTTAGGTAGTTTATTGTGCTCACACTTGCTGCTTGTTTTAATAAGGCGTTTTTTATTAATTAAACAATTACCCAAGTTTTGGCATTTCTTTTACGCGCAAATTTTATGCCAGTATTGCGATGATTGGTGATGCGTAAACCCAATTTTTGTGATATTTACCGATATATTTGGCAGTCTGTAAATCGCGTGGACCAGCCAGTGCTGCAAAACAGCTCGCTTCAAATAAGCTTGAGCATGCATCGGAAAGTGTTCCTTTGATTTAAAATAAAATAAAATTAATCAATAAAATATTGATTTAAAAATGTAATTGTGTTATAATAATGGTTTTCTTATTGATTAGTACTAGTTCTCGGTTGTAGAATATCATAAGCTAATAAAATTCGTATGGCCAAAAGTTGATATTATGTTATCATTAGGAAAAGGTAGGTCTTATAGTTTTGTTTTGAAATGTTAGTTAATTTCATTCATTTAAAATTTACAGTTAATTGTTGGGAAAATATTTTTGTATGGAAAACTGGTCAAACTCAAAGTTGTTGATAACGTTACACGTATCGATAATATTTTCCAGCCCTGATTAAAACTGACATTTGCCAACACTTACATTTGGAAAAAAAAAACAATGAAAACGAAAATAAATAACTAAGCAACAATAACAAGCAATAATAAACATTGTGTGTAAATAATAGAAAATGCCTGAAAGTGCATTGCCAGAGCCAATCCGTGCTACCTTAAATGGCAGCACGTTCGGTCAACGAAGAGAGGACATCTTTCGACGACTGCAACAAACTGCGCAACAGACAAGTCTAAATTATAGTGGTAAACGCGAGCTTGCCTCAGAAAATGACGAAGTGGTGCAGGAGTTGTGCGAAGCCCTAGAAGAAACTTTCGGTTACGGGCTTCGCCAAACTGTGAACGTATCGCTGTCGGCCGTCAGTTTATTTCAAAACATGCACGAGATCGTGCTAGGTGGGAATGGGGGCGGAGGTGGCGTCAACAGCAATAACGAAACAACATTCTGGGATTTTTGCCAATCGCACTTAACGCCCCACGAACGTCAACGCTACGAGGGACTGAAGCAAATATGGACAAAACAAGGCCGTGGACGAGCTTTTATACGCGCTATGCTAAATGAGAAGCGTCTGCAAAGTTATGTGCTAACCTGGCTAAGTGATGAGGGTCAAATGAAACGCTTTTACACACCTTGGTCTCTTTTGCTGAATGAGGAGGCAGCCAAGAAGCTACCCGAGATTCTGAATAGCCTCCAAGACGTGCTCTTTGCCCTGAGCGTTGAAAATCCAGAGCTAAACGCACCGAGACGCCATACAGTACAATCAGTTACTATCGTAAAAGAGGAGCCCATTATATTCTCGCCCCAGCCCGTGCCTGTGGCTGTGCGCAAGCCAGGACGCAATGTCTCCGCTGTTGAGAGGCCCATTGCCTGCGCCTCATCAACGGAGGATCTCTTGGGAGCTCTAAGTCCGCGGGAAATGCTAGAAGTCCAGCAGATAATATCAAAAGACGACGTCGAACAAGAATTGTTGGAGCAGGCGATTAATATACTTCCCATTGATGTAACGCCATGTGATCCTATTGGTCCAGAACTAGAATTTCTCAAGACGCCACTACCCGATGTTTATCCAGCAAACCAAGACCATGACGCAGAGCAGAAACAATCCATGGCAGCAGCTACAAAAAATTCTGCTGATCAGGAACTCTTTGAGGATCGCAGTGATACGTCTTCACAATGGAGCAAGTCATCATCCTCGGCCAATGGCTTCGGCAACAGCCAGCAGACAGCGGCGCTGGAGGATCAAGTAATGCTATTAAACGAGAAATGTGCATTGCTGGAAACACGCGTAGCTGAGTTGACCCTACAAAATCGGCAATTGATTCGTCGCCTCACCAAGCAGTTCAACGAGACTGGCATCGATCCGGAGTCATCATTTTCCTCCAACTTTCTGATAACCATTCCACAGGTGAAGCTCGTCAAGAATCATCGGTCGGGATCACACTACGTCTATGAGATTCACATAACGATGCGGCAGCGGTTGGAGCACTGGACGCTATTTCGACGCTATAGTGAATTTAATAAACTACATAAATCTCTGCTTCGCACTCATCCCAACATTAACTCGATCGAGTTTCCTCCGAAGAAGCATTTTGGCAATATGAATCTCGTCTTTGTCGAGGAGCGACGACAACAACTGCAAATCTACTTATTAAATATTGTGGAGACATTACCCAAGGTCGAGGCATGCAAGTCCAAAGCGGAGCTGCAAAAAGCGTTTCCATTCTTCCGGGAGCGATAGCACATATGGAATCTAAAAACGGATCAAAACGGGTCACAAAAAAAAAATGACATTGAAAGTATTTTGTTATGTTTAATAAAAAGTTTTTATTTAGTTGTATAAATGGGGGCTTTGTAAACAGTCACCAAGTGCTGAAAATTATTGATATTAAATAAATATTTAAGTATTTCTCGAAAAGTTTAGAGTATTTAAGGACTGTTTTTGTAATCTGTAATAAATTTCAAGAGATTCACATCATATTTAACATTGCAATGCTCCGTTTGAACAGCTAGGCCTGTATTTGAACTTCGCGGGCAGTCCCTAAGCATTTAATCCAAAAGTACACGTCTGAATAAAAATTGAAATTTATTTCATATTTTATTTAAAATAAAAATCTATTTTAATTTAGATTTATTTATTGATGACAATCAAAAAATATTAGCCAAATTAAAAATTTAAGTCATTATTGTCCCAGCTAAAACTATCGTTATCGATACCATTCAAACAGAGCAATAACTGCTCGATAAATATGTGTGTGCATGATAATCAGCTGTGTTTGTTATTGTCTTTATCCGTATAATTGGCGTGTACTTTTTTGCGTTTGCCGGAGTTTACTCATTGTAGAATAATGCTTGTGTGATGTCTTATTGACATATTTGAGCGCATTTTCGGCTATTGCACGCACTAAACGATTTGGTTCACATTGCAGTAGCTTAAGTTCGTTATCAACTATAATCTAATTAGTGTCCGAAATGTCCACGACTGCAATTGCCGTAAATGCGACCATCTCGACGGGCGCGTACCTCATGACGGTGCGCATGATACCACGCCTACGGGAAATGTTCATCAAGGCGAACCTGTTTGGCAGAGATCTGTGCAAAAAAGACAAGCCACAAGTGTGAGTGTCGAGCTTAATCCTCGTCAGAATGAATAATGAACACTTCCCTTTTTTTTAGGCCAGAGTCTTATGGCGTAATTATTGGTTGCGTTTTCTTAATTGCCATGTTTTTGTTTATACCCATACCATTTACATTTGATGAAAACGCCGCCACGGATGCAGTTACCGGCGGAAAGCCATCAACTTTTCCACATGATAAGGTTATACTGATATGACTCAGCCACATGTGAGGCGATTATTATGTTCTTGTTGTTGATATCTTTGACACAGTTCGTGGAACTGATTGCCGCCCTGCTGTCGATATGCTGCATGATATTTCTTGGCTTTGCCGACGATGTGCTCGATCTGCGCTGGCGGCACAAGCTCCTGCTCCCGACCATAGCGACACTGCCCCTTCTCATGGTCTACTATGTCAACTACAACTCCACCACCGTCATGATGCCCAATTTTGCCCGTGGTCTCTTTGGCACCTCCGTTAATATTGGTAAATACTTAAAACCCAAAAAGTATCAACTGTTGCCTTTTCGAATAGTTACCCATATCATTGCCTAGGCATACTCTACTACATCTTTATGGGCAGTTTGGCGGTGTTCTGCACCAATGCCATCAATATACTCGCTGGCATCAATGGCCTAGAGGTGGGTCAATCCCTAATCATTGCCGCCTCCGTCTTGCTGTTCAACATGATCGAGTTGTCACTGGGTCATCAGGTGGAATCACATCAATTCTCAATGCATTTTATGCTTCCTTTTCTGGCCACCTCGTTGGCTTTGTGGAAATTCAACAAGTAAGTAACGAATAATTCATTGCATGCAGGAAAGTAAGTTTTATAATATTTTATAATTTTCTCAAAAATGAAATTACATTTTACATAGTGCTTACAACATGTATTTGAATTATTTAAAAAACAATGTCCACTTAAATCTATCTTGAATTTGACAAAATATGTTTCTTTCAGTTAACTGAGATCTTAACTGGACATTGAACAAATGTGCCTAAATTAACTAAACTAAATTTACACATTAACAAATTCCTTGTCATCTGAGAATCATTATAGTTTAGTTTATTATCACAGATGGCGTCGTCGTCGTCGTCTGTCGTCTCTCGCCCTGTCTGCATGCTGAGTTACTAAATTTTGAATTAATTTAATCAGAAACCCAAACAGATTTACGATATGTTTAGCTTGAAGCGAAACGTTTTGAGAGTTAAATTGTTTTCATGATGATGGGATACGGGAAAATGAGGCACATATCAATGAGTATGTCTAGCAGATTAGGCTTATTAGTTAATCGAGTCTTAGTACTAGTCCCTAGTCTTCATCTTCCTGCACATCGTCCAGCACATCCACATCGTACATATTGTAAAGCAATTGTCCAAATTGACTGCTGTGCAGGATCGCCGTATCGGGGGCAAAATATTTCTCACTTTGTTGTCGCAATCGAAGCAACTGTGTGCTGCCATCCAAGTAGACTCCGGTTCCCATCAGTTTCTGCACATAGTTGGCATCGATGCGTGCACTTCTCGTCATATTGGGCAACCGCACGGGAATGCTCCCGCTGTTCACTGGCGATGTCTGCAGCATGTGCACAATTTGCTCCGACGACATGCAAAGCTCACAGCTCCAACCGCCGTAATGATTGAGATCGCCCAGGGTGTATATCGCCTGGCGCTCCAGCCGTTGCGGATCCATCTGGGCAGAGTGCATATGCACCAAGGAACTTATGACGCCACTTAAGCGTGTGCGCTTCGGATGTTGCCAATAAAACCCGTATACATTGTGCTTCAATCGGAAGCGAAGTGGCAAAACATCAGACGCATAGTATTTGAGATATTTTAATGCTGCCGGCGAGAAGATTGTCTCCCGATCTCCATAGAGAAGCAAGTCCGTGGCTTCAACTTGCACGCTACAAAATGTCCACAGCTGATGCCGGAAGTGCGAGTAGGCAGCGGCTCCACTGCAGCTAACATGTCCAAGTCCCTTGCATTGATAGAGCACGTAATTGGAGCTCAGCATGGAGTTAAGATTGCGTTCCAGTTGACGCCCTATCAGATGATTCTTGCTGTCCCTAACATAGTAATATACAAGAAAGAAATCCACAACCTCAATGAGTGTGCGCAGCTGCAGATGCAGCAGCTCCAGATTAATGTGCTCCCAATCTCCCAGATTCAACATGTAGTAGAGACGCTTTACTGACATCGCACTCGCTTCCTGTAGCTTCAAAGGAGCCTCATAGCCGCCACGCTTGCTGGCGCGACTGTGTGTCATCAGTGCCCGCCATATGATCTCCGGCTGGCCACAGTCGCGTCCATGCCAGCCGCTGTCGCAGAGACACTGCGGTTGCGCCATTAGGTAATCCCTGTCGTTCCGCTGGGCCGACGTCTCATTGAGCGTGCCTTCCCGATAGCACCACAGTGCCGGCGGCAGCCCCAAATCAACATAGGCCGGCATGGCATAATCTGCACTCCGATTGAATGTATCAGTTTTCATTTGATAGAAATCCTGTTGATATCGGTTAACATTCTCCCGGTGCACGCAATGCAGCCCTCGTCTTTGATCCTTGTTGAACTTTGTATTTCTCGCATTCCGCACGAAATGCACTCGTCCCGAGTCCGAGTCCGGTGACACGCTTGTCTGCTGAAGCAACTGACTCCGATTCATCTGCAGCAACCATATGCAGCCAATGAATCCCACTTGCACTAAGAGTACCGACCACAGCACCAGCTTTTTGGTTATGGTCAGACGGCCGCTTCCACCTGCAACTATCTGGCTCAGACCTGTACTTCTGGCCATTGTGTGTTAATTGACTACAAACAGCACATGTTACATTTGCTTTAAAATTATGTTTTTTCCTTTTTCTTCAGTTAACACACCTACTGCCCACCACACGCACAGCTGTCGATTGCCATTGTCCTCCCGATTAACATTGCGCTCTCTCAGCTGTTCGAAATCGACACAGCCAGGCAGTGTTGTCAGTACAGCATTTTATTTATAGCTAGAATTGGCTAATTTGTAATTGCAATAGCTAGAAAACAGAGACAGAAACAGTTATAGTATAATATTTAATTTACAATCAATCTTTACGTTTATTCAACTAACCATTATTTTCAAACATAACTTAAAAATAGTTTGTAATTAATATGCATAGATTTTAAAGTTATTTTTTGTAGTGTTTTGTTCTGCACATGCAATTGCGACGTCATCACACTCTCGCTCTCCCAAATAACAGCGAGTCTAAATTCTTGTAATGCTCTCGAATTTGTTTTTGTTGAAATTCTCTGTTAATGCTTTGCAGCGCAGTGTGACCATAATTTGAAAATGTAATATATTGTAACGGAATTTTAAATTAAAAGTATTATTATACTTGCAGATATCCGTCGCAGGTGTTTGTTGGCGACACGTATTGTTATTTTGCCGGCATGACCTTTGCCGTAGTTGGCATTCTGGGCCACTTTAGCAAAACACTGTTGCTGTTCTTCCTGCCGCAGATATTAAACTTTCTTTACTCGACGCCGCAGTTGTTCCACTTTGTGCCCTGTCCAAGGCATCGTCTGCCCAAATATGACCAGAAATCAGACTTGTTGCACATCAGCACTACGGAATTTCGAATGGATGAACTGAGCAGATTGGGTCGCCTGATGGTCACAGTGCTGCGCACATTGAGACTGGTCAGCTGGCAGGAACAGCCCGATGGCAGGATTGTGACCAACAACTTGACACTTATCAACTTTGTCTTGGTGATTTTCGGGCCAGTCCATGAGCGAGTTGCCACCCAAATGCTGATGGCATTCCAGGTGCTGTCCACACTGTTGGCTCTCTACATCCGTTATCCGCTGGCCAATTACTTTTATGCTACGGAAACGTAACCTAAGTCCGTAACCTGTAATCCTGATATACATACATAAATTGTAGTAAGCCTTGGCTTTTCAAATTGATATACAACATAGTTCCCAAAACTAATTTAAGTATGAAATTATATTTCCTAATAAAAAAACGAGACGCAAAGTAAATTCGATAAATATATATATACATAACATAATCATGTCTGAACTCTCCGATGAGTCGGATCTTTCGTATCCCGAAGAGGAGGACGAGGGTCCCAATATTGGCGTAGGTTACGAGTACTTTCATCTCGGCAGTCTCATGCCAATCTTAATGTATTTTCCATCCCCAGAAATACATTGGCGGCCGAAATGCCGCCGGACAACGTCATGGTCGTGGCTGGGCCATTCTGCCCAATGGGGATCAATATGATGGCAACTATCGCAAGGGTCGCCGTCATGGCATTGGTCTCTATGTTTTCAGAAATGGTGCCCGTTATTATGGACAATATCGCTGTGGGGTTCGCTGTGGTCGTGGCATCTTCATTTATCCGGATGGATCCGTCTATGAGGGCAACTGGCGGAAGCATCTGAAGCATGGCAAGGGACGCTACAACTACGCAAATGGAGACACCTATTCGGGAGATTGGTACAAGGGCCAGCGTCATGGTGTTGGCATCTATAGCTATAAAACCGAGCAGGCCAACTGCTGCATGTCCGTGCGCTTGAAGTCCACTTGGAACACCAATGTGCGCTTGGGACCATTTGAGCTGTACATTGGCAACGATGATAAGTGCACCATTCTGCACGGCATCTGGGATGCACTGTATCCCACAGGTCCCTCCGTATTCAGCTTTGATAATCGCTATATGCTCCTTGGTTTCTTTTTGCCGGGCGATTATAATATGAAAGCTATTGCCAATTCCGAAGAGGGCGAGGAAGAATTCGGTCCAGAGTACGAGGAAGAGGATGATCAAATTGCTGAAATGAAGCCAACATTATGGTTTGCCCAGGAGATTGCCATCTATGATTTCTCGCTGTTGCCACAGGAGCCGGTGCCAATACCCATCTCTGATTCAGAGCTGTCTGTCTGCTCAATAACCACAGAGCCAAGTATGGTTAGCCAGGAACAGATGAGCTTCTATGGCGAGGGCGAAGAAGGCGAAGATGAGCTCGAGGGCGAAATGGAATGCTTCCCATGCGAGTGCGATGATTATGAGCTCAATGAGGTGGAGACCGAATCCGAGCCATGCAAAATCGATGGCATCCCATGTGCCATCGAGGTGCTCAAACAGCCCGAGTGTGCCGATGTCTGAAAACTTATATTAAACACAATTGTTATTTTAAGAGATCCTGACTGAGAGCTTAGCAACAGAAATTATCTTAAAACAATATAAAATAAACTAGTACATCTTGTTTTGGCATTCTAATACCATCGATTTTTCCCCATTCCCCCATTTTATTTTTTGAGTAAACTTTGCAATCATGTGTTGTTACTTTTTTTGTTGCTTTTATTTGCGTTTTAGAATTTGAATAAAATTTGTATTTGTCGCTTTAAAATTTGCCTGAATATATGTATGTATGTATATGTAGATTTGATGCTGTCTCTATAAATAAATCGCTTCATATCATAGTTGAAATCACAAACAGGGGGCTTTTTCAAGTATTATTGACAATAGTTAATGATACCAATTCAATTTCATTTGGTTTTGTATTATTATTCTTCTTTTTTCTTTTTTGCTACTATTTAAACTTTATGACTTATTTTTTTTTTTGTTATTATGTACTTCATTTGACATTCAGCATTTGAATTCATTAAGTTTCACTAATTAAATCTAAAGGTAATTATTGTATGATGCCTTTTCATTTTACAACTAACAATAACTTGATGAATTTATTTTAGCGTCATTTGTTTTTGTTGTTGATATTTCTCTCATTTTTAATTTTTCCTTGCCATTTGAAATGATTACGAATTAAAAAAAACTCTAATTTTTTGCAGAAACTGTGGCATTAACCGGATGATAGTGTGCTGGACAGTGTGAGGTACTGTCGCTGTTGGAATCGCTCGTGGAAACGGACTGTCCCATGCCGGAATCCGTTTCCATCTCCTGCTGCTGCTGATGATGAAGCAAAGCCTTGTTGCAGTCTTCCAGTACAATGTTGAGCTTTTCCTTGGGTAGCTCCATCGTCGTTAGCGACGATTCGTCAACCGGATTGAATCGCAACATGTGATGTGGTGCTCCGTCGCCATCTGTGGTCAGGAGCTCGTGCAGCGTGCTGCCATCTCGCTGCTTGGATACCTTATAAATAGCAGGACACGATTTCGAATTCTTAACATCGTTCGAGTCCTTCAGTTCACTCATCTCCATTGGGCTGCCATTGTCAGCCAATAACTGTACATCCGCATTATTATCCTCAATGCTACAGGCCAACGATGATGATGCTGCCATTGCTGCACATGCAGCTGCAGCTGCCTGACTACTACTTGCCCCCTCCGGATTAACATATAATCTCGATGTGTTATAGAGCAGCAGTTGCGGATCCATTTTAAAGTCGTGCAACTCCCACTTCTGATGATCTAGATTCTCGTCTATGTAATTGATGTGAATGGGCGTCGTTTGCAGATGCAAATGGGAACCGTGCAACAGATCTTCATCTGGTGGTGTATAGTATAAGGAAGCCTTGCTGGCCGAAATATTGGCGACCATCAGACGCGATTTGATCTTCTGTATGTGCAGCTCTTTCTCCATTTGGCCTTTGAAATAGCAGTCTATATCTGTGAAGTGTAAGAAATTGATTAAAGATTTATTCATTTTGTTTTGTATATGCTCTATTGTCCCTTACTCTTTATTTACTAATTATTTGAATGCCCCCAAACCTTTTCAACTTTTTAAACTCTGTTTTTTCATCATTTTAGTTTAAAATCTTACTCTTTCTCTTCTACTTCTACTCTTTATTCAATACCATTTTCAAATTACCATTAATTCGATTATTTACAAGTCTTGCTTACCCTCAACAATGTCCTCCTCGCAGCGGCCGCGACAGTTCTCAAAGTAGAAACTGGGCAGATTCTCCAGAACTTTGTTCAGCGACTGCTGCTGATACTTGTAACCTTCACGAAATCGTAATACCTGATGGGCACTGAACTTACGTATCTTGTTACGCTGGAAGACATAGTTCTCGCGTACCCAGCTCAATTGGCCGGTGGAATAATCGCGCACCTTCTTCACCTGATCGTAGTATTGATCCTTGAGTGCAGTCAAATGATTGGAACCAATGTCCCGAAACTCTTTAATGTGCTTGGCCTGTGTGGTATAACTGCTCTGTATCCACACGACCTGTTCGGTGCAATTCTCCCGTATGCGATGCACTTGCTGTGCATAATTTTCCCTTAATCTCTCCAGTTGCTGGCTCTTGTAGCTCTCGATGCTATCGAGCATGTCATAAATCTGTCGGGACCTCGGCGACTTTTTGTTGCGATTCCCACAACAGGATAAACGGTCGCAGACCCCCCATCTCGTCAAGCAACTGCGCAGTCCCTGCACGATGAGTGTAAGCAACAAAAAGGCCGTGGCTAGTGCTGTGCCCGCCAGCAAACTCTCGATCTTAACGCGATAAAACACAATGGGATCGATGTAGAGCCTGTAAAGAGAGTAGAGATAAGCTTAATAAGGTGAAAAGCTCCAACTAAAAATTTAGTGTAGGCTGAATCCACACAACTATTCAACTTTAACTTCAGTGAAAATACATATTTATTTTATTGAAGTTTCAGCTATTCTTTGCACGGTTTACCTGATTCCTGCCGACGCATTGCCCATCACATTAAAGGCATAGCAAGTGTAGAGTCCGCTGTCGCCGCGGGAAATGTTGTGGACCAGCAAGGAGCCATTCTCGATAAGCACCACGCGTTGTCCCACAGTGCTCTTCTGCCTGCTGATATTCACACTCAGTGTGCGTGGATTTGATTCATCCGTTAAAGCAAATAGCTCAAATTTGCTGGGCTGATGCTCATTATCGGTATTGATAATAATGGGCCGCTTGTCGGGATCAGCATGATGACGCAGGATTTTATTGCGCGGCGTTACCTAAAAATATCTGATTTGTAGAACAGTTGCAAAAGGATTTAATCTTGGAGACTCACCCAAATAATGTCAGGTGTTGGACTGCCATAGACTCGGCATTCCAGCTTGGCGGTAGCATGAAGTCTATACATTTTGGGGTCTGAGGATTGCACCACAACGGGCACACTGCAATTAAGATTACTTAACACTCGCAACATGTCTCCCGGATAACCATATTGGCACTTGAGTGCATCGATTTGGTTATCGATATGCTCATAAGAGTCCAATGTTTGGCTGGCACTCCGCAACGAGGTTGTGGCGTTGGTTAACCATCCGGAAAGCCAATACATGCCGCAATCACATTGATACTCATTCCCTAGTATATTCAAGTAGTGTAATTGCCGGAGATCCTTGAGACTTTCGGGTAGCGAGCTCAGGCGATTTCCACGCAGACTGAGACGCTGCAGGCGCGTCAGACTTCCAATTTGCGAAGGTAACTTCACCAGACTATTGTCGGCCAGGAGCAGCTCCCGAAGATTGCGGGCATTGGCAAACAATGTCGACGGCAATTGGGTCAGCTGTGTATTCTGTTGCATGGACACATAGCGCAGTCGTTGCAGGACTTGTGCGTCCACATAATCCTCGTTGCGAGAGATCCAATTGGGCAGCTGCTCCAGCGGCGTCTCATCGATGCGAAGCAGTGTCAATTTACGTTGCGACTGAAACAATCCGCCGGGTAGCTGTTTAAATCGATTGCGACTGAGATCCAGTTGACGTAGTGCATGCAGTGGCTGGAAGATGATGGAGGACAGCAGCGTTAGCTTGTTGCTGGATATATTGAGCACAATGAGATTCTCCAAGGAGTCAAAGGCCTTGCGATCGATGCTCCCCAGCTCATTGAGTGACAAGTCCAAATGACGCAGCTCACGTAGATTGTACAAGCTATGCTTGCCAATCGACTGCAGTTGATTGCTCTGGAGCTGCAGATTACGCAATTGACTGTTCAATGCAAAGAAATTATCGGGAAACGAGAGCAATCGATTGTGGCTTAAATCCAACAGTCGCAAATCGCGAGCCGTTTGAAATAGCTGAAAGGGCAGGATGCTCAATCGATTCCCGGCTAGATGCAACCACTCCAGCTGCAGTGCACCCTCGAAGATGCTGCGAGGCAACTCCCCCAGCGCATTATTGCTAAGATTTAACAATCGCAGCTCGCTCAACTGATGCAAGAAATGGGCGGGAAGTGCCTGCAATTCGTTGCGATCCAAATGCAGCTGGAGCAGATGATTCATGTACTGCAGCTCTGCCAGACTGCAGTTGGCCAAGCGATTGCCGCTCAATCGAAGGACTTTCAGACGTCGCATTGCCTGCGGCTGCGCCCAGTGGATGCAGCTCAATTGGTTCTCGCTAAAGTCCAGCGTTTCCACAGACTCAAAGCGATGCGTCTGCTGGACAAATAGACGCTGCAATGCCTCGTCCTTCAGCATGCTATCGATCCACTTAAACTGACGCATGCTCTCGTCCTGCTGCAGCTGAAGCGCGGAGGAGCTGCTGCCAGTGTCAGGTATATGGAGCAGCGTCAGTTGCTCATAGTTAACATGACGCTTGTGCAGCAGCTCGGCATTAATCTCGGTCATGCTGACATTCTGACAGCGCAGCTTTAATATGCTGCTTACTGGATCCACATGGACATTGTCGGTCAGCTCATATTCCACATTCTGCTCCTGATCCTGCTCATGGCTGGTTGACTGTTGGGCGCTGTTTTCCAGCAACCAGCTATCGTCCACACTGTCACTATCATCCACATCCGAGTCGACTGCATGACCCACAAATGGTATATGGAATTTGTAGCCCAACAGCGAGAATTCGTGCTCCTGCCATGTGCGTATCGTTACAGGACCTGTTCCCTTTATGTTCCTGTTTAGTTGTGGTTGAAGTGTGGGGCTCCTATCGCTATAGACGGAGCTGCAGCCTCGTTGTTGTTCGGCTGAGATATTGACAGCATTGTAAATTAGCAATGCCACTAATATCAAGGAGATCTTGGATATTGCTTCCATTTTTCCGTATGCAATCTCAATAACTTATATGGCATAATATGGGTGTCATTATATGCTAGCATGGTACACCTGCGGGAAACAGCTAAAAGAAAAAATTACAATGAATTATCGATTTAATAAGTGTCATTGAGTGTACTATAATTGTAATTTAGTGCAGGCAGTAGCCAAGAAAATAAGTTTTCAAATACTCCTACCTCTGCCATTATGTGGACATCCCACTTTTGTTATAAAATCAATAAAATTCGTCCAACTCAAATGAATGGAAGTTCGAAATTGTTTACCAACAAAACAGGCAGAGTAAATATATAATTAAGCGCATTGCGACACTTGTGAGTAAATATTTGTGTATCCAACCATTATTTAAGTCAAGTCCTTCAATGCAGAAAATGCTCAAGCAATGCTTAACAACCAAGATACAAAATTCGCATATTTTATGTTGAAAAAATCCCTTTTCTTGGTCTTTTCCTTCTTTTATTATAATTAAATTAGTAAATAATATAAATAATGAGATGCTTTGGGTTTACCCATTTTAATCAATCGAATATATAAATTGTATCTCCTGTCAAAGAAATTACTTGATTAACTGTACATCAAACTTATATCAATATGAACATAATACGATAAGCTCATAACAACAATGTGGTGATCAAGATGGAATCGTCTGTAATTAATAATAAATGCCTATAAATCACATTCGTATCAGAAGTGATATCGCATTTGTATATACATATGTATATTGCGGCTTTCAATTACAATAACAAGTATCTAAAAGACGATCTATTAATCACATATTCGACAAACAACATAATAAATGAAAGCTCTTAATAATCCAAAATTGCAGAAAACGAAAAAAACAAAAAAGTTAAAGCAGATAAGAATGAGAAAGTCACAAATGCAAAAAGAAAAACAATAATTAAATTAAGAAACGCAATATATAAACATAAGATGCAAAAATTCTAGATGAAAGCGAGAGAGAGGAGAGATAAAGAGAGATGGAACAGAGAGACTAAGTGAGAAATATGAGCTTAAGGCTTATCTAGCACTTAATGCACTTTCAAGCAAAATACGGGGGTGGCTCTTTTTTTAGACTACGTACTTTGTCCATTTGACTTAACTTGGAAAAACAAATTACATAATCATAATAACACTTTCACATAATTATATATGTACATATGTACATGAAAACTTTCAACTCTAGCTTAAGCTCATAGAATAATACTTATGTTTGTACATACGCTGTACATAACATACATATATAATTAAAATCACATATACACAAACAAACACACATTCGAATATTTATGTATGTGTTTGTTTCTGGCTGAATGACGTTGAAAATGCCGATAATGAGCAGAGCGTACAAACAGAAATGTACATATGTATGTATGTGCATATGTTTGCGGAGGCACAAAGATACACTCAGGTGAAAATTAAAATGATTCCTAGGGAAATATAAATTAGTAAATAGCTCAGTGCGTCATTACCTTGATCTCCATCGTTTTCTTGGTGTTTTTCTCTACATTTGTTCAGATGCTTTGTACAGATCCGAGAAGCATCTGGATTACACCATAAGATTATAGACAGCTGAAGAAGGTGCTTATAGCATTATTTACTACGAGTATGTCTTGTTTTTCACCCCTTTGTGGCAAAAGCAACCGTTTTTTGCAGTTACTCAAACACTCACACAATCCCAACACAAAAACATATGCTTACGTATGTTCACGCTTAAGATGCTTATGTGCCACATGAAACGTGACCTTCTCAATAGCAAAAAGTAAAATGATCAAGTCACTCACCGTTGTTTATAACATTTTTTTTAACGAACTTAAATCGCACAATATTTTGGACGACGTATCGATTTGTACTTTTGCGCAAAGAGGATTCAGTGCTGCCAGATTCGCTTGTTTCCCGTCAAATCTGGCTTTTTTAAAAGGCCATTTGCTAGAAAAATCTGCAAACAGCGGGCAGCGGGAATTCTGGCTTTTTTTAAAATGCGTTTTTTCAGATTTTTTTGTAAACACCCAAATTTAGGGCAAATTAAAAAGGCAGTATAAAACAATTCACATCGTGAAATGGCAAAATAATGACAGCGCTACAAAATTTTGGATGAAAGTCAATTTCTATAAGGATTCTGTGGGCAACAATATTTTTGCAGACCTGGCTAAGGTTGCCATTGATATATTATCGTTGCCTTAGTCCAACGCCGAAGTGAATCGCATATTTAGCCAAGTCAATCTTGTAAAGTCAAAGCTGCGAAATGAGGAAAACATTGATGAAATTATTCACATCTTATGAATAAAAGATCAGCTGCTGTTTAGTTTCTTGATTGATTGAAAAACTAGCTTTTCTGATTGAAAAACTAGCTTTTTTATGGCTTTTTAAAATTAATTTTTCAGCTTTTTTGCATCGTTCCGGCCGTCAAAAACAGCTTTTTTAGTTTCTTTCTGATTAAAAAACTAGCTTTTTTATGGCTTTTTAAAATTAATTTTTCAGCTTTTTTGCATCGCTCCGGCCGTCAAAAACAGCTTTTTTCAAACCAAAGTTGGCAGCACTGGATTTAATATGTAATGTCGATGTTAACTTAACATATCAATGTTATTATTTTTGCATCGCTGTTATGCTAGTGTTAGACAAAAGTACTGCCCTTTTTTTCAGTTATGTATTCAATGAATTTACATAGCTATTAAATAGTATTTTATTTGAGTGCTTTCAATGTCGGAAGCAGTTTCACATATAAAATATGCAACGTATATACGCGTTATGGTGATGTTAAGATGACTGCTAACGCGCTGTTATACTCAAAGTATACTGTTAATACACTTTATCCCAGACAGCAAATACCTTCTCTCTCGCTCTTCACTTGCTAACTCTCACTCTAAGAATATATCGATATAAAATTTTGGTCCAATGTCGTATCTCTAATAAAACTAATTATTTTTAAAAAATTAATAAAAAATTTGTAAGTACAAATTCAAAAAACCAAGAAAATTGTAAATATTTTAAAATAATTTTTTAATAATAAGTTCGTTGTGTGGTGAAGAAATTTATAAAATAGTAAAAAAAAATTATAAAATCGAAAAAAAAAACAGCGAAACTCCTATTAAAGTTCTAGATCCAATATTTATTGAAATAAAAAACAATGTTGATATTTACAACTTTTTTGATTGTCAAATTCGATACCGTTGCCACCTTTCATTTTTTTTGTGCCAAGCTTAGCCAGGGATGTCACTTGTTTTTTTCCTTTTTACCGCTAAGAAATCAAAACATGTCGCGGAGTTAAAATGACTCCTTATTTATTTATATTTTTGAAAAGGGAATATTTAAAATATTATAGATTTGCGGCGACAAGGTGAACTTGCAACTTGTCAGTCAGGGTAATGGCTGGCCGCCGCGTCCATTACAATTTTTAAATTTCAACAATTTTAAATTAAAAAGATAAACTTTCCAGACTTGTTATCCCCACCTTAAGTACAAGGTGAATAAGAAAACAACAGTTCTTTCTGAGTTCCACAAAACGCTTCAATAATAAAATGTAAATACCCTTTACCAATCCAAATATTTTGATTAAAAAGAATAAAAGGAACAATAATAACAATCTAAAACGGAAAAATTTAAACTTTAATAAAAATAATTAAACTTTCATAAGATTTAGACTATGTGGTGATTAGCCTTAATTAATCCGTTAATCAGTGACCTTCGTACGAAAAAATGTGTCAAAAAACATAAAACATGAAAAAGAAAAATGAAAGGTTAAGGATGATGGTCAAAGTCATTCTTTTTGCATGATCTGGGTCAAGATTTTAGCAATACAAAGCTAAAACCAAGCTTGAAGGACGGTTTCAAAGGTTATTGATTCAAAAAACGACGGACATCAAAGTCTGTGTCCTATCAACAGATCCACGCAATATGATTGGATTTCATCAGCTCTTTTTTTGTTTGTTTTTTTTTTTTGTTCCTAGACTGTTGTCTGGCTGCTGTATGCTCGCTTATCACAGAACCTAGCCGGGGACCGAAGCACCCAACGCCGGGTGTCGATGTTGGGACTCAGAATTGTTTTGTTTATGCTTATATTTTAACTTTTTGTTTTTGTGCTGTGATAAGAATATGGACGGGCAACCTATAAAAGCTTCCAGACAGCATTATAAACCACTTAAACGATTGTGGGCCGTCAAACCATATACATTGTACAATCTCAATAGTTTCGCGTTCCAGACAACACGGAATCTGTGAAATTCATTTTGAAAGCACAACACGTTGTTGTAGTCGCCTGCCTCGAGTCTTAGAAAACAAATAATTTAATCAATAACAAGATTTATTTATAAGCTGTCAAGGTGAGTGGGGACAAAGGCAGAGGGCCAAGGGCGTCGGCAGCTTTTCAATAAGGCGGGGGCTAAAATATTTTTTTCACATTTTCACATTAAAAAATAACTACTCTGGTTGGATTTCGGAAGCAAAATAATGTAAAGTTACGAGGGGGGTGGCCGCGTGGCGTGGCCCCCTTGCAGAGGGCTACTAAAATATTCCATTATCAGTGATATCAGTTTTTCTTATAATAGTGTTGTTTTCTTTCTAAAGTTCATCGGCCTACTGTAATGCTGTATGAGCATTTAATATGACAAGGTTATAGTGTTATAGTTTTAATTAAAATTTTTTTTTTTGTTTTTCACTGATTTCCTTCATTTGAAACAAATAAACTGGCACAGCTGCTCAACTGCTCCACTGATAATACATGAATATTAAGCGTTTACTTTGTCAGTTATCAGGGGATCGCTTTTAATCAGTGCTGCTAAATCAGCATTTTCCTGACAGGTCTGTCGCTTTTTAAAATGACCTCCCTTTTCGGATTTTGTTATAATTTATATTTGCTTATATTTACAAAAAAAAATGTAAAAGTTAGTAAATTGTTTTTTATCAAATATAGATAGGCCAAGTTTCATTTACAAATTTAAGCTGATAATTATAATTGAAGCCAGTTCGAAATTATATTAATTCACTTTATCATGCTAATCGAATGCATTTTTGCTACCTATTATAGTATAATAAATTTTGAACTTAAGAAGAGAACTCAATAGTTGGAGAGACAGCACTTATTCTGAGAAAAAACAAAAAATTTAATTAAAATTAAATTAAAATTTTAGTCTCTGAGATTGGTGACTGATGCTGATCCAGAAGATATACATAACTATATACTTTATAAGGTTGGAGATGCCATCTTCTGCCTGTCACTCGCCTTCTGACCAGGGACCGTAACGATTATAATTTTTAATATATAAATTATTAAATAAAAGTTTTTTGTTGATTTTTATCAAAAAAATTAAAAGAAAACTTTTATTTTTCGATCTAAATAAAAAGATTACATAAAAATAATTAAATTTCAATTTTCATTTAAAAATTATAATTTAACTCTTATTTTTAATTTTTATTTTAGCAATTGAAAATAAAAATAATTTTTCAATTTTTATCCTAAGAATTGAAAAAAAAAATTATTTTTCAATTTTTATTATAATAATTGAAAAGAAAAATTATTTTACAATTTTTATTATAAAAGTTGACAAATAAAAATTATTCTTTAATTTTTATTATAAAAGTTGAAAAATAAAAATTGGCTGTAAATATCTTTTGAATTGGAAGGCGTATTTCCAATAGTGACATGTATGTATATGCAAAGGCATAGCCAAGGAGAGTCGAAGCGACGTTACCCTCCCAACCCTCACCACCCCCTTGTGAATGAAATACACCCTCCAGTTCAAAAGACATTTGCATTCAATTTTTATTTTCAACTTTTATAATTAAAATTGAAGAATAATTTTTATATTTCAACTTTTATAATAAAAATTGAAGAATAATTTTTATTTTCAATTTATATAATACAAATTGAAAAATAATTTGTATTTTCAATTGCTGAATTAAAAATTGAAAAATAATTTTTATTTTCAATTTTTATAATAAAAATTGAAAAATAACTTTTATTTTTAATTTTTATAATAAAAATTTAAAAATAACTTATATTATTGATTTTTATAATAAAAATTTAAAAATAACTTTTATTCTATAATTTTGAAATAAAATTTGAAAATAAAAGTTAATCCAGTTTCTCATAACTCTTATTTGCGGTCCCTGTCTGACAAATTAAGTATACGCTTTGTAAATTGTCATTGCAGGATCTTTTAAGCATGGGTCTGACACGTTTGCTGGTTAAAGATGGTGGCTTCGGCACCCAGATGACGGTACATGTGGGCAACTCTGTCGACGGTGATCCATTGTGGAGTGCACGCTTCAATGCCACAAATCCAACAGCTGTGATAAATACACATCTGGACTTTCTCCAAAGTAAGTAAAGTGTAATTTACAACAGCAGTTAGCAGCAATCTAAGTTATCAGTAACAAATTAAATAGATGGCGCTGATATGATATTGACAAACACCTATCAGACGAGTGTCGAGGGTTACATGGAGTATCTGGAGCTGGATGAGCAACAAAGCATTGATCTGATAAAGAAAACAGTTCGGATGGCGCATGTTGCCAAGGAGAAATATCTGACGGAATGCTACGAATCGCAGCTGGCGGTTAATGAAGGTAAAAAATAAAAATTTTAATTTCTATTGCTTGTTTGTGGCCTTCGAAAGCTCTTTGGTGCAACTTCAGTGTTTATTAAGCAAATGTTAATGATATTATTGTTGTTGTTCAGTATTCAAATGAAGTTCTCTTAATCTCTCAGGTTATCCGTTGATTATTGCATCGATTGGACCGTTCGGTGCGCATTTGCACGATGGATCGGAGTACACGGGCAGCTATGCGGATTATGTTCCGGCGAAGACCATAACCGACTGGCATCGGGTTCGCATTGAGGCCTGCCTGGAGGCGGGCGTGGATGCACTGGCCATTGAGACCATACCCTGTCAAATGGAAGCAGAGGCTTTAGTCGAAATGCTGTGCGATGATTATCCGCAAGTGAAATTCTGGGTTGCATTCCAGTGCAAAGATGAGAGCACTCTTGCACATGGCGAAGAATTTTCCGAGGCAGCAACTGCAATTTGGGATATCCTCCAAGAGCGTAAGGCACAGGACAAGTGCCTGGCAGTGGGCGTTAACTGTGTCCACCCCAAGTTTGTGACACCTTTGCTTAAAAGTTTGAATGGAGATCGCACTATCGAAGATCAAATCCCTTTGGTGGTCTACCCGAATAGCGGTGAGGTTTATGACGTGGCCACTGGCTGGCAAGGAAAGGAGCATTGTGTTCCTCTCGACAAATATGTGCCAGAGTGGGCACAGTTGGGAGCTAAAATCATTGGCGGGTGTTGCAGAACCTATGCCCGCGACATTCGACACATTAGCGAAGCGGTTCATGCCCTAAACAAAAAAAACAAAGTCGCTTGAGATAATCTTAATCGAGGCTGAGCTGAAGATCTCAGAAATGGACAAAATGCATTTTATAATATGTATATGTATATGTATATGTATAAATTAGTTACTAAGTATGTAAATAAAAGCTAGACAAACAAATATTTTGGGTATGTACATTTTCAACGTCAATAAAATTGAATTCTATATAGAAAAAATATTCCTACAATTGAAAAAATAATTTTAACGGTCAAATAGTAATACTACCTATCGGAAATCGGTTATTATCGACGTGCTATCGACATTCAGGGAAGAGAATACCATATTATTTCTATAAGTTGGCAGCCCAGTCCGAATGACATTCGCATAAACGCCGCAACTGGAACAAGCTTGCAAAAAATATTAATAGATTTGTTTAAAATTATTTTGTATTTGGAGAAGTAAGCCACACACTTGCACAATGTTGATCAAAGTAAAGGTAAGGTCATATTAATGAAATGAAACAACATGGTCATATCTTTGAAATGACACCGCGTGAACAATGCGTCAGCTTCAGTGGGCAACAACAAAATGTACAACGAAATGTTACTTATGTATTTCTAAATCCCGTTGCAGACATTAACTGGCAAGGAAATAGAAATCGACATTGAGCCCACAGATAAGGTTGACCGCATAAAGGAGCGCGTCGAGGAAAAAGAAGGCATACCACCGCAGCAACAACGTCTCATATTCTCCGGCAAACAAATGTGCGTCACTGAATCACAAATTGTACAATTGTGCGCTTGCAGAGAATATCATAGCCAACATATTCCTGATCAGTCTGACGGGCTGAGTGCTGATAGTCATAACCAAATTTGGTTCAATTTCAAATACTCACATCCTCACAAAATTAAATATAGGACTCTGCAAGGGTATCAAATCTTTGGCGTGCCGAAGTATCTGTTCCTTTTTGTTGTATCATAAATTTAATTGGTTTTCTACTTTTCAGGAATGATGACAAAACGGCGGCTGATTATAAAGTGCAAGGAGGTTCTGTGTTACATTTAGTTTTGGCTTTGCGAGGCGGCAATCAGCTTATTAACTAGACTGGAGCTGGCGTGTTGAACTCGTCTTAGTAAATTGGTAACTCATTAAGTCATTTTCTACAAGTACTTCATGTTACTCAAATAAAAGCCGTCAACGGTAAATTACATATATATACGAAAATACGTATATTTTTGAAAACTTATCTTTTGGTTAGGCAGTTTATTGTACATATATAATATACTCGTATGTTAAATGCAAGCTCAGCTACGTATATAACGTCCAACTAGCAAATGATTCTTTGGCGTGCACTGCTCCGGCTTAAGGCGTGTCAATATCACCTTGTAGCCTGCCTCCTCCGCCTGCAACTTGCGATCTGTGTCCACAACGCACATGCAATGAAGACCCTGCAACGTTGTCTCTGGCTTGCAATTGGTTGTGCCCAGCTCGTGTGCCTGATCCGCCGTGTGCGCAATATACAAATAGTCCTTTGTGTCGAGCACTTTGCGAAAACGTTCACTCAGTGGATAGGAAATGTGCGGCATGGGTTGCAGAGATCCATAACAGCATGGACAGCACACGAACCTGGCATTTACCCGTTGGCACTGCTGTAGAACGATGTCGGTAGCTGTGCCACAAGCGTGCAGCGAAGCACCAATATCAAATCGTCCCATGAAGTAATCAATGTTGCACTGATAAAAGACGCAGTTGCTCAGCTTCAGCTCGGACGCACGCTTTTGAGCGTGTAACAGTGAAAATGCCTTGTTTTCCAACACAATCACAACACACTGCGGCAATTTCAGTGCCAACAATATAGCCAGATGTCCAGTACCGCTGCAAAAGTCTACGATGCGATCGCCCTGCTGAGCCAGGGATACGACCGCATTGGCCATATTCTCCAACTGCTGACGCTTGCGTTCCAGGCGCTCCTTCGGCAAAGCAGAGCTCTTGGCATGCGTTGGCTCTATTTCCTGCCAGTCAATCAACTTTTCGCCATAAGTATGCTCCGAGTCGGCGCTAAATTTCAAATCCAGCTGGGTGAGCTTAACCAAAGCTGCATCGACTTCCGCCTGACTAGTATAGATGCGATTCCGAGGCCGATAACGCTTGGGATCGGCCTTATACAGGCTGGCTTCCTCACAGTCGGGTATGCTGAGCAGTTGAGTGTTCTCAGCTGGAGCTACCAAGATGGGCACATACAACTCATGCAGGATTCGAGCACAGTTCGCGTCAAATGCATCAATCTGCAAGTAATTAGTTTTAATTAACGATGGCTTAACGATGGCTTACATATAGAACTCACCTCACTAAACCAAGTGCTCGTGAGTGGAAAATGAGGCAGCATTTGTGCGCAGTGCTGGAAGACTAGACGTAGCAACGGGTACAATATGAGATCGGCAATTGTGAAGCTGATGCCCTCGGCAAAACGATGCTCGATAAGCAGCTGCTCCTTGGGTACGCTACATTCGATGAGTACCCGCTCCTTGCGTTTCACGGGCACACCATTCGAGGTCTGATTGGCTTGCTCCCTGGCAAGTTTGTATATGTTGTGCATGCGGACCGGCTGATTCATGTGTTGCTCAAAGCGTACCACTTCAACTGGAACCTCCCGCAATGGCAGTTCGCCGTTTTGCAGCTGACTGACCAAATTGACAACATCAACCTCACAGAAACGTGTCCAAATCGAGGCTTCAGCTGGCGCCAATAGGCAGCTGCCCTTAAATCCCAGCAGCTGTCGCAATTGTGTACTGGGCTGTCGAGCAATGAGTTCCCGACAAACGGCACAAGTGCCCGCAATGAACATGTTTCCATCACGCTCATAGATGGGCAGTCGGAGGTCCCTGAGAGCGGGAAGGGTTGCGGCATCCCGACAAGTGATATGTTGATCGGTCAGTTCGCGTCGCAACTGTGAGCTGCGTAGAGCTATCTTGCCACCCGTTATTTTGCTGGCCACAAAGTTGACATTGATATTCGAAGGCTCCTTAAGATAGCGATATGTGTACAACGCTAGAAACGAAGGCACGCTAGTGTATATGGTAGTTTCGCTTTTAGCATTTCGAGTGCTGATCTCGATCTCCACATACAGTTGATCCATAACTTAATTCAATTAACTAATCATTTAACTAATGAAAATTAACAAAAAATACAAAATCAATGGAAACACAAAAGGTAAGTGTAAATCAAAGTGCTTTTGAGGTTAGGTGCAAAATAAATAGAATCAGCTGGAAACCCCATGGCAGAAGAAGCAACGTCGCCATTCACAACAGAACTGCAAAGACATCGATATATCGAAATTTCCAAGTTTAAGTTATGAAAAACATGTTTAAACTTTAAAATGCAAGACTTATTTATTTTAAAGAATAAAGTTTGCATTACAAAAATATGTCAAATGCATCATAAGGAAAATTCTAAATATTACAAACAAAGTATTTTGTTAAAGAAAGTAAGCATTGTTTTTAGCCCAATTTATTTCGCTGTGCAGCCCTAATTCACATGTTAACGTGCAGTTGAGTTTTTTGAATTGTTTTGCGTCCGATTTGATAGCTATTGCTTTGCTAATTTTCATGTTGATTTGTTTAGCGCTGTGCAGACATTTTTATTTAATGCTTTCATTGCTCCGCTAAATACACAATTTATGAACTGCGCAAAAAGCACAGCTTTAAAACAGCACGCTTCTTACTGTTCAAGCCAGCCCTTGAACAGGTCAGCGTTGAAGTGAGCCGAAAAACAAGTAGCAAGCGTTAGTTTTAATTGACCAGTTGTACGAACAAGGTGCGTGTTTTTGTCTAACCACACGTGTATTATGTGCACTTGTTTTTATACCTTCGTTTTCACTGCTAACTAATTTGAATAATTAGCAATCAGCTGTGCATATTTACATTGATTTCATACACATACATATGTATATATGACTGAGGGGGTGCTTGTGTGCGCACAAGTGTGCATTGTTGTTATTATTTTTCGAGTGTACGCCTGCCCAGTGGAAAATGCAATGATACAAAGCGGCGTATGAGTAATAAAACTGCATTAGAGTCAAGGTCAGCAGCTAGTTCTCAACTCATTCATTAAACTATTTAAAACGAGCAACGAAAAACTTTACCAACAATTATATGACAAAAAATTCACACATTTCTTTTTTATTTTTAAAAATATTTAAATTCAATAGAAAAAAACGTATTTTTTTTTAGAATTTAAGAAAAATAATTAGAACTAAGAAAATGATTTCTTTTCTATTTGTGAATTCTTAATTTTGTCAAAACAATTACTTGACATGCAGTTAATATTGTGTAACAAGTCAAATGACGACTTAGTGAGATATTTAACTGAGTTCAGACTAATATAAATGTATTGCACAATTGTTTGTTCGATTGTGTCACTAAGTATTGTTTGTTTTGTCTATCAATTGTAGAGACTCTTGATTTACACTATCAGAGATTAGTTTGATAACTAGGACAACAAATAATACACATAACTTTCTCGATTTATGAATGTACCTAGAATATGTTTATTTGAGTCCGTTTGGCAATAAGTTAATTTAATAGAGTGTGATCACGACTTGAAGTCTATTTGTTTTGGAGCTGCTTGGTTTGTTGTTGGGTAATATTGATAACAAAAAATAAAAATACTGTCCAAATGAGCGGGAAAGGTAAGCAAAATCACAGCAGCGCAATCAAAATGTAAACAGAAAGGTTATAAAAAATTAAATAAATAACAAAATAAACTGGGTAAATGAAACAAACGGCACACATACACAACCATACGCACTCACTCAGAGACAGAGACGCACTGCCTGACAGTGCTGCCAACTTTTAAGAAGCAAAAGCCTTTTTTTTTTGTGTGTTGAAATTCAAAAAAAGCTTAACTTTTTAACAGGGAAATCTGAAAAAATCTCGTATCATTTCTTTAAAATAATATAATATCATTCTAACCTGGCCATTAACATCATAATTTAATGAACACATTAGTCAAGATCAAAATATTTTTGTACAATGCTCATGATCAGGATGATTTGATAAAATTGGGCAGGTAATTTTAGTCGGTAATCGACAAAATGACATGATATCTTGACAAATCAGCTTACAAAAACCTTGAAAGTTGTGCATTCATCGTTCGTAAAATAAATCATATTCAGGTGATAATCAGATAATGATACCGATACCAAATTTTATGTTTTTTGGCGACAATAAATACAGATTTTCCGCTGCCTGCTTATTTCCATTTTTATCTACAACTGGACATTATAAAAACCCAGATTTGACGGGAAAAAGGCTATACAGGCAACACTGCTGCCTAAAGATATAAAGAAGATGTCGACGTCGACGCCAACGAACTCGTTTCAATTGAAGCGCTACATTGCGACGATCCCGAGTTCACAACTGAAATTCAATTCATTTCGCTTTTGAGTACAAAACCGAGCACATTTCAATCATCATCACCACTGTGTGTATTCTGATCTGTTGCTTCTTTTTAATTTCTGTTTTTATTTTGTTGCATTCCGATAAGTCAAAAACAACAACAACTACAAAATGGAGCAGTGGAATAATGTGGAGCTGACGAGCATTACCAAAAAGTCATACACGCTGAATCATGACTACGATGATACCGAAAAGCCAAAAAAGGCTGACGACACGACGTCGAGTCCCAAAAACAGCTCCAACGGCAATGGAAATGGCATCGCCAATGATCAGGTCGTTGTCGATGGCGATGGCGATAAACTGCTCCAGCCAGGTTCGGATATCAAGCCCAAGGTGCGACCAGAAGATGTGGAGCCGTTGGTGCGACGTCTATATGGAATAACTGTTAGCGAGCAAAAGGAATTGATCGCCTACGATGATCGCAACTTTTGGATACTGGAAGATTGGTGAGAATCGTAGCAAAACAAAAGATTTTATGTTTACATTTAGTGTGCGCAGATGGGGGGCCAATTTTACACACCACTACACACACGCACACACACACAGATACAGATACAATTGCTATTTATAGCGATATTAATTAAAGTTAGCCGTGCGATGGGGGCGGGGGGAAGTAATTGAGCTTGACATTCGACGGTCACCTTGGCGGCAACAGCCTCCTTTGTTATCTTTCATTGAAACTCTTGGACTTGCCCACATCTCTCGCCACATCACTCTTCATAGCGCATTATAACTACGCCTCAAGTAACTATTATATCAACGGAATAACTTAAAGCCTTTAAATTGTTTTATGCAAAACGGCTTGTTTAATTCTTCTATTTTAAAAATCAGGGAATATGCGAAAACAAAGAAGATTAAACCATGAAGAAATAATTATAAATACTGTATTAAAAAAAACTGTAGCTTTTAAATTAAGAAAATGCTTCTAAATTCTTTCCATAACAAAGATGTTTAAAACTCTACAATTTTAAAAGACTTAACCTTACTAAAATTATAATTTTTCAATAATATCAACACTCGGCTAGAACTAGAACAAATACTATATGCAATCGGACAGGGATTCTTTAAGACTTTACACATTTTATGACAAAATTACAATACAGTCTGGCTGCGCTGTTCCAGCTGTAAATGAATTTCGAAAAGTATTTCAACTTATAATATTTATTTGAGTTTTTTGACGCTGCATGACATTAATAATGGGGCAGTGTATAATTTAGTCACAGCCTTAGTCATTAATTAAATTAGTTACTGCATTCGGTTGACAATTAACAAAAAAAAAAAAATACGTTTAACATACGAGTCGTAACTCACTTAAGAACAGGACGCTTTTGAAAGCCAAACATGCTTAGCTTCGTTTGATTTTCGTCCGATTTGGCAGTCTTTGAATTGGGATTGGCACGCTTGCTTGTCTTGGGCTTGGACAGGCCAACGCGTCGTGCACTTGGCGGCAGTTTTGGTATAGTCTTGATGGGTAATGCAGCTTCCTGGCTGCTGGGCAATGTTGCAGTCAGAGACGAAGAATCATCCGATTCACAGGATGAAAGTAAAACTATATCAACATTGTTCTTGGTTTCTACAATTGATTTACTCCTCTCTGTACTCTCTATTATCTCGACTGTATCTGTTGGTGGTTCCTTGATCTTAGTTTCCATTTCAGTTGATGTTGTTTCCGATGTTTGCGACTGTGTGCTGAAGAATCGACTTCGTACCTCCACCTGTTCCTTGGCAAAAATGCTACGCTTAATCGCATTTACTCGCGTTGTTTCGGGCCTTGTTCGCTCCTCCGTCGACTGGTTTGGACTGCTTTTATTGGGACTCAGTAGACGCAACAAAGAACCATTTTTACATACAACTGGCGAACGTTGCAGATCCTTGGCAAATGGATTGTGGCGACTTTTGCTTTGAGCCGGAGATGAGGGCGGCGTTGAATTACAGCTGCTTTGACTCGGACTCCGTTTACGTTTTACGCCAAAACTGTATATGCTGTGCAGCTCAGCTTCTGTGTGTTTGGCCAGCTCTTGGCGCTGATTGGCTTCGATTTCCGCATCTATTGATTGTCCCACAAAGTCAACCTTCTTAAAATACAGCGCACAACTTGACTGCTTTGTTTTTCCTTTGCCCTCCGTCAGTTCTTTGGAATTGAAATTTGCTAGCCAAATACTTTTGTGATTGGTGCGCTTCACATGCTTCGATGGCGCAGATTTCAAGGCGTCGACTTGCTCTGGTTGCCAGTTATCCAGACGCTTGAGGGTGAAGGGATTAAGATTACCCAATGCCAAGTGAAATGCCATTTCGCTATCTGCCAGCAATGTGCCTGCATTGCTGCAATAGCTTTCGTCAGTCTTGTATTCCTCCAGCGCACATAGTCGCTCCATGCGTCGCTCTAGCGGATTGTAGATGTACATGTGCTTGAAAGTGGCCTCTGCCTTCATGAAGTTCTCAATGTATTCATCGACCACCTGAACAAAACAGATGAATTAAAACAAGAACAAAAGGCTTTCATGACAATTGAAGTGGATTAATTATAAGAGCTTACTTCCAGGTTGCGCATGTTCAGATATTGTGGTATTTTTTTCAATGCTATCCGCATATCGTCCTGCTCCGTTTTCAGCATAAATTTGCAGGCCTTAGCCAGCCCAATGCCCGGCAGCGAGTCCAAATAATCACATCCAGACATTATGCACATACGTCGAAACTTATCAAACTGATAACGCTCTTCTTTGCAACCCATAGCCAAGTGTAACTTCTGTGCATCGACCAACAGCCCAGCACCGCTCAGATCTAACTTGAAGATTATCTTTTTGGCACCGAAGAGCGTCAAATCAGAGTCCTCGGTAATTATATATTGTGCAATGTCTTGTTTGTTGAGCCAAGCCATTTGGGCGTCCGCCTCGTAGGGCGCCACAATGCAATCGACGTTTTGCAGTCGACACTCCTGGATGAGACGCAGTGCCATCTCGTGGGTAACATCCACACAGCGGCGCATTTGAGAGCGCGCCTCCTCGACCCGTCCAAGACGCAGTAATTCCGCAGCTCGCTTCTTGCTCTGTTGTCGGGATTCACGACGACGTTTTTCGGTTAGCGCCTTCGCCGGTAGATGTTGGCCATCAAAGACAAGAATGGGCTTGATGTCATAGGAGACTAACATTTGCACATACTTCAAACAATATTGCACATAAACATCCGTCTCCTCACCGCGCGCCAATTTCTCAGCGCAGCCGAAGACACCTTTGTGTAGCCAGCAGTAGGTGTCAACAGCAACGGTGCTACCGCGTAAGTTCTTAAGATGCACCTTGGCTGATGCCTTCTCCAGAAACGGTATCAGACCGGTGATACCCATAATATAAATAACAAGGCTTTTTAAAACTAATAAACACCAGATTCGCGGACTAGCAATTCGATAACTTATTTTGACAAATCGATAACTTGTTCCCGCCAAAAAGTCTAGTGTTGCTTTTGCCGATTGCCATTCGCCACGAACTATGCGCGTTTTTGATACTTAACGGGTTTCCAACACTAAAAAGTTTTTTTTGAACTGTAAACTTTGTTTATTTTAAAATAACCATTTGGATTTACTTTTAGCAATGTTAAAAATCCTCTAATTGTATCGCATTGCCCGCTTGGTTACGTGCTGAAAATTCTCAATGCCTTGGACTCGAAAAAGGAGGACTTCGTGGACGCACAGAATCAACTGCTACTCTACTTGTGTAAATATTAGAAAAACACTTATTTCTTCTTTGATTATTATCAATTTGATTATTTTTTATCGAATAAACTACAGCCAAACAGCAAGTGCAATGTCCGCGACCCATTCCCAATGCTCGGGGCAAGTATTATTCGGTGGAGCAACTCAATGGCAATGCACATGTGGTTCGTCTGTTGGAGTTTATACCAGGAAAAATTTTCCACGAGGTGGAAGTGACCAAGAACTTGCTTTATCAGTGCGGCGAGTATTTGGCCAAATTGGATCGGGCGCTGAAAAGCTTTACCCACAAGGCCTATGACACACACAAGACGCTGTGGATGTTGCAATCGGTTCCACAATTGCGTGATTTTCTTTACGCTCTGCAGGATCATCAGCGTAAGGCGTTGTGCGAGGAGATCATCGAGGCCTTTGAATCGAAGGTGTTGAGTGTGCTGCCCACGCTAGAGCTGCAGATCATACACGGCGACTACAATGAGCAGAACATTGTGGTCCAAAAACAGGCACAGAATGATTCGTATCGCGTCACGGGCGTCATCGACTTTGGCGACACCAATCGCTCCCCTTTGATCTTCGAACTGGGCATCGCCATGTGCTACATGATGATGCAGGCCAAGGAATTGGCCAGCGGTGGCATATTTCTAGCCGGATACACAAACGTCCAATCCATCAGCGCCAAGGAGCGGGGTTACCTCAAGTACTGTGTGGCAGCGCGTATGGCACAAAGTCTAGTCATGGGTGCTTATACGCATAGTCTGCATCCCGGAAACGATTATGTATTGGTTACCCAAGCTCAAGGCTGGGTTCTATTGGAGCAGCTCTGGCGCGACAGTCTCGAGACCATTGATGAACTATGGGAGTCCACGGCCCACCAATATCTCACCCAAAGCAATAAGTAAGCCAAGGGCTTCACTACCGTCCATTCAGTAACTGTCAGCTCTAAAGTTTGTCAATTAGTATTTCAATCATGAGTCCAAATTTAAGTATTGAAAATTTGCATTTTACTTTATTGTATAATTATTAATATTATTTTTATTATATATGTATATACGTTTATTTTTACAATAAAACTTGTTAAACAGTTAAATGTACAAATACATTTGATGCAGCTTTAATAGTTATATTTGTGGGTGTTTGTTTAAAAAAATTGTCGGATACGATTGATCTAGTTATCGTGACGTTTTGCAAGTGGCAATTAATTAATTATTCGGAGCTGTGGCAAATTGAACTAATTAACAGCTACGTAAATTGCAATCGATTGCAAAAAATTTACATAATGATATAAAAAATGCTAAACAATTGTTATTTGCAATTTACATGCGAATCGAGCATTTTGCTTTCCTCAACTTACAAAATAAACTTAAAACTATCGCTCTATGTAAAGGGTTTGCTAAATACATACACTAACTATATAATCTATATAGTCACGTCTACTTAAAATACTTATTTATTACAATTCTTAATGCCTAGACAAATGTACAGATAGAGCCAGCACTACCAAAAATCGCAATGCAAATTCTCAGAGACGTCGCAAATATATCTGCTCTTATCATGGCAAAACATAATTTACATACATACTATAGAGTGAAATTTGTTATCTGTTGAAAGTTGAATAAACAATTTTATTTGTTATACACAGCTTGGAAATCAAGTTAATTTATTGTTGGTGTTCTATTTGATTGCTCAATTTGTTTTGTTACAAATGAAAATATATGTATATAAAATGTAAATATAATTGTTGACATAAATCAGATCTTTTTGCTTTCTTTCGCTATCCTCGCGATGCTTCAACCGATGCACACAATTGCTTTTTATCAACATTCTTCATTTTCATTTGCTTTCGTTTCTTATAGTTTTTTGTCAATACAAACTAGGTAAAAGTTATATGATCACTCAGACTTGCACATTCATACTAGATCTACATACAATATGAAATATGACAATTTATCAGTACAAAACAACAAATATCCTTGCACACATACCATTAAATACCTGAGTAACTAATTCTTTACACACTCTCGCACACACACACATTAAAAACACAGGTGTCAACAGCAGAAGCATCAATTGGATCTATATAACAAATTATAAATACACAAAGAGAATACACGAAATTCTATAATAATAATATAATAGAAAAAAGTTTTTTGCTTTGCGCTTAAAATTATAAAATAAAAAAAAGGAGTCCAATCTTGCGATTGTTTTTAAACATAATTTGCTTATTGGTTTTTTGTTTGAATTGTGATAAAGCTGAGATGTTTTCGACTGAATATAAATATTTAACATAGTTCTTTACGTAGTTTGAAAAGAAGCTCTTGCTCGAGCTCCCGAAAAGTCTCTAGAAACTAACGACTGTTGACTATATATTAAACATTAAAGTTAATAAAAAAAATATGTTTTTAAAAAAAAGAAAAAAAAAAGTATTAATAATAGTATCAGCAATATGCAACGTCCATTTGAAGAAGGCTTTTGCAGGGCATTTGGCATGCGACTTGAAATTGGGGGAGCTCTATTTTGTTGGTTCTTAGCGTCGCCGCTGTCGCTTGCGCAGCTTGAGGAACACATACGAGGAATTGTTCTGAAGATGCTTCGCCTCGGCATACGACAGCTTTTTGCTGTCCAATGTGGCAACTGGCAGGGCATCCGCTTTGGCCTTGGCAATCGCTGTTGTTGCTGTCGCCGCTTCCAGCCAGGGCAGCGTAAAGTGATCGCCTTGCTCAGGCAGATTAACCATATTCTCGCCAAATGCCTGAACGGGCACCTCAGTCACAAACTGTATGCCCTCGATGTCCTCGGGCAGTGGATAGAATGTGGATGTCGGCAATGGATCTAACGCCACCAATACCTCGTCCTGATTGTGACGTGAACGCAAATCATTAATGCGTATCTGTTCGCGTATCACACGCTCATCCCGTCGCTTTCGTTCCTTCTCATCGCGCACATACTTATCGTGGCGATCCTCAAAGGCCGCATCGCTGAGCGGCTCAATGTTGGTATTATCGACACTGCGTTGCAATTGAACTACTTTCCATTTGGGTATTTCGAGGCTGGGATTATCCGCGAGCAGCTCATCGGCTTCTTCCAGAAAGAACTCGTTGTCACAGTGGAATTCCTGATCCTCCCATGAACGTGTCGTATATGGCTGTATGGATGTTACAAATCTCGAGGTGCTTCTCCCACTGCTCTTGCTGCTGCTGCTGCTGCTCAGTTTGCTGTATGTGTGCGGCGTACAATTGAGCGAATTGAGAACCACTATGCGCCTGTTGTTGCTATTGTTGCTGTTGCTATTGCTACCCACGCTGCTGATGGACTGTGGTGTTAATGGTGTTTGTATTGTTGTTGTACTGTTATTGTTGTTGTTACTGTTGTTGGATGGCTTCAACTTTGGAGACGCCGCATTTGTGGGTGATGGCGCTGGTGTTATCGTTGCTGCTGACTGTATTGGCGGAAATATGAGGCTGGTGCTCTGCAGCGATTGTTTCTTGATCCGCACCGTTGGATTCTGATTCAGATGGTTATGCTGTTGGCTCTGCTGCAAACGCTGCTGTTGCTTTTGTATATGCTCCTGTAGCTTTCGCATCGCTTCCTCTTCAATATCCGCCTCCGATTGTTTCTGCTGTTTTGTCTGTTCCTTCTCCTGTTCGCGCTTACGTTGTTCCCGTTCTCGCTCCCGTTCCAGCTCCTTCTGGGCTTCCCGTTCCAGCTCCTTCTGCGCTTGCCGTACTCGCTGCTTCTCACTTTCCCGCTGCTTCTCACGTTCCTGTTCCCGCTGCAGCTCCCTCTCCCGTTTCAACTCTTGTTTCCGCTGCAACCTTCTTTCTTCCTTCTGTCTCAGCGTTTTTAACTTTTGCTTCTGCTCCTTCAACTCATTTTTCTTCCTCTCCTTACGATCATATAATGACTCCTCGTCGTTTTCTGGTGATGGCCAAGGCTCTTGTACCATGTCCATAAATTTCTCACTTGATGGTCGCCAATCAGTTTCAACATTTTCCATTGCCGCCTGAGTTTCTTTCTCGCTCGTTTTGTGTGTCCTTGCTGATTGTTGCTTGGATTTAACAACGATTCCCTCTATTCCCTGATTAGCTGCCTGATTATTTGATTTTGAAGCTACATTGGATTTGAGCGACGTTGTCTCTACAGGCTTCGACTGAGTCAGATCCGTGTGCTCTTCATCTTTCTGGACTACATGCAACATTTCAGCAGACTGCACTTCCACTTCATTGACATCCACATCATCTTTCATGATTAACTGCTGGCACTCCATCTCAATGAGTTTCTGCTGTTGCTGTTGATCCTCCAGCTCCAGTTTATTATTTAATTGTTCCGTTTGAAGATCAGGATTTGGCGGCTCCTCCTCTTCCTGCGTTATCTGTGTTTCCTGCTGCTGTTGATGCTGCTTTTCTTTTAGTTCCCTTTGCTTGGGGTGGGGCGTTGAATGGGCTAAAGACGTGACCTGAGCAATTGCTTCGTCCTCCTCGTTGACAATCATCTGAAAAGGCAGTAAGTGCTCATTAGCAAATGGATTTTTGCAGCTATTGCAAACGCTTACTTGATGCTGGCCTTCTTCTGCCACTGCCACTTCCTCCTCCTCCGGCTCCGCCTCATGATCTGATTCAGCCTCATCCTCCGGCTCCGCCTCTTGATCTGACTCAGCCTCATCCTCCTCCTCCGGCTCATCCTCTTCCTCTGCCGCCTCATCCTCCTCGTCCTCCGCCTCGCGCGTCATCTCGGGCTGCCAAAGATTATTCGTGTCGCAATTATTGACAATTTCTTGCTCCACAACCTCCTCTTCATAGATGTGACCATTGTTGACTGCATTAACATCTTCCACCATTTCCTCAACAGCCAGTTCATCATCGCCGCCAACTTCTGTTTCAGTCGCAACTTCCATTTCGTGCGTGTCTAAATAGATATGCTCCTCCTCCACCTCCACCTCCTCCGCCACCGCCTCCTTATGCAAATCATTCAGTTCTTCATCATCATCCATATTCGGTTCCTCGTCCTGCGGTTGTTCGTCGTCTTGCAACTGGTAGCCAGACTTCTCTTGGTGCACACGATGCAAGAAAATCGTGCTGACCTTTTTGCCACCATTGAATTCTCCGCGACCTTTGCTGCTATCCAGAGTAGATGCAACCGGCGTCGTGGCCGGCAAATCTGTGATAGATGTGACAACCGCATTCTGTGATTCTTCGTGTGTGTAGCGATGAATCATTGGCTCCTCCTCCACCTGAAGCAAATCCAACGTCTGGGTTTGTTTCTCCAAATAACACTGGATCTTCGCCTTGGGCTGTTCCTCATCATCGTTCGCCGAACGCTTGACACACCGTCTCAGCTGATTACGTAAATCCTCAACCCTTTGGCTGAGTTTAGCAATCTGCTGCATTAGTTCCTGATTCTGTGACAACAACGTTTTAATACGCCCACTTTGTTCATCGAGCTCTTTGTCTTTACCCTTGAGTTGGTCAGTTTGCTCCTGCATTAGATTCATATGCAGCAATATCATTCGCTTCAAATTGTTGTTCTCCACAATCAATGTAACCACATCGGAGCTGTTCTTTTGGACACTCTCCGGTTCAGCTGTCTGCGCCATCCAACCTCCGCCACCACCGCCACTTTCTCGGGCATGTGACGGCTGAGGCGGGGGCGGTGGCTTATAGTAGTTGTTGTTGCCGGGACCAGAGGCATTATGCTTACCATAGCTATAGCTATGATTAAGACGCGTGTAGTTCTTGAACGGCAGTTGATAGGCGGATCTGGGCATATGTTGACCATAGGCTTGTGGTTCCAAGTAGCCGCCTCTCTGCTGGCTGACATTCCATTTGTAGCGCTTATCCATTTCGTACACTCTCGTTTATTGTTTACAAAATATGCTGTTCATAATTTTGTCGTGTTTTGTTTTCGGCTTGTGGCTACCCACCACGCACGCCAACTTTTGACAGCCGCAGCTGATGGGCGAACTAAGCAAAATGCGTATAACGTTTTTTCACCACTCGAATTTTTTTTCTGCTATCGCTTTTTCCCAGAAAATTGCGTTTTTGCAATGTTTCGGCGCGATTATCACTTTGACGTTATGGCAATTGGTTACACCATTTAGCCAAATTGCACAAATAACTATTTTTAAATACTTCTTTCACTTGCGTTCGCTGTATTTAAGAATTATGCGGATATTATAAACTAGCCCGAAAAAAGCATTTCAGAAGTATGGCGTTACTGGTGTTGC
Source organism: Drosophila limbata (assembly GCA_963924055.1). NCBI lineage: Eukaryota > Metazoa > Arthropoda > Insecta > Diptera > Drosophilidae > Drosophila > Drosophila limbata. The sequence goes on from OZ001353.1 coordinate 15,267,500, forward strand.
CAGGCCACACAAAGGCAGGGTTGCTAAATAATGCCACGCTGCCAACTGCTAGTTTTTCACCACTTACTTTTGCTTCTAAATTTTCGACAGCGCTTAAAAATTTTTAAATTTTACTCAGTATAATAAATCATGTCTTTTAATAAACATTAGACTGCGAACAAGCAGAAAAATTACATAACAAAGAACAGAATTTCGCGGAGCAAGTTGGCATCACTGCGCGCCGTGTGAATGTTTTGGTGATTGGCACCTTCAAGAAGCAGAAAAATGGCGGCAAACCAGCTTGTTATTCTCGAGTGTTGAGTGGTGGTTTTGTTGATTCTAAAAACTCATCGATGGCATCCATATTTGGCGAAGATGGGGTTGACGACCTGTTCAATGACAATATTGCCAACGACAATGATCAGCTGCCCAGCGATAACGAGGGCGACACAGGCGAGAAGCTGTTCGGCGATGACGCTGACGCGGATGAAGCTGCAGCCGGCGAACAGGAAGGTATTAAAGTGGAGCCCAAAAAGCGTGCAGTGCGTAATCCTCGACCACGCCTTACTGTGGATAAACTGCGTGGTCCACGTGGCTTGCACACAATCGAGAACTACTTCAAGGATATCAAATACAAAGGTAGGGGACATGAAAAGGCCGATTTGGACGAAATCCTAAGGCGTCTGCAGCACTGGGGACATCGCATGTACCCGAACTACACCTTCGATGATGTGCTCAGCAATATCGAACGACTGGGCAAGAAGAAGCCACTGCAGGTGCACATGACACGCTATCGCCTTGGGCAACTCGAGGAGCTAAATCTGCAGGACGAGGTGCCTGACCATGCCAACGATGAAGATGCAAATGATGTCGCCGAGCCATTTGATGAGTTTGATGCCCTGCTCGGCGAGCAAATTGCCATGTCTAAGCTGGCACCACGCACACCGGCTGTAAGCCGACGAAACATGTCCACAGCCAGTAGCACACTGGTGACACCTTCATTTTCACGCAATGCCCTTGTGTCAACGCCGTATTCTGTGCGCGACGCTGACACAAGTGATTATATGCAACCCCTGCCGCCTTCGCAGCCGGCGACACCTGCTCCAAATAAGCTGTCGACGGAGCAAATGGCCAGGATTGCGGAGAATCGACGGCTGGCACAGGAGCGACTTCGGGCCAAGCAGATGGAGACGAGTGCAGTGCAAGACAACGTACCATAAACCATATACATTGTATGGAGAGTTCGAGGAATATATAAAAAAAGGGCACAACAAAGAAAATTAATTATGTATTTGTATAGTCATAGTAATATAAACTTTCTATTTATTGTATCTCATTCTTAGGCATAGATTAAGCAATAAATTAAGATTCATTAGAGTTACACTCAATGATATACACATATATAAATGAACACGGGTAGTGTAAGTCGTTTTCAAAAAGGAATACTTGATATTTTTATAAACTAATACAAACTAAGTGGTGAGTGCTGAGTGCAAATCCATCAAGGTACAAGGTGCTTTTGTGCTTCTTTTTTGTTTTTCTAAGTTGTAAAGCGAAGGGCGACACGTGGGAGAATTTCAAATAATCCTTTGGTGCCCTTAAATATGGTGCCCACAATATTCAATGTCGATAGATCAGTCTGGGGCATCGCTTGCTCGTCTGCGTCCTTGGGTTCATTGTTCTTTTTGATGGCATCCTTTATGACATGGAGCAGTCTCTGGTAGAGGAACGACTGTCGATAAATTGGCTTGGACAGACTGAGATGATCGTCTTTGAGCAAATAAAAATCACCGAAATCGATGCGTGACGATTCCTCGGTGACAATGCGCAGAGGGAACTTGAAGGAGGTCAACATGGTGGGAGAACCTTCTGCCACACTGATTACATTCACATGGCGTAGGCGTGTGTGCAAACTGCCCATGAAACGGCGATGCATATCAAGCAATTTCGGTGAATTCTCTTCCATTTCCTTAACCTCGATCGACGGTGAGAGTATGACTTGCATGTGCTGTTTCCATTTGGCAATGGATGAGCCACGATGTGGTGTACCCAGAAAAACAATACCCCTGGTATTCTTGGCAATCTGTTGAACATTCGGTTCAGCGGAGTCCAATGATTTCAGGAGCATGATCTTAGTGAGCAGACCTCCCATTGAATGACCAATCCAAACCACTGGACGCTCATTGCCAACGTCCGAGGCGGCAATGCGCTCCAACAGCGAACCAGCGCGCACATCAATGTGTCCCTGACCCTTCTCACATGGACAGTACTTGGTGAAATTAGCTGACCACTCGGTCACAGCGGATGTGTAGTCAATGCCGATGATTCTACAAATATAAAGGACGAATTATATTTAGTTTTTATGTTGATTTTGAAATTCATCTGTGTGCTTACCTTGCGTCTGGATAATCATCTGGCAGCCACTCCATGGGCCAGCAGTTTGTATACTCTTCGGATTCATCTTGGTTATTCCACTCGTTGCCCGACACACTGAACATGCCACGACAATTCTCACTGGCGGACACTGGAATATCCGGATGCACTACCTCCCAATCGGAATCTAATTCAGCCTCGCTTCGCAACGTCTCGACAAATTCTTTTGTGGCGGCATCGCTGATGTTAAGATGCTTGTGTTCCATCTTTTTGCTGGTCTTGAGCACCTGATCTTTAAGTGATTCCGGTTTGACAGCAGTTGCCTTGGCTGCGTCACCGTTGGATTGGTTCTGTGTTGGCACCAACTGTTGCCTCGTTTGCTGCTGCTGTTGTTGTTGTTGCTTCTGCCTGTTGCCATTGATACGCTTCTGTTCACCCACGAGGAACACGTCATCTGATTCACTGGTGTAGAACGCATTCTTGCCATAGAGTCCCAGCTCGGTGGGTTTGCGATCCCGCTGCCGCCAGGTGATAAACACGCCACCCAAGAGTCCATGGACAAAGACAATGTCGGCCGTTGGCTTGCGACGTGTTCGTACACGTGGGTGCAGTGGATAAACATTGGGTGGATATGTGAACTGATTGGGATCATCATGATCCAGATTGGCCATTGTTTTGGCCGAGATCACTTGAAGGCGTAGATCGGGACACTGTTGCCATTCGGCCAAGGTGCCCACCCAGCCAGAGACAAAGAAATGCTCCACAGCATCCGGCACCATGGACATGTTGGCCAGCACTTTGCATAATGTCGCCAATGTTTCATTGTCATCATTGAAAATCTTGCGCAATTCCATTAAATGCATTAGCCCGCCATGGTGTATGATCTGGGCCGAGACCTTGGGATCCTTTGTAATGTGATGCAGAAACGATATGATTTCTTTAAGTAAATCCGTGTCCTGTGTCGAAAGTGTTATCGACTGCTCGGGTGTGAAAAACTCGTGAATGCCCTCCTAATTGGAGAAGAGAACAAGAAACTGATTAGCATATTCCTCCTTCCTTTTAAGTCATGATTTACTGATATTTACCGCATTGTTTTGTTCTGGAAAGTATTTGCAAAAGAAGTGATCAACACAGGACGAGGGGCGGAGACGGGCGAGCATTAGGTGAAGTTCGGAGAGCAGCATTTTGGGATTCTTAATGCAGCGACGTCTTGGCACGGGCATAAACCAACGGACATCGGCACCACAACGGGCCAACGAAACGCAGGTGCGTGCATCACAGATCTGCGCCAGATGACGAAAGTCCCAATCCTTGAGATGATCCATGCAAACTAGTTGCTGCACAGCCTTCAGACGCTCCGCCTGGCTGCCGGTTTGTGCAATGTTCAACAGACGCCAGGCAACCGAATGCTTGGCTGCCTTCCACCATTTGCCAATGGGATTGATGATTACACTGATCCATTTCTTTTCATCCTCCTGCTTCTGTTGCAACTTGCGCATGGATTCCCGATAAATGTGATACTTAATGTAGATGTATTCGGTGCGACGTTTGTCCGGTTCCTGGGGCTTCTTGTCCACATATTGAGCGAGATATTTACGGATTTGCGGGGTCTCGTAGAGGATGATACCGGCACTGAAATTGGATACATATATGTATATTCCAAATCATACACGTGCTAATGCTATCTAAATAAGTATTGTTGTTGTTGGTATTGCGTTTAATTGGGACAAACACATATAATCAGTTAGAACTGCTGCCAACAATTTGTTGTTGCCATAAACGTGAGTTAGATAAACAACAACAAATTGTTGTTATTTTTATAAAAGTGGGCACGTCACCCCACACCAAGAGAAGAAGCGCCACACGCGCCAACGTTTGTTAAACTATAAACAACAACAACATCATCAACAATAACAACGATAACAGCAAACTATAATATTATATTTGCGGGGTCTTTTGCAAAAACCAAATGCGCACAATTCGATGGCTCGTTTTCCTCTATGTATGTATGTGTGCGATTTTGTCTGTATGAGTGTATTGTGTATGTGTGTTCGAGGGGGGGCCTTGAACAGCTGCTACGCACAAGAAGCAGCATAACAAGAGAAACGCAAAAAAGACTGTTAACAACAACAACTATTTGAATAGTGCTATCTCATTTTGGCAAAATCGTACGTTTGTTTTGATCTTGTTGTGTGAAAAATCAACAATACAAATACAGTTGGGAGAGTTGGCAGAGACTGCAGAATGAGTGTATTGTTTTTTTTTGGTTTTGTTTTCTTAGAAACTTGTGCTGTAAACAAGTGACATCACAGTTGATATCGGCTGTTTAATAAGGTAGAATGCGGAAAACAAATTTGCAATGGCAAGTGCTACTGCACTCGATATGAAGTGCATGTATATGCAAATAGAAATACTATATTTAACTATAAAATCAGACAACAGTTCAGTTCGCAGTGGCGCCACTTTGCATGCCAAGGTTTTTAATCGCTTGAATGTTTAATGACGAGCCCCCTTAAATGGTGTGCTGTACAGTTTTACGAGTTGTAATTATTAATGCTCTTTGTGTAATTCGTTACAGCTGTTCCAGCCAAGATTTTAAATATTAAACGTTTATTACTTACGTGGTCAAAATGCCAATACCACCCAGAAGCTTTGGAAAACGGCGTATAGTAGCTTTTAATTCCTCTAATGACATTGCCTGCTGTATTTCTGTGTTGTGTTGTGTTGCCTTTGGTGGAGCTCGCTAGTAAAATTTCTCAGATTGTTGCCAAAAGTTTACTTTGTTTTTTATACAATCAACACTTAAATTTAGATTGTAGTCTCAGACCACAAATGTACCACTTTAACACTTTTTGATTAACCCAAACGGTATATACCGTATACCGTACACTTTTACACTTTGTATTAATTAATTATCAAAATAATTAATTAATTAATTACTTTCCCCTTTCGGGATTATTTCTGCTTTGTTGCTTTTATGCTGTGATTCAGGTTGTTGAATGGCAGATTTGTTTTTGTTTCGTCTCTTTTATCTCTTTTTCGTGTGCAATGAGTTGCCACACTTTACGAGAAACTTCGGGGCTGCCAACGACAAATTCATCGATAACGGTGCACTTTCAAAATAAATAAAATATCGAAATACCAACGATACTATTAATTGAAATAAAATAAATGATCGATGCTAATATTGAATTTAAAGATTGTATGAACAACTGGTGTTAAACCCAGCTTGCAGAAAAATCTTACATTAATACTAGTGATGTTTTAACATCAGTTAAAAATGCATTGAGAATTTTTACGAATAAAAATTGAAAAGGATGGACTTAACAAAACCGTTGTATCGATGTTTTCTAACAGAGCCAAATACTAATTTTAGTACATGGCTTGTGCGCAAAGGAGGCACACGCGCACTCGGGGTCCGCGATTTGCGTAAACAAGCAAGGAATCGAATTTATGTTCAATAATGAAAATACATTTTCGCGAACAATATGGCACCAAAGGCGAGGAAATACTCTATGTAACGCCGGCTGGTAAGAGCTAAATGGCACAATATAATCGCTAGGACTGATGCAAGCTTTCATTCTTAGATCAAAGCAATATTGTGCGTGTTCCACTGCGTGGCGATAAGTTGGTGATACAGGAGAAGTTTCTACTGTTCCGAGTGCTGCAGAATATTTTTCTGCCCAAGGGCTATCCGGACTCCGTATCTGAGGACTATGCCGCCTATCAAATATGGGACACACTGCAGGCATTTTGCAGCACAATTTGCGGAACACTCTGCACTCATACGATTCTCAAGGGACTCGGCGTTGGTAATGACAACATCAACGCATACTCGGCGACCGTTACCTGGATACTCAAGGAGGGCAGCGGACATGTCGGGCGCATTGTATTCGCCTGGTGGAAGGGCTCGCAATTGGATGTCGACTCGAAGAAATGGCGACTACGCGCCGATTTCCTAAATGATCTGGCCATGGGCATTGAAATCTATGTGCTTCCCAAGTATCCACATTTCACCACACAAATACTCTGCGGCACCACCATGCTAAAGGCCGTTGTGGGCGTGGCTGGTGGCGCGACACGTGCCGCCCTAACACAACATCATGCGGTGCGCGGCAATTTGGCGGATGTGGCTTCCAAGGACAGTTCACAGGAGACGTGCGTGAATTTGGTGGCCTCCTTTGTGGGTCTTTATCTGCTAACGTTCATCAAGAGCCAGGCGATGTTGTACACCATTTTCTACATTGTCGTCACGCTGCATCTTTATGCCAATCTTAGGGCTGTGCGTTCCGTTTGTCTGCGCACTTTCAACGAATCTCGATATTTGATTGCTCTGGAGGAATTCTTTCGGTCGTCCCGCATGCTGAATCCGCAACAGGTAAGATATGGCTGCATATGTCAACAGTTCTAACGACTTTCGTTTAGGTCAATAAAATGGAACGCGTTACGGTTGGACAGACGGTGTCGGTGTCGCTCAATATACGCCTTGGTCTGAGTGTAAAGCATCTCATAGATGAATACAAAAGCAGCAGCGTCATTGAGAACATTGTCTCTTCCTTCGATCCCCACGAACGTTTCATAATAGCGGAGAGTAAAAAACATTTGGGCGTCTATCTGCACTTTGATACCCGCTCACAGGATGTGTTGAAGGCATACTTTTTCGCCGTCTCGTATCTGCAGGACAGAAACCAGATAAAGGAACAGTATTGGGACATTCAAGGCAAATGGCAGGAGTTTCTGAATCTAGCACAACAGGAGGGTAAGGGTAAAATTAAAGTTACAAAATTAAGTTCGATTCCATTTATGATTCTCTCTTTAGGTTGGTTTGTCAATCAACATTTGCTGCTGGTGGATGAGTATCGTTTGGATTGGAAGGTGTAGATCGGGTCTCTTCCCAGCCAATTGGACCAAACATGCTTGTTTTGAAAGAATTTTTAATTGAGTTTCATTTAGAAAAACACACATTCTCACACATATCTCACATGGTAACACCAAACAAAAACCATAAGGCAAACGTTGATATTAGCTAATTATTGCGATAATACATATTTACACTCACACACATATATATATATATATATATATATATATATAGAATTAATCTCATGCAACTCGTTCGCACTTGTCCTAATTATTAAAAAAAAAAATTGAATATTTTAAACGTGAACATCTTCCAATTATGTAAACTCTGCCTTAAGCACAAAGTAACGTTTATAATCGATATATTCTAATATGATATTTAAAGAGTCCAATTGGACTTACAGTGTCGATTAGCCGTATTATGATGAACACGTAGCATTTTAATCATAAAAATGTGCTTATTTTTTAACTTGAAAACACCAAATCTATTTTGTAACAACTTACCACATGTATATTTCGAATTGGTACTTTTTACCAAAATCAAAAAAAAGCACAAAATTTGCGCATCGAACAGAAGGCTACAATTGCATTTCGCGAAATTGTACAAAGTTTTTAAGCTTAATTTATTTTTTAAAACACTTGACAGTGCGCAAACGTGTAATATTATTTTTAAGCTTCGAATGTAATGATTTAAATTTATTTATCAAACAGCAAGTCCATTAGCTTAGCACTTAATATTAGCTTGAAAATGCTAGCGGTAAAGACGCATAAACGCAATTGATTTTATTAGAGGAATAAATAAAATTTCTTTGACATTTTACGCAATAAAAAATGTTTTTTGCATCATCACAATATTTGGAAATGAACACCGTACAGTCTTGAACGCAGCATAGAAAACCTAGTAAGTATCGATGCTGTCTATCGATAACATACAATCGACTATCAGGCTTGAAATCAAAACACGTGCGAGCAACGAACAAACGTGCTGTGGTTGGAAAACAATTTTAAGACGCTATTAAATTATGGAAGCTGTTCAGCCAGAGGCTGTGCCGGCCGAGAGTGTGGTCAACACAGCAGCTGACGGTGTGGCTGTAACGGAAAACGTTGCGGAGTTGGCTGTGCAGACAGAGACCACGCCTCAAGCAGTTGGAATAGATGAAAACATCAAAGCGCCTGCAGTGGAAGAAACTCTTGCAATGTCAAGTGAAACAACAGCAGCTAATCAAACAGGTCAAGCAGGTAATGTATTAAGTGGTAGAATGAACCACATATTTGTAATACATATGTTTGCCTACAGAAACTGAAGACGTTGTTGTGGTTGCTGAGTCTACGAAGATTCCCGAGTCGGATGAACAAGTGGCGAGCAAAGCACAACCAACAACTGAAATCACAGTGGAAAGGTTGGCTAGTGAGCCAATGTGCACGGAGCTACAAGTCGTAAGTGACGCATTAACGACTGAACCGGCAGTTGAAATGGAATGCGAGACGACATTGGAGTCAACTTCTTTGGCAGCTCCAGATATGGGGGAAGCTGCACCGTCGGCAGCATCAACTATTGAAGCACGTGCAACTGCTGCGAATTCATCAAATAGTCTAAGCTTGCTCGCAGCTTACAGTTCTGATGTGGAGTCCGATTCGCAAGGAGCAGCCGATGCAGAGGATAGCGACAACGATGACGTAGTTGAGGTGCCCGTCTCAAATACATTAATCAAAACTAACTCGGGACGGCACCAAGTGGTTGCCGTTAGCTCAGGCAGCGACAGCAGCAGCGAATCGGATTCGGACTCTGAGGGCGAGTATCTGACGGTATTGCGCCAGAAGATAGACAAGAGAATTAATACAGAGGAATGCGATGAAGATGATGACGACTTGGACGATGATGCCAAGCCACGTCGTCGTCAGCCGCCCAAAGTGCGTGGCGAGATGCTGCTGGATGAGTTGCCGCCTATAGATCAATTGGAGATTACGGTGCCAGAGGATGAGTGCATTGAACTGGGCAAAGTGCAATCGATTGTGGACCAACTGGTGCTTGTGAGTGTGCTGCCCAATTCCATGTTGTTCGATCTGGACACCGTGCTGTTTCTCGAGAAGGGACGCAAAGTGCTTGGCCAGGTATTCGATGTGCTCGGCCAGGTGGCTGATCCCCTCTATTGTGTGCGCTTCAATAGCAATCAACAGATCAAGGATCGTGGCATCAACATTGGCGACATTGTCTACTGTGCACCTCAAACGGAGCACACACAGTTCGTTATTCTGTCCAAGCTGATGCAGGTGCGCGGCTCAGATGCATCATGGGAACATGATGTGGAGCCGCCGGCCAAATTCATTGATTACTCCGATGATGAGGCAGAGCGTGAGGCACGCTGGGAGCAGCGCAAAAAACGTCAACGAGAGCGGACCAACTCGACGGATTCTGTGGACACAGTTTCCACAGTTGCCACCGAAGCTTCGGAGGCGGTGTCGGTGCCGGCGGCGCCATCAAGGCAACGTGGTCGTCGCGCCCAACGGGACAACAGACAGTCTTCAAGCAATTATCAAAACGGTAGCCAACAGCAACAGCAACAAAATCAATTCCAATCCCGTTCACAGTCACGTGATTCGGAATACAACTATCATCCTAGCTACAATCCTGGCAGCTGGCACTCGAATTATTATCACAACTTTCATCCGCCGGCGGCCAACTTTAATATGATGCCAGGCATGGCGTTTCCAATGCCCGCACATGGCTATGGTTATGGAATGCCACCACCGCATCCCTACGCCATGCCACCACACATGGGCATGCCACCACCAGGACCACCGCCGCCGCACATGTACCCTCCACATCCGCATCCTCCCTACGGAGCACATCCATCACAAGCACAACATCCGCCTAATTCTGGCGGTTAGTTTAGTTTCTCAATGCGACTTAGACTTTATTCCAATAAAAAAGAATTCTTAAACAATTTGTATTTTTGTATTTGTATCGATTTAAAATGTTCTTTGTTAAAATGCATGAATTTCATGTATAAAAAGGTACTTAATCTGTGTGGGATTTCAACAATAATGCTGATTACAGGTCTGTGTCTGTTTGTATTTATGTATGTGTGTGTGCGTCTTGTAAATATGTTTAGGTTAAAGGTAAAAATATGGTTACCCAATTGACAAACCTCTTTCATTATTAAGAAAATAAAAATTATTACAGTTTATTCGTTTTCTAATTGTTTCCAAGAGCTACAAAAATTTACTAATATTTTTCTTAAAAAATCAACTCTTAAGTTACTTGGCATAGGATTAAAAATTTTTTTTTAATTCGAAAAAAAATATTTCTCTGAGTATATTTATGTTTATTTTTACTGCAAATATCACTATTTTCTTGATTGTTAGCAAAATTTGTTTTTATTTTTTTGGTTTTTTTTTTATTGTTTAAGGGGAAATATCAAAATTTTTGGGAGTTTTCCATTTCCGTTAATAGAACTCGTAAAATCGAGCATTCGTTGGACTTTCGTTAAGTTTGTCAACCGGGCAAGATAAATATTTATATATTTATTTATAATATGTTATGTTTATAGACAGCACGCAAATTTGGCGGAAGCATTGCAAGCTATTTATAAAAAAGGGGTCGAAACAATGTTAACTATTTGTGTCTGTTCGTATGTAAATATTGAATGCACGTTTGTTCATAAATCTATTTATGCAAAATATTTGTGATTTGAGCTTATTCGAGAAGGCAACCAAAGGAGCGATTTTTCCAGGCTGCCGGAAGCTACAGGCACATGAGAATGTACGTCATCCAAAATGCGATCTTAAAGCTATTTACATGACCAAATAAACAAAAAAGAACGCAATAGTCGAGATCCCGACTAAAAGATACCCGTTACACAATGCAATATTAATCATAATGCGTACTTAAGTAGGATAATAGACAATAATTAAGAAGATAACATTAGCCACAAAAAGAAGCGTTCTATCTTTAACATATGTTCTTAGTTCGGTTGATCTAGCTCTTATAGTCTCCAAGGTTATTACAGACGGACAGACAAAAGAACGGAGATGCCTTCGTCTCCCTATTCTATACATTCCATCGAGTAACGAGTATAACAAACAAACAATGCGATTAACAATTAATGATACATTCGCTGTCAATGATTTGGTTTGGACTCTAGCCGAGACCAATTTCATCGCGTGGCTTGAGGAGCACTAGAACAACGGTTATATTATCCTGTGAGTCGTGATCTTTGGCAGCATCTACAAGCAGTTTTGGAATGTCATCGAGTTTGGTTGTTGCCTCAGCCAGGCATGCATAGACAGTGTCCACAATGAAGGATTCGGGCACATGATCCCAGAGGCCGTCGGTACCCAGGATTAAGAAATCGTGAGCCTCACTCAGCGGCACATCAACAAAATCCGGCTCTGCAATGACCGCCTCGAGACTGTAATCACCAATGGAGCGTCCCACATTGAGTATGCCATTAACCCGCCATTGGCCCTGGGCATGGATTACAGTGCCACCGCTGACTTCGATGCGACGTCGCTCGTCCGGCGATTCCGGCTTGTGGGGCTTCACCAGTTGCAGTTGGGTGCGTTTGCCCACGAGCAACGCCTTGGAGTCGCCTACCCAGGCAATGTACAGCTGCTGTTGTCCAGTAATCAGAGCACACACGGCAGTTGTGCCGCTCGTGATGCGTTTCTGAGCGAAACGTTCGTCGGCCTGCAAAAATGCCGTTTCGAAGGCATTGCGATAGAAGTCGACATCACGTTCACCTGATCCTGATCCAGATGCAGGGACAGGACGTTGCAGTTGGTGTGCCAACAACTGGGGTATTTGGCTGGTTACATAGCTGGCGGACAGAGCCCCGGAATGGCCATCGAATACGCCAAAGAAGCGACACTTACTGTGATTCTTAAGTTGATACATTTCACCATAGCGCTCGAGACACACATGACGATCTTCCATTTTACGCGGTTTATTCTTAATGGCCGCAGCACTGTGGCCAGGCGACCGCGACTTTAATGCACATTGACACTTGGCGGGCTCCTTGCACAGCACATCGGGATCAGCATAAAGCTGCAGCTTCTCCATGGCCGCGTTATCCGTTAATTTGAGTAGCAACTTGTCCAGCTGACTGCCAACGAATTTCTGTAATTTCAATAGATCGTATTTTGGCTCGGCAATGTCCACATTGACCTCACAATCCTTGGCATGGCGCAAGTCCAGCTCCAGTTGATCTGCTGCCATGTGCAGCAATTTCACTTGAAAAGCATTTGGACAACCTTTGGCACAAAGTAGTTTCCAAATAGCTGACACGATTTCGGCTCGTTGCTCATCGGCCGTGACTATGTAGGTGTCGTTGCTGCTGCGCGTTACACAATTCCCATTGCGCGCTAATTCATTGCCAGAGGTCAGTTCACTGGCGGCCGCTGACGACGCTAGAAAGATCTTGAATTCCAGCAATTGTGCGCATTCCGATTTCGATGCGGATATTGACGGATCCGCCTCCGTCGACATTTTCGAGACTCAGCTGTTGCTGTTGACGCTTACGCATGTGTTAATTAGTAATACTAACGATGATTCATCCGCACTCGCATTGTTTTACGCAACGCTTCTATTTGTTTATATTTTTCTCACTGAACTGCGTGAAGGTGCCCACACACGACAAGCAGTGCTGCCAGATTCGCTTTTTTCCCGTCAAATCTGACTTTTTTTAAAGGCCATTGCTAGAAAAATTTAAAAACAGAGGGCAGCGGGAATTCTGGCTTTTTTTTAAATGCTTTTTTTCAGATTTTTTTGTAAATGCCCAAATATAGGGCAAATTAAAAGGCAATATAAAAAAATTCACATCGTGAAATAACAAAATAATAAAAACACTACAACATTTTGCATAGAAGTCAATTTCTATAAGGAATCTTGCCCACAGATTTTTTTATTTTTTTATCGTTGTCTTGGTCCAACGCCGAAGGGACAATTTGGTTTGAATATCATCGAGTAGGTATCGACGAAAAGATGAAATAATATTTATTGAGTATATAATTTGACTTAAATTAAATACTAAAGCAAAATAAATTATGGTGGGTACAAACAAGGTTTGTAATAAATCAAGTTTAAGAGAGAATGCAGGATGTGCACAAATAAGCATTTAAATTACATTGCCAACAATAAATTTAGCATGCTTGCCGTGTGTGGGCACCTTAAGAGTTTCAATAGTTTTCGATAACTTAACAGATATGTGTCTTCTTCTTCTAAAAGTGCCGGCGACTATCAGCTGTTGCTTTTTTTGTTTTGTTGTGACTAAAATATATATTTTATTTTAAATTTGTGTTGGTTTTCAAGAGATGTGTGCTGATTAAACAAATTTATAATCAGAAAAACAAAATGTCGACCCCGCTGGAGCAGCAGACAGATGAGCGCGAAGCCTTGCAGTCCATTTACGAGGGCGATGATAATTTCAAGGAAATCGACTTGACAACATATCAATATAAAGTAAGAACCACATGCACATAGTACATCTTGGCCAAAATTGAAATTCTGCTTTTAGTATGGTGAGGAGGACAACTACAAGTCGTTTCTGGTGGAGCTGAAGTGGGGCGAAAACTATCCCGACGAGGCGCCCACGATTAACATGAACACTTTCTACAATCGCAATCTGTGAGTAATAAATGTGCTTTGATTCGATTTTGAGCTATCTATTGATGATACATATATATTTATTTGCAGCTTGCCCGCCGTGAAGGAGGAGATTCAGACGGCACTAACCACAGAGGCTTCACAGTGGCTGGGCTGTGGCATGACTTACACGCTCTTTGAATGCTTGAAAGACAATCTTGAGCAACTGACGGCCGCACAGCCAGAAACTGCGCCCACCATGGCTGTAGTGGATGATGGCGTAGGAGCTCTCAAGATCAGCGATGTCGATGCGGATGCCAAGCGAAAGGAACCGAAGAAGGAGCAACTGACAAAGTCCCAAAAGCGCCGTCAATGGGAACGCACGGATCACAAGGGCGAGCGAGCACGTGGCTGGGATTGGGTTGATATTGTCAAGCATCTGTCACAAACTGGCAGCAAGGAGGATGCTGCATCAATGATGGACAGTGCAGCCGCAACTCCAGTGTTGCATCCCTTGAATACTTAATGAAGTCAACACCTGCCAATCAACTAAGTAAAGTAGTTATTTTAATTATGATCTGATGAATTCAATCAAAAGTCAAATACATCTGATCTGTTCTCATGTGTTCCATTAAAGCCGATCAATTTATACACGCATGTCTGGTTTCTTTGGACAGACAAGGCCAGCCACTAACTAATAGGGGTCAAATCTAGACATCAGGCACACATATGTACATACATATGTATGTAAAATCAAACACTTGTTAGATGCTCAGGCTTCTAGTCGAGAAATGTTAATGCTCTGAGATAGTCGCTCGATCGGACAACGAACGTGTCGTCGACGATGATGTAATGTGCAAATAATGCTGTTACACTTTTAAGCGCTGTAATTGGCTTTTTAACCGAAATCATATGTAAATATATTGTCAGTTAATTGTTGTGCGCGTGTAATATTTCAATATTGCACCTATTTTAGCCACAGTTCGCTTATCATTCTGTGAAAACCGGTTTATCTGACGCCTGATAATATATTCGAAAAATTCCATACTCCGCACAATGGGTCAAAAATTGACGTGTCTACGAATTTTCGAAAATTGTCACAAACATTCCGAGACGGAAGTTGACACTACACTGCGTATACGTAATGTCAATGCAAATCTTTTGGCCGCTCCAGGTGAATATTTTCAAAGTTATTTAGAATTCGCTGTTGAATGTTGAATGCTGAATGACTATGCATACAATTAAGCGCAATTATTATTATTACCTACTATTGATATTGCCATTTTGGTATGCAAATTTTTTTGTTTACTGTAGGCGTGAGTGTAAAATTCAAATTCAACTGCCCACAAGTTGAATTCGCTGCAAAGTACGTGCGATATTCCATTTTTGTTAGACACATTTAATCATGCTGGAATATAAAAATAGATGAAAATTGAAATTTTATAAAATAATAAACACCTGCAAACTGTCAGAGACATAAAACAGCAGGTCCAAAAATTATATTTGAAACAAGTGTTTCAATAAACATTCACCGGTATATTTATATATGTATGTATATCTGTATATTTGTTAAATTATCAGGAATTCCAACAATTAACTTATGTGCCAATCCTTTCTGGAAACAAAGCGTCTGATATTAATCATTTCAAGTATGTAAACAACTTTGGAATTTGGGCTGCCTTCTGAACAGCGTCTTTATTTATACCCTGCAACCATAGGCAAAACGGGTATGATAATTCTGCCTTATTCTAAATTCAAATAACATCGTAAAGGTAGCTTTCCTAATTTTATATATTCAGAGGATGAACACAATGTTTTTTTTATTGATATAGGGTATCTCATAGTCGTTAAATTTACTTTCTTACAAGCATTGGGTAAATTTTTAAAATGATTTTATACTGCAAAATTAGGCAATTTAAATGTGGTTTATGAATTTCAGAATTTCATGTGGCTTTGATTGGAATTCTTAGAAAGAGTAGATCAAAAACATGCATTCGATTTACTTTGCACAGTTGAATTAATACAAAATCCAGCGGCATGCAAATTAATGTTCATTAAGATGATGATAACGATGATGATGATGACGATATTGAACTCGCTCCAGGTCTTATTGTTCACAGATAAATCAATTAAATTTGCCTCATTCGTTACGGCTGTGAATCAAGACTCGACTTTGAATGCGATACCGATGACGTAGTGCTCCCAACAACAAGATTAACACCAACAGATGGTGGTAGCACCTATTGCTAAAGCAACGCCAACGGACAAAGCTTGTACCATAATTACTGGAGAACTGGAGCTAAAAAGAGTGAAGGAGAGAGAGAGAGAGAGTGAACTTATAGGAGAACGTTTTAAAAAACCAGTGAGCGAACGCTCTGTCAAGTTGGCAGGTGAAGCTATCTCAATCTGATCAATTACGCACCATGGCAGCTAACGAAGAACCGGACATAGAAAGAGAGCACAGGAGAGAGAACTAAAGAGCCAGTTAGCAAATGCTCATGTCAAACAGACAAGCAAAACTATCTCATCATGATTCCGTTCAGTGCGGTTTTAAGCGTCGCAGCGAACAGTTTCGCTTTCGACATTGGTCTCGGTTTTGGATTCGGTTTCGAAAGTAGCGTTAGTTTCAAAGAACAGAATACAAGACGCAATTTCCGTTAAGCTTTGTGCATCAGTGTGTGTGTGTGTGTGTGCGTGTTAAATACGTTAAGATGACCAATTGGTATCGCAGCTATGCGCCCAGCTGGTTGCAACGCTTCTGGCAGCCTCCGCCCCCCGCCCGTCCATTTAATCCCTTTCGGAGCACGCGTCCCGATCCAGATATAGAAAGTAATTAACATACACTTACAATAAATATACTTATGTAGATATTTAAATACTAAGCTTATGACCCAATACGACATACGCTTCTCACAACAATTAATTATTTCGCTGGTCCCAAAGCATTCCTCTTATGTCTATTTAATATATTTATTTTTTCGCTTATGACTTCACTCGCTTTGTTTGAATATTTCTGTCTGTTAGTTGTTTGACACGTTTTGGGATTTTCGGAATTTAACGCAAATTCATTTATTCGTGTATTTACACACTTTTGATTTCGTTCATATTTGTTTTGTTGTTGTTTGCAAACATGATTATTAAATTTCCTAAGCTTCCTTATTATCATCTAACTATCTTATGTTGTCGCAATGCAAAAAGCTAATTTCAGCATCCCACTCAGAGACCCGATCACTTTAAAGGTTATACATTAATTGATATTGATACATTTTGATGGAATTCTGAGGTTCAAAGGTGCAGCCATGTGGAAATTGTAAAATATTATAATTCCATTGCGGGGATCCAAATCAAAAGCGACCCTAAGTACCTTTAAATTCAAATAAGCGACCTTCCAGAACTAAGAGCTTTTTATAAATCAAAGTGTTTTTGATAGAAAAAATAAATAAATTATTATTATTCGATATGGAACTACAAATAAATAATTTTAATTTTATTTATTCGAAAACTTTTGAGAAATTGTTCATTTACTAAATTAATAAAATAGAAGCACTTTTGTTGAATTTCCTTAGTTTTCTTAAATATTTAGCAGCTGGAAAACTAAAAAGAATATTTTCTTAACATTTAAGAGCACCAAAAATCAAATAATCACTGCGGACGGCAGTCAGCGCTAGTGACGACAGCAGTACGAAGGGTGTATAGTTTTCATATATTTTTATTTTTGAATTGAATGAAACGGTATGAATTTTTATGATTTGTAATAAATTTCAATATATATCACTCTGTTCAATAAATCAGTCAGAATAGTGGTTTTTATTATACATTAGTTTCCAAAACTAAATGAATTTACAATTACACAATTATTACCGTTTAGAATACGTACTAAAAAGTTAATTAAAGATAGATTTTTAAGTAGGTATTTCAGAACAATGATATTATCTTAAATGTAAAACATATGTAAAATCAAGCACAGAATGATTAGAGAATAGACGCCAAATTGTGGAAGGGAATAACTTGGACAATATCTCAATAAAGTTTTCGAAGACAGCTGTGCTTAAGATGTGCTATAGATCAAATACAAATATAAACTATAAATATATAATTATTATGGCAATTTTGTATTTTATGAAAATACTTTTAATGCATCTTTTCGCCTGTTTTTTATAGAAAGTGATCAAAAGTTGATCTAGGCATTAAAAGACAAATTATAATTGCCAAAAGGAAATCAGATGTGTGTCCATCAACAAGTGTTGATCTTCTCAGCATTCGGGTTTTGAGCATCCTAATAATGATGATGATGATGATGCTTTCCGGCAATTTGTGTACCTCTTGACTAGATTGCTTTTGTTGTTGTGGGCGACATAGTGGCAATAGCAGACGCATTACGCATACGCCCGATTGTCCACTATGAAAATTAATTGCGTTGGCATTGAACTTTTTGGCCAGTATGCCACAATTTTTGTTTGTTTATGGCCAAAGGCGATTATTCAACATGTTCGCTTTGGCTACAGCATTTAATCATGACAACTGATCGTCTTGAACAGCTTTACTTTTATGAGATCATCGAACTGACCCGTAGAATCGTCGATGGCCGATAAGAACAGTGACTAATGTCATGTAATTTTTTTATTTGTTCTTTTTTATTATTATTAAAAACTTAAAAAAAAAGAAAATATTAAAGAAAAAAAAAATTATAACCTTTTAATTTTATTTTTTATATTTAAGCATTCCACTTTATAAAAAAAATGTAGGTCAGGGGTGTGCCTCTAAATCTATAACGACGAAGAAGTCGACATCCAGTCGCCAATTTGGAAAAAATAACGAAAAGAGATTAAAATTTAATATTATTTTCTTACCATATTTAAATTTAATTTATATTTACTGTACTATATTTATTTATCTATTGTTTAATATAATAACTTAATTTATTTATTTATTTATTAATTTCATGTTTAATTATTTATTAGCTGCCGGCAGCTCGGCGGTGCTGGGTGTGCAGCGTGTGGATCTCTGCCTGGAGGACAATCACGACGAGCACCACACGAGTCACTTCTATGCCGCGTCCGCCAAGCAGGCGCTGATTGTGCGTCGTGGTGAACCCTTCCGTCTCCGCATACACTTCAGTCGGGATTACAGTCCCAGCAAGGATGCCATCAGCTTCATTTTTAGCGTGGCCGATGACAACAAGCCCAGTCCAGGACATGGAACACTCATGGCTCTCGTGCCGCACGATGGCATCGACTATCTGGGCGATGCTCTAGAATGGGGCGCTGGCATCGAGTCCCATGAGGGTCAAACGCTGACGGTGCTCGTCAAGCCGCCAGCCACTTGTCCCGTTACCGAATGGCGCTTGGATATTGATACGAAGCTGTTGGGCGATGGATCCCGCAGTTATCCCTTGCCTCTGCCCATCTACGTGCTGTTTAATCCCTGGTGTCCGGATGATCAGGTTTACATGGAGAATCGCGAGCAGCGCAAGGAGTACGTTATGCATGACACGACCCTCATCTGGCGTGGCTCCTACAATCGTCTGCGTCCGTCCGTCTGGAAGATTGGCCAATTCGAGCGTCATGTGCTCGAGTGCAGTCTCCAACTCCTGGGCACCGTCGGACGCATTCCTCCAGCCTATCGTGGCGATCCGGTGCGTGTAGCCAGAGCTCTCTCCGCTTTGGTCAACTCCGTGGACGATGATGGCGTCTTGCTGGGCAACTGGACTGAAGATTTCTCGGGCGGCACAGCGCCCACCAAGTGGACTGGCTCTGCCGAGATTCTGCAGGAATTCCACAAGACTCAGAAGTCAGTTAAGTTTGCACAATGCTGGAATTTTAGTGGCGTTCTAGCCACCATATCACGTGCACTGGGCATCCCGGCTAGAGTCATCACTTGCTACTCCTCTGCCCATGATACGCAAGCCTCCCTCACCGTGGATGTCTTTATTGATGCCAACAATAAGAAGCTGGATGCGGAGACAACGGATTCCATATGGAACTATCACGTGTGGAACGAATTGTGGATGCAGCGTCCAGATTTGGGAATTGGCCAATTTGGACCATATGACGGCTGGCAGGCGGTGGATGCCACACCCCAAGAGGCCTCCGACAACATGTACCGTGTGGGTCCCGCCTCCGTGCTGGCCGTGAAGCATGGCGAGATTTTGCGGCCCTTCGACTGCGGATTCGTCTACTCCGAGGTGAATGCGGACAAACTCTATTGGCGCTACAATGGACCCAGTCAACCGTTGAAGCTGCTCCGCAAGGATACCATGGCCATTGGTCATCTGATCAGCACCAAGGCGGTGCTGAAGTGGGAGCGTGAAGACATCACCGACACCTACAAATATGCGGAGAAAACCGAGGAGGAACGCAGCACCATGTTGAAGGCATTGAAGCAATCTCGTCAAGCCTTCAGTCGTTACTATCTCAATGATAACTTCAATGAGGTGGAGTTCAGCATGGAGCTCAAGGATGACATCAAGATCGGTGAGAACTTCACGGTGGTGCTCAAAGTGACCAACAAGAGCGAGGAGCGCATCCATCAGGCAACTGGTCAGCTCAACTGCGATGCAGTCCTCTACACGGGTGTCGGTGCCGAGGAGGTCAAGATCATGGGATTCGAGCTCGATCTGAAGCCGAAGACAACCGAGTATGTTCGCATGGAGGTCACGTTCTTTGAGTACTTCGAGAAGCTATCGTCCCAGGCCGCCTTTCAAATATCCGCCGCCTGCCGGGTCAAGGACACGGATTACGATTACTATGCCCAGGATGATTTCCGAGTGCGCAAACCTGACATCAAGTTCCAGTTTGGAGACGGAGGAGAGCATGCTAATGTCGTGGCCCAGAAGGAAATCGATGTGATAGTCCGACTGGTGAATCCACTGCCTATTCCACTGCACAAGGGACTGTTCACCATCGAGGGACCTGGCATTGCACAGCCCCTGAAGTTTAAGGTGCGTTTATCACAAGTCTATTATTACTGTACCCGGTAGTCAAAGGGTAGAAAAGTAATATTACTTTGTAGCAGTGTATGTAAGAGGCAGATAGAGGCCACTCTATAAAGTATTTGTATTCCTTCTTTCATCGAGATCAGAAATTTATCAGTGAATTTAAAATTTGTGGCAATGTAAATAACAGGCAGAAGGAGGCGACACTGTAAAGAATTTTATTCATTCTTTTAATCTCTCCGTGCGTAATTACATACAGATCTTAAAGAGCTAGATGTACTAAATTTAGCACGAAGACTTCGAAGGGCAAATTGCAATAAAAAGCCATAAAGTTCTTACAAAACATGAGCTTACTGTAAAATCTGTGCTCAGATGGGTATTATCCCCATGCATTTCATTTTTTTGATGGGCATACATTTTCATGTTTTATTTAATTTTTTTTGAGAATGTTGCATTCTTCTTAAAAAGAAAAAAAAACAGGGAAGAATACAATTAATACAATTTATTTATATTTAAATTGAGTACCGGGTATCTCAAAGTTGATCACACTCGACTGTGGATTACTTGCTTATTTCAACTAACTTACTGACTTCACACATATCCACATCCTTATAGATCGCTGAGATTCCAGTTGGAGGAACGGCTGCTGCAACCTTCAAGTATATACCGCCCTATGCGGGGCGTGGCACGCTGCTGGGCAAATTCGTGGCCAAAGAAATTGACGATGTGGATGGCTATAAGCACTACGAGATCGAGCCTCGACCGGAGGATCTGCTGCAGCCGAATGGCAACCACAGGAGCAGCAATATCATCCGAAGACGCACCGATGTCATACCCTAAATAAACTGAGACCGCCAACAGCTGCAATTCGAACTTTTGTATATTTAGTTTAGGTTTGAGATTAGGTTAAAAATTTTAATTAATCATTGTATTGTGTATTGTATTCGATTGTTGTTGTCCTTGGGTCAAATGTCGTCCATGCCAAGGGCGTAACTGGGCTTATTGGCAGTCTTGACCAGGTAGATGCCCTTGGCGTCCCTTGGCACCAGATCACCCATCAAGATCTTTCCACCGGTGCAGTTCTTGCCCTTTAGCTGATCCAATGTGGTACAGGGTACGCCATAGAATCCCTTCTCGCTGTTGATCGACTCCGCATAGTACTCATAGGATCGACCATGACTGCAACCGGCTGTGACAAAGGAGCAGGTTTAAATCAATCTTAAAGCCAGAAGGAAAACGTTGTGTATACTCACTGAATATCTGGGAGAGCTCATTGCATCCCGGCTGCGGTGGTCCACCGCCATTGGGATAAAAGTCCACCATGCCAATGGGCTTACGAAATCCAAGATAGCCCGCACAGCTGTGTATGACATCCACAAAGTTGGCATCCGTAACGTCCAAATGATTCTCCGGCCCAATGCAATCCTCGAAGGCGGGTCGGGCTGGATCGAGGCCTGTGACACGACTCACCCGATACTTGGTATAGGAGCCGGCATAGCCCATAATGTGCGCACCTAGACTGTGCCCGATTAGATGAATACGCTGCGGATCCGCATCCTTCTCCTCCACCAGCAGATCAATAAGCTTAGCCACCGCTCGACCCACTTGAACCGTGTAACGTGCCGGCGTCAGATAATATATATTGTCAGCCTGATCCCTCCAGTTAATCGCAAACACATTCACTTGACCCCGCTTCAAATACGCGCCCCGTATGGATTGAATGGAGTTGCTCATCGTGCTCGATTTCCAGCCGTGTACAAGGATCTTGGTGTCCAGATTGGGATTAAATTTCTCAGCCATTTCCTGCCAAGTGTCGCGCTTGTGACGCTTGACACGCTCAAAGTCGTTCTCATCGATCCAGAAACCGGAACTACGCATATCATCGGGAGCAGCACTGAGCGAGAGTTTTAAAAGTTTTCAAATAGATCAAGTGTGAAGGTTATAAGAGCTTAAAGTTTTAATGGAAATAGACGAAACATTAAAAAACAATTTAGCTTTTCTATAAAAACAAAATATTTATTGATGAAATACCAGAAAAACATTAAATATAAATTTAAAGATCTCAATTTAATCAAATTTAAATTTAGGTCAAACAGTTGATCACTGTTTTCATTTTTCATCGAAATCGGCCAAGTTTTGACAAATTAAGGGGAGTTCATAATTTTCGAAAACATGTCAAGTATAAAAGCTTTCGATAATTTTAAAAATATTTTAATTTCTCAAAATAAAAAACAAATTCTGATGCAGATGCAATTTAGAGGTCAAAAAATGATCAACAAGACTTTACATTTTAAAATAGAAGTTTTAAAAAAATGTTGGGAAGTTCAAAGTCGAGGAAAAATGGGTTAAGGGGTAAATATAAAAATATCCGAATATCTTAGAAAAAATTTAGTTTTCAAAAATGATTGAGCTATAGCTATTTAGAGATCAAATATAAAAGAAGAAATAATTCGAAAAAAAAACTTTATTTTATGGAACAGCTCGAAATGGGAAAGAATTGGAACTCACCTGCCATAATATTCGAATTGTATGAGCTGCGGCAAACTAATGCGATTCTCTGGCGGTGGTTCCACCAGATAGGCCACCTCGGGCTTGCCATCGCCATTGGGCATATAGATCCAGGTCTTGTTGTAATCCTCCTGATTAAGCGCCACCTCACCACGTATGCCAACTGTAAGATGGTACAGAAATCAATTAAGAAATTGCACTTTTAAATTATTTGTAATTCCTATGGCCATTACAGAGCAAGAGAACGGGGCGCACGACTTGAGCCAGGGCAGCGAATCCTGTGATTAGCCATTGAACGACCACAAAGGTGGTGGACACCTCGTTGCGGCAGGGATTTATCACATTGCAGATGCAGGCCAGAGCATTGGATGGCATCTTGAACGATTGCGGGCTACGCTGCGACTGATCAGAGCTCAGATTCTTAGCTCTTTCTGTTGCCAATTCCAGTTAATTCTTCTTGCACTCATTTAAAAATCCTTTTGGGCCGTCACAAACCGGTTTCGGCTGCAGGCCAAGATGACTAATTAATGCCCTGCCCCTGCCCTGCTGGGCTGGCAGCACTTGACTTAATCTTGGCCAGGCCAATATATGTCTTAAAAGTCGGTCAGACACTCTCTCACCTTGCCAAACAACTGCCACGCAGAGCCAACGCATCGCCAGCTCAAACATTTTCTCCACTCGGTTTGATTTTGGCTTTATTTCTGTCAATTTCCAGCTACAGCTACACTAAGAACCAAAAGCCAAAGTCCAAGATTTTTATAGTTAACCTGTGATGGGCCAGGTGTCAATCAAGACTGCTGGATCCCTCCGAAAGTCGCGTTGACTTCAAGTCTTAACGCCAACTTTGACATTTTATACCTTATCAGTCGCAGCGGGAGTTAATTGGGTCTGAATGGAAGCCAACATTAATTCAGTTGCTGCATTAGGTTTTCACCACTGGTTTCTTAATAAACCGATTAAGCCTTTTAAATTTTCCCTATACACCCTATTCCTCGTTTAACGACCTACAATATGATCTCAAAAGTTATTAATATAATTTAAAATCAAAAATTTATTTTGATTAAATTTTTAATGCTATAAAATCTTTTCTGTTGATTTTTAAATAACGGTAATTTAAGAGTTAGATCTAATTTTTATAGTTTAGATTTAAAATAAGACCTTATTATTCTTCCCATTAACTTATAAAATTTTTTCTTGATTTATTTTTTTGTTTTTTTTTTTTTGTTTTTTGATAAAATATTTTCTTTAGCTTTTATTTTTTTAACTGAAATTATTTTGCGCGGTATAAATTTTCAAGCTTCCAACCTGCCTTTTGAAGTATGCATTGATTTGTATGTGACGCAGAAAGTATGCAACGATTCTTTGCAAACGAAAAATGTTACAAATGTGACCGTCTTTTGATCGATCTTAAATTATTTCTAAATCTATTTTTTGTGGACTTTTTTCTATTTTTTTTTTGTGTGAAAAATTAAATATTTTACCAATAAAGGCAAAAAAAATATAAACAAATTAAAAACACACCACAGTACGGTATCGATACATAAATACTCACTGGAAAATGGTCGATAAATCGATATAGTAACTGCTGAAAATTTATCTTAATGCGCAGTTCGCGCGGCTTTCCTTTAGTCTTGTCAAAAAGCTTGAAGATCTTGGTTGTGCGAATAATTACCGCATTACTTTCGGAATATCAAACGAAAAAAATTTTAAAAATGTCTAAAAACTCCAAAACGTCAAGCACTTCTCAAAAACATAGGGACTTTATGGAACCTATGGGAAGTAAGCCTGTTACTAAGCTAGCTGGCATTGGCGAAACTCTTGGCGGTCGCTTAAACGACGCTGGTTACGAAAAGGTACATACATGTAGATGTATATGTATATATACACATGTATATATATAATGTCTAATACGTTTTCATAAAGTATACATACATAAATGTTTGCGTTGCATTTTTTTAAGGCCTCCAATGTGCTCGGGCAGTACTTGGTGATGAATCAAGACCAGGGAAGATTCCAAGGTTGGATGAATGATGTTAGCAATGCTAACTCAAAGCAATCATCCGATTGTTACAAGTGTCTCAACGACTGGAGCAAGGAGTTCTTGTAAAAACCGTTATCAGTCTCTATACTGTAACTTTCCAGTGGTCAACTTATCGAGTTGAATAAATAAACCATTCATAATTTGAGCTGAAAATGCAAATTTATTTAAACAGTGTTTTCTAAATATAGTTGGGAGGGGGAGATATGCAATTCAGCATTTTTTATTCTAGCTTGACGTTTTTTCATTGTTTTGTGTTTACACATTCTTCCTTCTCCGTTGCTGCGAAGCGTAGGCAGCTCAGATGCCAATGAAATTTAAGATTAGAGAAAAGCAAATGCGCAGATCCACAAATGTTGAGAAACCGTTGTTTGTTGTTGTTATAGGCGAAGAAGGAACACGAGAAACGAAACTGATCAAATTGAGTACTTGCAGCACTGTACTTACATACATATGTTTGTACATACATATGTAAGTGTTCGGCAATGATTCAATAAAAGAAAAATTAATATTTTGATGAGCAGCCAATTGCTTTTAGGAATATTTCGGATTATAGTTACATAACATTTTAAATGTTGTTTTTGACATCTACAGGCCTGTTCCGGTTTTCACTTTCGATAAGATTTTGTGGAAGTTAATTTCTTTAACCTGCTCTAACATCATTTTGGTAAAATTTTGCGGATTGATATCACTTTGAGCTGATGAGCCCAAGTCCGATAAAGTGAAAAACTATAATTTTTAAATACTTAGATTAAATTCAAAGTGAATAAATGCATTTCACTAAATGCTATAAAACAAAAAGTGAAAACCGGAACAGGCCTGCTTGTGATATACAAGTTTTTAAATATGCTACTCCAAAATAATTATAAAATGCATTTTCTTTGCTATTTAATTATGCGAAAGCTCGAAGAAAATATATGTACATTTTTATAATACAAATTTTTTAATGTGATATTTATATTTTAAATAAAAACATTTAGTGGGAATGTCAAACTTTCTGTGGTTCAGAGTAGAAGCTGCCGTGGAATTCGTTTATAGGAACTCCTTGCTCCAATCGTTGAGGCATTTGTAGCAATCATCTGATTGCTTTGAGCTAGCATTGCAAACATCCTTCATCCAACCTTTAAACTTCATCTCGTCTTGTTGGAGCACCAAGTATTGGCCGAGTACACTGGAGGCCTGTTATGCAATTCAAACACAATTACTAGCACATCGATAATTACATGTGGATTAGTCATGATATGCATTCATCTAAGAATACCTTATCATATCCGGCTTCGCTTAAGCGGCCGCCGAGAGTCTCGCCAATTCCTGCTAGCTTCGTCACAGGTTTCTTTCCAATAGGCTCCAAGAAGTCTCTGTGCTTTTGTGAAGTTGTGGAACCTGATTTACGTGGCATTTTTAATTATCTTCGAATTGTTTGGCAAATACGAAGAAGAACTGCAAGTTGGCGGCAAGACGTAGAAAAAATGTAAGCGAACTGCGCAGTGTGGTGAAATATCACCATTCAAGCTATCGATATATCTAAAATTTTCCATCGAACATTTATCGATAATCAGTATATTCCATTACCAGATAATGTATTTCAGAAATTAAAATAATTTTGGGAACACCCCATTGCTATTATGTACATATGTACGGATTTTCAAATTGAGTTATTTTCAATCAAAAATATTCTTGATAGTTCATGAAATTATCGATGGTGAAATCAGTAGCTCATCGATGCAGCCCTGAATTGTAGTTTATTATCGTTAAATTAGTATTTCACGACACAGTCGATATTTTTGTTGCGGCATTTTAGTATTTTCTAAATACTGTCGCATTATTTTTTGTGCGTCATATTTTAGAAACGCCGCGAAAAGCAGATCTGCCATTTCTCAATTAATTGCAATATTTGACGCATTCTAACTTTAAATATATCAACAAGTTCGCAAGCGATAGCACAAAATGTCGGGAACAACACAAAAGTACAGAAACTTCGTCGCAGAGCCCATGGGAGAGAAATCGGTGACAGAATTGGCTGGAATTGGCGAAACGCTCGGGGGACGCTTGACCGAGGCTGGCTTTGATAAGGTAAATGTGGTGACGCCATGTGTGCGAATAAGCAACGTGTGTTTATGTTTATGTTGTTTATTTACTGATTTGTCTTTTGTTGCAGGCCTACACGGTGCTAGGCCAGTACCTGGTGCTGAAAAAAGATGAGGAGCTATTCAAGGACTGGATGAAAGATGTTTGCCATGCTAGCTCCAAGCAAGCATCCGATTGCTATAATTGTCTTAATGATTGGTGCGAGGAGTTCTTGTAAACGAGTCGCACCGCAACAACTTTTTGTGGGAAATCTCTGGACAAGCAATATGCTCGGACGCATCGGGGAGTTCAGATATATTGATATTCTCCATAATTTAATATGTTCTGTCACAATAATGTTAGGTTATCATTAAAGTGTAAAATATTAATTGAATTTTAAATGCCTTGAAATATAAACTTGGCAATAATTGTAAATTAGTCACATTTGTGTGCTCTTTGGGAATTGGCGCCCACAAGAGTAGTCAAATTGAGCAATTTTATAAATGTAAATTAAAAGAAAAGCGCAGTTTAATTCAAAATGGCAATTGATAGCTCGACAACGATTTAAAGTGGGAGTGCCATGAATGAAGATGGATGAGCGAGCGTAGTGGGTGGAGAATCATCGATGTTCCCCTCCATCGATGTTTTCGATGTTTAAAAATTAAGCATCGAAGAAAACATCGACAGTAAATGATCAATTCAAAGATTTTCAAATTTGGAGCCCAACCAAGGAGCTGCCACCTTGTTTTGCCAATGTTGGGCCAAGGCTGCCACTCAGTTGCAACTTTTTGTGTGTTGTTTTTGTAATTTTTTTTTTAAATTTGTAAATATTGAAGTAACTCAATAATAATATTTAAAGCGAAATTACAAAAATCAAAAATATTATAAATTTTCTAAAATAATAAATTTAATTTTAAACTTAGTTTTGGGCACGTAACCCTTCGAGTGGGGAAGATATTAAAGAATTAGTAAAAAATTCTAAAAAAAAAATTTAGAAAATTTAAAAAATTATAACAAAACTCCTGTGAAGTTTCAAAGTTCTAGCTTCAATATTTATTTAAAAAAAATGTTCAAATTTAACTCTTTTTCTGAAAAGAGTTAAATTCGGTCAAATATGACACCATTGCCAAGGCTGCCACCTTTTTTTTTTTTTTTTTTGCCAATGCAGTCAGCTGATTTATTAGAGGTGTGTGTGTGAGTCCCGATGCTTTGATGTTTGCAGAACACAAAATTTTAAGAGCACATCTTATTTGTATTAAACATATTTCTCATAATAATGATGATCCTAATGATCAGGATTGCTTACTTTTGTTGTTTATAAAAACATTCGATAGTGGCCTACCAAACACCGATGGTTCCGATGTTTTGCAAGCATCGACGACATCAATGTTTCACTCGATGTTTCTCCACCTCTAGCCCGATGTTTTTCAACCTCTATTACAGATGCGTGAACATCGTACAAACAATTATTAAATAACTCAGCGGTGTGATAAAGTGCAAAGTAAGCAAACCGGTGGTGGCCGTTGTGAATTGTGTAAATGCAAAAAGGTTCCATTGGTATAATTAAAAAAAGTGAAAATAGTACGGCTTTGGCGTGCGCTTGTGTTCGTGTGTTTTTCTTTGTATATAGATTCGTAGAGCGAAATAGATATATAAGCGCACCGCTCATTCAACGTGTGCGAGCGAGCTAAGCATATTGTGCAATAACTCTGTTGTCTTAGAGTTCCAGGCCAAACATTTTGTGCGACGAACGGCTGAATCGACTTTTTGTGTGCAATGCACGACGTTTGCATTAATTATATTAGTAACAAATCGTAAATAACTCAATAATTAAAAACAATCGTATTGATTGCGTTCCTCTGAAGCGCCGTCAAGCGATAACGTCATTCGTCTGCATTTACATTTAATGCCTTTCTGTTTCGCAGAAAAATTGTGTGTGTGTGTGTTTTTTTTGCGTAAACGTCTCTAACCAAAGTCGTAGTCGAAAAAACGGTAGCAACAACGTTTCCTTGGAAAAATTTGTAAATAGTAAACAAAATTTTCAAGTAAATGTGAGTAAATAAGGTTTTGATAAGTCTAAATGTTTAAGCGATTCTCGAGTATGTGTTCCTAAATAGTAGTAATCGTCGTTGTCGTTGTCATTCAAATCAGTGCGATTGGGTGAGTGCGTGCGTGTATGTGTATGTAGTGTGTGACGTTGTTGTATCGTAAAAAGAGAAAGAGAACGCGCGCGGAGCGGGGGCGTATACGGACGGTTCCGGTGAAGTGCGAGCACAGCGAGAGAGAGAGCGAGTTAGCGCGAGTGGAGCCGGGAGACGCATGAAGAGTCAGGCAGTCATTTAAAACCGTATCCTTTTCCTTGTTTGCTAGTTCGGCTGCGTTTTGCTTGTTTGCTGCTCGGAAAATTCAATGACCTCATTTGTCTCACGTACGGGCTTTTCTGTGTTTTCTTCCAACTCAACAGGACCAACAGAAACTATCAGCAAGACAAAAGCACTCGACGGCAAGTTTTAAGAACAAGACCAATTATCGCGTCCATCGCCATCGAGTGAAATTTATCGATCAAAAACAATACGAGAAAAGAAAGAAAGAATTCAGAAGAAGAAGAACAACAACAATTACAACAACGGCGACGGCAGCATCTGGCAAAGACAACGCCAAAGGCAAGCAAATCAATCAGTATCAGCAGGAAGCAAAAAAGCCAACTACGGGCCACAGCGACAACAACAACAAATGGGAACCAATTCGGGAGCCACCGCTGGCATCAATAACAAGCCGGTCGGCGGTGCGGCCGTTCTCGGCGTTGGTGTTACCAATTCAGCTGTAGGCAACGTGCTATCCAACAGTTTGGGCGGTGCCGGACTCAGCATCAGCGGATTAGGCGCTGGCGGACAGAACTCCAATGTTGGCGGCATAGTATCCGGCATGGGTGGCGGTGGCAACAATGGCAGTGACGATGGCGGCAACGGAATGGGAGGCCCTGGCGGAGGACCCAACAACCAGCAGGCAACCACGCCCCAATACACAATTCCGGGCATATTGCATTTCATACAACACGAATGGTCCCGCTTCGAACTGGAGCGCTCACAGTGGGACGTTGACAGGGCCGAATTGCAGGTGAGTTGAGTTCAATAAGTTCAATAATACTCGTACGTGGTCCTTAAAGCTCACTTTCCATTTCAATGGGTTTCCGTTCAGAGGGAAATGTGCTTAGCTCTTTCGGGCTGAACAAGCGAAGCGAGCGCACAATTTCTTCTTTATAACTTGTTTTGTAATCAACTTTATGCTCTGTTTGGTTTTAAAATTTAATCGCCGAGACGATTTGAGCAACATTGATCTGCTTATTAGTTGCAACATTTCAGCTTAAATAAGTTTTGCATAATTAAATTTTTTTTATTCTATTTTTATATGTAAATCTCTGATTGTATTTTTTGGCAATTGTAATAGTAATTGAAATTGAAATATAATTTCTGCCGCACTCGCATCTTCGATTTCACCCATAATAGACAACATATTGATTATCTATAACGGTAATACACTGCATTGATGCACTAAGTCTCTCAGTCCCGTTACGCTCTGAAAAACAAGTGACATTCAAAACGTCACTGTAATGGAAACAAGTTGGCGACGCTGACGCTGCGTTTTACCTGTGCAGCACATATTTGTCGCAAAATTATATATTTGAACCTGTTCGCCTTGTTTGTGTTTTTACCAAAAACAAACAAGACAAAAACAAAAAGAATAAAAAATGAAAAGTAGAGAGTGGGCAGTGACTAGACGACGACCCCCCTATATCCCCCAACTTTGGCACTGGACGCCATTTTAGCGCTTTTGCGTCTGTATGTATGTGCGTTGGTATATGTGGATATATATCTAATTTACATGCATGTGTGTTGTATGTCGTGTGCCAGGCGCTAGCTCCACACTCTGCGTGTGTCTATTTCTGGCCTGCGGCTGTTAGTGTGTCAGTGTCAGTGTTGCACATGCAACGTCCTTGTGTTTGTGCCGGGGCTGGTTCATTGTACAATCTTGCTACTCTCTGATGTTATTGCTATTGAAATCGATGGCGAATGTCGTTGGGCCAGCTGTTAATTAGTCAATTTGTTTTTCATTTAATGTCTGACGATTTGATGAGAGAAAGATAGAGAGAGAGAGATTAGCAAGAAAAAATATTGACACTGCTTGCATTAGTCATTTCCTTATTCTTTCTTGCATTTTAATTCACACTGTGTCTGCTAATTACTCCCCTTCCGCATTTCTTTTCTAATGACAACAGCAAATTAATTAACCAAATATTTTATACGAACAAATGACATTTCTAAAGTACAAAAAAGAAAATGCACCTGCCGCCCACACATTCCATCATCCGGAACTCAGTCATCGTCGCCATCATCATCATCATCATCGTTGCATGTTGTTGGGTAATTTGAAATTTAGCCCTGCATAAAAATAAAGCAAACTCATTGCGATACCCTCTAGCTGCCTGGCTTCCGTGGCTATAATGTGGAGAAGTGTGCCCTTTTGTCGCTTTTTGCTGTGGCCGTCTTTTATATATATATTTTTTTTGTTTTTTAAGCAGCACTTCAAGAATAATTGCAGGCGAACAGAGTTCTAACATTTCTCTGGTAGTGCGTGCTTTAATTAGCGACTTATGCCAAATGAAATGCCATTGAACGTTAATTCAAATGCAAAACATGTTTCCATTAACAGCATAATATACGTAACACAAACAACAAAGCAATCGGTAGCAGAACCGGACAAAGAACAGAAACAGAATGGGATAAAATCAAATGGCGGCATAGTTTACACACATTTCTCTCTTACACTCTCTATGACGGCTGCTCTCTCCGATGTTGCGTCTCTGCTTGTTATTAGCTTGTGTAAATTGTTATTGTTGTTTGTTGGGTCGCTCAATCTGCGAGAGCGGGGCAATTGGGTGTGGGTTGAATTTCCCCCCACACCTCGGTTATTGAATGACTTTTTGCGGGATTGGAAGAAGGTAGAAGTTTAGTGTGGCATCGCTACGCACCTGTCTGTCTATCCGTTTAGGCTCTGTTCCTGCTGTATTCTGCGTTGGCCTTTGTGAAATAATACTTTTGCAATCTCTCTTCCCTTTTGAACTCTACCGCAACTTTATGCGCAGAAATGTAGTACATAACCTACACATTGCTTTTTAACTGATGAATCTTGTGTTTTTTTGTTATGGGTGGGGGAGGATGTTGTGAGTTACGAACGTGTATTTCGAAAGTGAGCAGTTACGCAGAAATAACGGTAATTGTTGCTGATTTCGCCCTGACTTGTTTTTAAAACCATCTTTGATACAATTTGTTGAGCAAGTCTGTAATTATGTATTACAATTAATTGAATTTAATTGTTTTTCGTTTGCCGGCGCAGCGGAGCGTCAATTATGAGTCCGACGCAGCGTCGCGCCAAACGCAGCAATTGGATTGCAGCGAGACGAACGCACACACATTAATCACTCACACACACTTTGCACATGCAGACACACACACTTGCACAAGCTTTTTATGGCGAGCATATGAAAGCTTTTCAAGTGCTGCATTAATGAAAATTGATTATACCCTGCAGCTTTTTGGTGCAAAGTGTATATTGGACATATCGAAACATTTGCGCAATACTACGATACTAAAAAAAACAAACTGTAAATAAGGTTTTTTATTTCTTAGTTTGGGTTGGGTTATCCTGACCATATTTAGTCTTTTACACTGAGCTTCGATATTATTTGTTAAGTTATCGATTGTAAATCATCTAACCTCCATTTTTTGTTATGTTTTCAGGCGCGGATCGCAATGCTGCTCGGCGAACGAAAATGTTTGGAAAGCCTCAAATCGGATCTTACGCGTCGCATAAAGATGCTGGAGTATGCGTTGCGTCAGGAGCGGGCGAAATTCTATCGATTAAAATACGGTACCGATCCGCCGCAGTTGAATGAGTTTAAGCCCACTTCGAACGACGATGGTGGCCTGGGCGGGGATGTGGCCACCGATTCGGAAGTGCCCTATAGCTCAGTGTCAAACACCACGTGGCGACAGGGCAGGCAAATGTTGCGCCAATATCTGGCCGAGATTGGATACACAGACAACATTATTGATGTGCGCTCAAATCGTGTTCGCTCGATTCTGGGACTCAACAATAATGCGGATCATGACGGTGGCGGCGGTGGCATCGGCAGTGGCGGCGGTGAGAATCTCAGTCCAAATATTAATGGCAATGAGAGCAATAAGCGTGCCTCCGAATCTGAAGGTAGGTTATTTTACACCCTCTTCCCCCTGTTGAAGATTTGAATAATTTGCTCACATTAGGCCGTCATACTCCCGCTAAAAAAGTGCAACAATCAAACGATGCCATCATATTGGATACGGAGGCGGCGGTCATGGCCAATTTTGAGTTCCTTGGGCCAACGGAGATGTCCGACGATGATGAGATATCCGATGATCTGGAAATGGTCGCCACCGACAATGAAAACACAGACGTTAAAATGGCTAAACGGCCAAAATCCGGCAAGGATATGCTGACCGAAGGTAATGCCAAACGATCCATCTAATCAATCTTTGTTGGACGCACGTTTTGTAACACATCCATGGATCATCTGCCCTAATCCCAAAAACAAGAACAACACAACACCTTTAATTGCCCTCCCGCCCGCCTCACATCATGTTATGTGTACATATAATACGTAGTGTGCATTTATCTTTTATTTTGCAAATCCTCGTAAAAGGCCCTTAGCTTCTCCATCCATCCATCCAATTGCCAATTATCATCACAATGGCGACAATGCTGCATTTTATCTTATGCTTTTCGAATTATGTTTCTTTCGCTTCTCTCTTCTTGTTGTGATGCGATCATCATCTTTGCATATAGATCTTGAGGCCGAGGTGGGGGAGCAGCTCTTGAACGATATGAATCTTATGACCGAAGGTGCTTTACTAACCAGCTAACAAAAGACTTAACAAATTGTCTAAATGGAAGCCTAACGAGAGCATTTATTAATTAAAATCAATTAAAAATTAAACTTTTGTTTGTTTGTTTTTCAATATATTGAATACTCTCGATGGTTTCTCTGATTAGATTCCAGATTAAATGAGATTTATTCTCAATTTCTGCTTTGTGCACTAACAAGTTCCCTGTTTCTATTTTTACACAGAGGTGGACGGCTCACTAGGATTGGGTGAGCTGGCACAGCTGACGGTGAATAATGAATCGGACGGTGCATATGATGCGAATGCCAAGGACGGCACTGGAGGCAGTGCTGGTGGCGCTGGTTATCGCAAGACCTGGAATGCCAAGTACACGCTGCGATCGCATTTTGATGGAGTGCGTTCGCTGATTTTCCATCCGGAGGAGCCCGTGCTAATAACCGCCTCCGAGGATAATACGCTCAAGCTATGGAATCTACAGAAGACGGTGCAAGCCAAAAAGTCCGCTAGTCTTGATGTGGAGCCGCTGTATACGTTCCGCGCGCACACCGGGCCAGTCCTGTGTCTGGGCATGTCCTCCAGCGGTGAGACATGCTACTCTGGAGGTCTGGATGGCAACATTGAGTGCTGGCAGTTACCATCACCCAATATTGATCCATACGACTGTTACGATCCCAATGTGCACTCTGGCACGCTGGAGGGGCACACGGACGCCGTTTGGGGTCTGACCACCATGCAGAATAACATAGTGTCATGCTCGGCAGATGGTACCGTTAAGTTATGGTCACCATACACCAAGGAGCCGCTGCTGCGCACCTATACGGCCGCGGAGGCCGAGGGCGGGCCCTCATCCGTGGACTTTGTGCGCAACGAGGTGGATCACATTGTGGTTGCCTATAATAGTGCACATTGCATCATCTATGATACGGAGACTGGCAAGCAGGTGATTAAATTGGAGGCGGCCCAAGAGATGTCCGGCAATACGGGGAAGTTTATCAATAAGGTCGTCTCGCATCCGACACTGCCCATAACAATAACGGCGCACGAGGATCGTCACATACGCTTTTGGGATAATACATCTGGTACACTGGTGCATTCGATGGTTGCGCATCTGGAACCAGTCACATCACTGGCCGTTGATGCACACGGCCTGTATTTGCTATCCGGTTCACATGACTGCTCCATACGACTGTGGAATCTGGACAATAAGACGTGCGTGCAGGAGATTACCGCACACCGCAAGAAGTTCGATGAGAGCATATTCGATGTGGCGTTCCATGCCACCAAGCCCTATATAGCCAGCGCCGGAGCCGATGGACTGGCCAAGGTGTTTGTCTAAGATTAGACCAACCAGCAGCTCCAAGCTCTCAGCTAAGCGATTACGAGTTCGAGTTAAATAATTATACATACATATAAATACACTTATATATATACATATAATAAACATTTAAATCTAATTATACATTATACAAGAGATGAACAACAAAAACAACAACATCAACAAGACGTTATGAAAACCAGAATGCTAAAAAAGAAAACATTGCTATGTAAAGGGAAAGTAGTCCCGATAAATAAAAACCCCATAATTATGGCGAGTCGAGTCGTAAGCAACAGTTTGTAATCTACACCATCATACAGATGCAGATCAATATATATATTGATATATATAAGTACAACACATGCATTGTGTTTGTTAACAAGTTGAAAAGTTCTTAAGCCTGTGGCGATTTAATAGCTGCAAGATTAACAACTTTCTTCAAGTAGGTGATGATTGCCAATCACTGACAATTTATATTCATATAATTTCAAGAAACCTGCAGAGCGATTATGTCAATGTTTGCTTTCCTGTACATTTTATATGCTGACTCCCCTTACTAACTAACTTTAATAATGCCGATTAATGTACGTATTTTTTTGTTATTGGCCACTCGCTGTGCAGGTTTTAATGCTTTTGCATTTCTTTTGTAGTCGAAAACAAAGCTGAAGCTCTGTTTTGCGCTAAAAAGAAGATTTACTCATCTAACAAACGTTTTACGTAATGATTAATAGACGATCAAATTTTGTAGTCTTAAGTGGCATACGTCGTATATTATATACATACATACATATATTTATATATATATGCATAACCCTCCCCCACATAATACAAAGAGTGTGCAAGTTGTAAATTAACATTAGAAAACGACGACGATAATTAATACTGATGATTATGAGTTTTATTTATTCAATGATTAAGCGAGGCGTAAAACATACATAATATTAGTTTAAAAGAAAAGAAGAGAAATGAAAGATAAACTACGATAACAAAAAGAATCACACATGGTAAAACTTTATTAAACACTAAGTGATTAAAATAAAAGTAAATGCTTCAATTTCTATAATTTTTCATACAAAGAGTACGCAATGCTTGGGACTGAGATCCAGATGATATAAATAATGCTGTTGAGCTGTAACTGTATGCTAAGCTATTTATTTTATTTATGCCTAGTATTAAACATAAACAAATGATGAACCACATAAAAGAAAGAAGAAAGATAAAACAGCTCCAACCGCTAATCCAATGGATTTCGTACACTTGTAGTTGAATAAAAAAAGTAATAAATATGAATATGAATATATATAGAATCGCTTAACGATTCATAAATTGTAATCAAATAAAAAGTTGATAGTGGGAAG
The DNA here is from genome assembly GCA_963924055.1 of Drosophila limbata. Taxonomy (NCBI): domain Eukaryota; kingdom Metazoa; phylum Arthropoda; class Insecta; order Diptera; family Drosophilidae; genus Drosophila; species Drosophila limbata. The sequence continues at coordinate 15,304,456 of OZ001353.1, forward strand.
TGAATGCCGAGCAACTCAATATTAGTTATAGTATTACAAATTATTATTACAAAAGCGTTGCGTTTCATAAGATACAAATTTGAATGCGAAGTATGAAAAACCCAAGTTGATATTCGATAAACGATTGAAAGAAAAAGAAAAACCACAAAAAATCTTTTCTTCAAGTCTAATTAATAATAAAGCGATAGCGATTCATATGAAAGAAAAGAAATCCTCTACTATCTATACATTAATTATGTGTATTTTAATTTGTACTTTAGTTGCTACAAATGAACATGCGATATCATATATAAATATACACCCCCACTCACACAAACATGTAGATCTATATGACAATGACGATTATATAAAAAAAATATATATATATAAATACTACTATTGATGGTAAATAATACACACAACAAAAATCAGTTAGCAGAGTGATGCGCATACAAAAATAACCATTTAATACATAAATCTTTTGATTTGTAATTTTAATTGTACATTTTTGATTTTTTATTACCATGTATTTTTATTTAAAATAAAGTTTTACAAAATGAAGCAGTGTCGTCACATTTGGCCTTGAGATTTTAACACCAAGAGACTCCAATTCATTTGAAATAAAAACTCAAAAATAAAATATAGCAGCAATTGAAATATAATTTAAAACGTTGTAGACCAGCGGGCTCTCGTTTGCAACGATCGAATTCATCTGATTCGAAACGGAATCTGAATCAGAACCAAAATACAAAATACAGTTTAACCAAGCCTATGTTGTCTCTTCCTTTAAAGAGATTTCGCTGCTGGCAGCACTTAATTTTCATTTAACTTGATAAAACTGAAAGAAAGGTCAAAGGTAACACATGATGATTTTTAGTTTTGTACCGTTCGAAAATCCACTGCCATATTTTTCAACAAGAACAACAGCAACACGAACACGTTTCGTTCCACAAAGAAAAATTGCAAACCATTTTTATTGTTTTCAAGCGATCGACATGCCAACTTAAGAAGAAAACAAAAACTGTAGAAGCGCACAAGATTCAAGTCTAATTCGACAAAAAAAAAAGGAACTAGCCGTATGCGCATTATAAAATTAAGTCGTAAAACGTTCATTGTAGATTTGAGCATATAGGAAAGATTCCAGTCCCCAGCACATAAGTTTATACAGAACATTTAAACGAAATTCATGCATATTAACTGAAATAAAATAACGAAGAGAAACCAAAATATATACATACTTTTATAATAAATCGATGAAAACGTACATAATATTTAAACAACAAACAAAAGAAATAAACAAAAAGAACTTCACACAATTCATGTTAAGATATAATAAAACCAAATAAATAAAATATTTAAAAGCAAAGGGTTCGTTATTTTTAAAAGCTTTTCTTACAGAATTTTTTTTTTTGTGTATTTACAACACTGAACATGGTGGCTTTCCGATTTTTTCACTAATCGTCATCGAGCTCTAATGTGGGCAATAAGCTTTATATTTTCTTAGTAATCGACTAAAATATTAATAATAATAACAATGGAAGCAAGTGCAACGTTCAAGGGAGATGTGGATAAAACACAAATACCGCCGCTTAATCAAAAGCGAATACTTGCATTTGTTAACCATTTTCTTATAAACACATGCACTTTTCTCAATGAATTCGCCTTGAACTGTGAAACAAAATTCGTCCAATTGGAACGTCAGCTGCAAAGAACCGAAGCGGCCTTAATAATTCTGGAGGCGAAGCTTGCTTCAATTCCCCTAGACACCGATGTGGAAACTGCCACCAACAGCTCTGCAACGAGTGCAGTGGAGACAAGCATTGCGGAGAACGACACGCCTGCAGATGACATTTCGCAGGTTGAAGTTGAGCCCAAAGGTGTGCGTGCCTGTGAAGATGTTCGATATAAAAAGTTTTTCAAAATGCTACATGTGGGCGTGCCAGCGCCTGCTGTTAAACAAAAAATGCTCTCCGAGGGTCTGGAGCCGCAAGTGCTAGAGTGAGTAAACAGTAGGGTATCTAATTTGAAACTTATTTAAAGTTTAATCACGATAATAATCGGCAGTTTTTTTTTTTCAAAGAATAAAAAAACTAATTGTTTTTATAGAAATATTGATATTTTTAAAAATATTAACCCCCAAATATAATTTACTTTTCAGCAAGCCCGATTCAATACTGGAGGACGGCCTGGTCGAGTAGTCAGAGCCTGTGGACAACCCTTATTGTGATATAGCGTTCGTGTGAATGCTACCATTTTAAATTAAACACACATTTGCTTAAATTTACGTCTACAAATTTGTTTTATTTTCCACTTGTTCCACGCCGTAATGGCATGTAAAGCAGTCGATGAAAACAACTTAAAAACACTTCATCAGAGAATAGAGCGGGGTGGATGAGTTGACCATCGGGCAGCTTAGAACTGAATCATCTGTCCCTTGCGCTTCTTGTCACCGCCCAACTCGAAGTGCTTGCAACGCTTCAGGGGTGTCTGCTTGCGGTACTTGCACTCGGTGCATTCCATACGCAGCACAATTTTCTTTGTGGTCTTAGCCTGCAGAAACGAAAGAAACACGAGTTAGAATAAGTTTGATAAAAGTGGAATATATAAATATATTTTATCTATTAACTTGTTTGCAAATGCTGGTTCTGGAACGTCAATGTAAGACTGAACCGCTGCCTTTACAGACCTCACCTTGGCATTTGCAATTACTCTGGCAACAGTTTGATCCCACCAAAAAGCCGAATGCTTGAGCAAGGCAATTTAGTTCTACGAAGTGCCATATTGTTAACTTGTGACTAAAGATATTGATTGAAAGCAGTACCGCTGCCTTTGAAGGCCGCACCGATTCAGCTAACAATAAAATAAATTTTTCTTGCACCGGCTGTCAACCAGAAGGCCGAATGCAGTTGCGGCAATCCAGGTCTTCCTTAGGTGCAGGCTATTTTTTTTTCTCATTACATTCTGTTTAATAACATCTATTAATTTGTTTGCAAGTGCTGGTTCTGGAACACCAATGAGGGGCTGAACCGCTGCCTTTACAGGCCGCACCTTGGCAGTTGCAATTACTCTGGCAACGGTTTGTCCCACCAAAAAGCCACATGCTCGAACGCTAGAGCAAGGCAGTTCAGGTCTACTCCGAATTGCCATGTTGTTAATTTGCGACGTTATTTTTGTTTATGAAGTTCTGCTTACCTTCTTCCTGAAGATGGGCTTGGTTTGACCACCGAAACCCTGCTGTTTCCTGTCGTAACGTCTCCTGCCCTGGGCGCCCTTGCGCTCCTTGGACTTCTTGTACTGCGTTACCTTGTGCAGCTTGTGGCATTTGCACTTTTTGCACAGAGTGCGACGTTGTTTAGGTACATTCACCTGGAAAAGTATAATGAATACATTTAGTAGTCTTGTTTAGCACCATACTCAGAATCACGATTCTTTGCAAAGCAAATAGAATATGTTTAAAGTACGCACATTCGTGAAATATTGTTTTCAAAACACGCACAACAATTCAACGTGCGAAACTTTAGTATTTCAACTACGTTTTAACAATTATTAACACGGATGTTTCACGATTTTCGCCGAGGCCAATCTAAACACCTACCATCTTGAATAGGAAAGAAAACCCAAAAAGAAAGATTAAATATACGTGTCGCTGTGCCTGGCAATTTCAGTGTTGCAAACGTAGCACTTTGACATTCACCGTGATTGGCGATATTATCGCATCTGCGATGGTGATTTATCGAAAATTGGTAAATGTCATCTTTAATGGAAATTAATTAAATTTGAAAAATATATTTATTTATTATTATTCAACTAAGTACAAATTCAATAAACCAAGAAAAATATAAATTTCTTAAAATAATAAGGTTCATTTTAAAATTAGTTGTGGGAGCGTCCCCTTCGAGTGGTGAAGAAATTAAACTTGGCCAAGGCTGCCACCTTGCTTTTTACCGTTACAAAGGAAAAACTACGCGGTGCAATTTTTAATTTTTTAACTCACCAGTTACAAAATGTCACATGAGGAGGATGTTCAAAATTCTATCAAGGGTCGACGATATTGTCGTCAATGCACAATGCGTGCATTGCAGCCGACAGCGTATCTTTCACGTCACCATTAGTAATAATTTTAACTTGCTTGCTTGCAGGCTAAACATCCTCAGATGGTCCAAATGCTGGTAGCGTCGATGAAAGCTGCCCACCAGAAAGAGCTAGCTGAAGCTCGAAGAAAATTGCGGCGAATGAAAAATTCACCACCACCCCTACCAGTCCCCATGATGATCAAATCATCGACATCAGTCCCCATCCATCAAAAGCCGAAGACGAGCCACATATAAAAAAAAAAAAAATTAATAAACAGTGAGTAAACCAAACAACAGACAGACACAGGCCCCAAAATTTTTCAATTTTAAAGAAATCTTATCATTTTTATTTTTTAGGCCCCTAAATTTTCCAATTTCAGAGAAATCTTATCAGTTTTATTTTTTATTGAGGCAGGCAGGTGTTGGTCAAGGGGCCGGCCGCCAAGCAAGTAGTGTTTTTTGTTTTTGAATTCGCGCCCAGTGATGGATGCTGGAGATTGGCTGGCTGGCTGCATCATAACATATATATATATATATCTATATTAATATCAACACACAGTAAGTAATAATTATAACAAGTCGTCAGCTTATGATGTCTCTTTCTTTTCTAATAATAAAATAATTCATTTTTATTTTTTGAACATTCGATAGATCACTACCAAACACCAATGGTTTCGATGTTTTGCAAGTCGATAACATCGATGTTTTACTCGATGTTTCTCCCTCCACGTCCCGAACAATAAAAGAAATAGCTGAAAAATAATAAACTTTTAATAAACTTTTTAGCTTCAGTCTGGTTGCCTGGTGGACAACGGCCGTGTAACCAACAAGTTGTGTGCAATGAGAAAAGGCTGGAAAACATGCAGAGCCAGAATTGCAGCCGGATAAATACAATACTAACGGAACTGACGGTCGTCGTGATATCGCAATTAGCATAAAAATGAGATTGGGCTACGAAGGCGAGACTGTAATTAAAATGCAAAGAATGTACGCACTGTTGTTGCCAACCTTGACATTCTGGATTATCAGCTTACAATTGCCGATACAGTCTGAGCAATTGCAAATGACAGCGCCATGCGATCGGAGTCGAAAAGTTTTCACGGAGCCCTACGGCGAGATTAGCGATGGTCCATCCGGCTACAATTATACCCAGGACTCGCACTGTGAATGGCTGATAAAAGCGAAAAATGACAGTCAATTCATTACACTAACATTCCATAGCATGGGCACCGAGTGCTCCTATGACTACATTTATGTTTACGATGGCGACTCTTTTAATTCAACGCTCCTGGGCAGCTTCAGCGGACGCACGCAGCCACAGCGATTGGTTGCACGCAGTGGTAGTGTAAGTAGCACCAAGACTTTTCACATTTCCTGCTGAATTACCAAACATTTCTCTCTTGCAGATGCTCATACTAATGTACAGCGACACAAACTATGTGCTGGATGGATTTCGTGCTTCCTACTACATATCAAATTGCCTAAACAATTGTCATAATCATGGAAAGTGCGTTGGCCATCAGTGTGTCTGCCATGGCGAATGGGTGGGGCCCGATTGCGAAGACGAGGCATGCCCCCAGAAATGTGGCGAGCAGCAGGGACGCGGCAAGTGTCAGAAAAGCATTTGCCATTGCTCAAATGGATATAGCGGTCGTCTGTGCGATCTCAGTGATAATCCGCCAGGCAGCAGTTGGCGATGGCTGGCCACTGATGCCGAAGGGATGACGCCTCGTGCCGCACACACAGCCGTCTACATGGAGGACGAGGATTCGCTGTTTGTATTTGGCGGCTATGATCTGAACAATGTCATCAGCACACTGCAAGTGTATCGCTTTAGCACGAGCCAATGGGAGGATGAATGGGGCATACCATTACAGAGTCGTCGTCACTTTTATCATCCGCATAAAATCGATCACACGCTGCTCAAGGCGGTGCTGCAACACAAGAACGAGGACGAGGCCAAGCTCTGGGGCCTGACAAGTGATGTGAGCTTCTTTCGTAATATACTCTACACATTGGCTGAATCGAATTTGCATCAACGACGCACCCGTTCCTCGCTGCCGTTGACTACAGTGAATGCGAATTCAACCGATGAAGAGCTCACCGAGTATCTGGAGGATCTGGAGGATATACTCGAAGAGGTGACGGATCATAAGCCACATGGTCGTTATGGTCATGCTGCGGATCGTGTGCCCGGCGGCTTTGTCATCTACGGCGGCAAGTATGCCAATGGCAGCTTCTACAATGATCTCTGGCAGTACAATAATACGGAAAATGGTGGAAAATGGAAACAAATGGCTATTAAATCAGAGCTTCAACCGCCGGCCTTAGCTCGTCACACTCTCACAACCGCTGGCGAGCATTTGTATCTGTTTGGCGGCAGCGTGGAGACGGGCGAATTCTCATCAAGCATTTATCGCATACGGCTGCCACTTAGCGAGGATTCCCAGTGGCAGCTGGTGCAACCGCGAGGTGGAAAAAGTCTGGACGTACGCCTTGCAGCACATTCTACGGTTTACTATAGTGCAACGAATTCCTTGATTGTCTTTGGCGGCATTATGACCAGTTTGGCACGCTTCTCCAAGCTATCGGATCGCATTTTCGCATTTCAACTGGATCAACAACACTGGACTGAGATACTGTATCCACGCACCGCGCTACGGGATACAAACATTCCGCGTGAACGCGCCTTCCACACGGCCACCATATCCGGCAATTATATGATTGTCTTTGGCGGTTACACGCATCGCCACAACAAGGACGAGATCTGCTATGATAATCAAATGTATTGGTATCATCTCAGCTGTCACATTTGGATCAATCAGGTGGTGTCCGCCGATGACAGTCTGTATCCCAAATCCCAGGGTGTTTTCGCCCATGCGGCTGCACTGCGTCGCAATCATACGCTTCTCATCGTGGGCGGCTATCATGGCAATGTGAATGCGGATCTGTTTGCTTACGAATTGCCGCAAGTGTTGCGCGTGGAGAACTCACTGTATAACCACAATCCGGAAATGTCCTGTCGCTTGCACGGTTCCCACACCGCCTGTCTGTCCAATCCGGAATGCGGCTGGTGTTCCGCCGATAGCAGTTGTTATGGCCGCACAATTGGTGCCAATTGCACTACAAATTTGCAGACAACACGTTGTCCTGGCATTTGTCCCTCGTTGGGGGATTGTCATTCGTGCCTGGTCCATGGCACTCCATGGGGAGGTGGCAACAGTGCCGCTGCAGCCTTCTCCGTGGCCAGTAAACTCGGCCTGAACGAATGTACGTGGTGTGTACAGAATGCCCGTTGTCATCATCGGGATGATAATTATGGCATCTGCGGGGACAGCGCCGGCTGGTGGGGAGACCAGGGCACTGAGATTCGTCAGCCCGATATGTGCACCCGGAATGATCGACGACCAGGTCTCACCTACATTAAGTACAACTACCCGGTCAACTATACCATGCCGGATTATGTCGGCATTGTTAATGCCACCATGGTGGACTTTTCCTCACCGCCGCCAGCTGCGTATTTTGAGCAGCGTCAGGAGGGCGAAATGTTGGCTCGTCTTTTGGGCTTTGTGCGTCCGCAGCAGCAATGGAACAACAACAACAACAACTCGGCCATACAGGTGTGCAGCAGCTACTCCTCCGCCGTGCTCCGCGCTGGTCTCGGCATGAATCTCGATGCATTGGAAAATGTAACCAGTCAAAGCTCGAATCAATCGTATTGCAGCAATGTCCAGTTGCCGAGCACCGAGCAACCCTTCCTCATTGATTTCCAGGTGAGTTGGCCCAAGGCAATTTCATTACATATTGCTTATTATCGTTTTCCAATCGATACTCAATGTATATCAAACAACCTGACGTTATAATATGATATAAATACAAATTTCATTATTTAATATTCCATTGAAATTTTCCAAATGATATTAAATCCGCTTTGAAACCAGAAATGAACAGCACGATACTCGTGCTATAAATATAAATTACACTAATTATTCATTGCAAATCTGAGTTTATTTGTTAACTGAAACTTTATATTTTTAAACACATTAAAATCATTAAACAACAGCTTAAAGTCTGCAACATTATATCAGTAATGTTAATCAGGACTTGGTACTTAGTGACTCACTTGGCATGCCCGACTCTTTCCGTTATTTGTTAATATTAATTTTAGCTAGTGGGGGTGCTACAGTCGGGCATACACGACTGCCGGAGACCCCGTACTTACTATCCGTAAGTTTCAAAAATGTAAAAACTGCAGCGTATTTCCTTCACATTCAAGTTAAATTTTATTGTCATGATTGTTTGCTGTTTAATTTAAATGTATTTAAGATAAACATTAAATTGAAAACAAATCTTGTTTTTAATAAATTGCCTTAACTTTGCAGGCACGTCGTCGCATTGGACAGAACAACATCTACAACACGTACCAGAAGACGAAGATGGAGCTGCAACATCTGCACAATGGTCAACTGAATGCTTTTACGTTTGAGTATCTGGAGCCGTATTATTCCGGCGATTGTAGTCAGTATGGCAACTGTTTGCACTGCCTGACAGATGCCTCCTGCTCCTGGTGTCCATTGACCGGCAAATGCCATTTGAAGTCGGTCAACGAGAGCGCTGTTTGTGTGGCCAACAACACCGAGGAGCTGGAGCATGGCACCCACTGGGCATATCTGATTAGTCAGCCAAGTCAATGTGCCAACTGTTCCAACTATGTGAGTTGTGAGGCGTGTGTTTCCACGCCCGGCAATGGCGAATGCGAATGGTGGCTGGATGATGCACGCTGCGGACGGATTGGCAAATCCAACAGCAGCGTCCGTTCAATTGGACAATGTCCACGCCCGTGCCGAGAGCGTCATGGCTGTGATCAGTGTTTGGGCGAGCGAGGACGATGTGTCTGGTGCGAGGCGAGTGCACAATGCTTCAGCTTTGCAGTGTACACCAGCGAGTATCAGTTTGGCATGTGTCGCGAGTGGATTGACAAGGTGGGAACGCCACCCACAGCGGCAGCAGCTCCCGGAGCATCATCATCCACATCCACGTCCACGTCCCAAACAACGACATTGATAATGCGCACAAATGAGCCGCGTGCATTGCAACAGTGTAAATCCTGTGAACGTCATCGCAATTGCACCTCCTGCCTGAAAACCTTGAGCTGTGGCTGGTGCTTCGATCGCGATAATCCCATTGAGGGCATCTGCATGCAGGGTGATTTTAGCTACAGCGCCGGCAACTGTTCCTTGGCCCTTAACAGCAGCACACAGCACGATGCCGAATGGGCGTATGCTCAGTGTCCGGATGTGGATGAATGCGGTCTCGGCTTACACGATTGCCACAAGGAGGCCAAGTGCACCAACACCCAGGGCAGCTACAATTGCCACTGCCGTCGTGGTTACGTCGGCGACGGCAGATTCAGTTGTGTTCGCACTTGCTATGAGTTTTGTCAACATGGTTATTGCTCTGGTCCGCCAGATTACAGCTGCAAATGTGACTTGGGCTGGACGGGAAGTGATTGTGGCATCAGTTGTGGCTGCAACAATCATTCCACGTGCACTGAACGCCTCGGCAAGTGCGACCAATGCCAATCCTGGACAGAGGGCGAACGCTGCGAGCGCTGTCGTCAGGGAAGCTATGGCAATGCCACTGCTGCCGTCGGCTGTCATCCCTGCGAGTGCAATGGCCATGGCAATCAGGATCAGGTAAGGCCTTGCACTAACGTTTATTTTCTAAAATGTACACGATTACTCCGTTTGGAAATCGTATCAGTTTCTCTACTATGGTTCTTATATTAACTGCTCTAATTAATGTATCTTCCCTTTCAGGGCATCTGCAATGTCAGTCATGGCGAATGCTTCTGCAAGGACAACACGCAAGGACTGAAGTGCGATGTCTGTGCTCCAGGCTATTATGGCGACCCTCGTGATGGGGGACAGTGCTATTATCAGTGTGAATCCCGAGGGATACTCACGAGCATTGGACGGAGTGCGATTGGATCTTATCAATCGTATCGTTCACCTTGGGGCGCCAGTTTGGAGGTGCGTGAATGTCTCTGGATATTGCAACCGAAGACGTTGCATGCGGACAAATCTTTGTTGCAACTGGAATTCCAATGGAACAGCCTGGTTATGGACTGTGATGAGAATGCCGTGTATATATATGATAGTCTGCCGGATTTAACGGGAGCTGCCCAGCAGAATCAACTGCTGGCCGTGGTCTGTGAACCGTACAGTGCGGCCAGGATCATTGAGGCGCGTTCCAGCCACGTGACTGTCTACTACAAACAAGGCAGCGAACGTCGTCACTTTGGCTTTAATGCCTTGTACTCGGTGATGAACTGTTTGGCCGGAAGTTGCCTGCATCCGCACATCTGTGATGGCCAGCAGCGTTGTGTGTGCCCCTCGGGATATGTCGGAGCACGCTGCGAGATTGAGATCTGTCCAAGCAATTGTCACGCCAAGAGATTGCAGGGCTATTGCGATACGGAATATGGACGTTGCATCTGCAGCAATGGGAGCTATGCGGGCGCCGATTGTGGCACTTTGGTGCAACAGAATCATTTGGTGCTTACGGAGCTCTTTAACACCCAACTCCTCAGCGAGGCACTGGAGCATCTGCGCAAGACGATACCACGCTTCGGGCATTCGGTAAACGCCGATCGTCGTGGCTCCTTGTGGATGTTTGGCGGTTATTCACCCAGTCATGGGCCACTCAATGATTTCCGTCAGTTTGATACGAAGAACGGCACCTGGTTGCAGGTGACGGTGGAATCCTCCACACCCGAGGATCGCATGCCCTTGGGGCGTTATTTTCATGCCGCGGAGATCTATGTGAAGAAGCAGAGTATCTATATCTATGGCGGAGTTGGTGCCAATTCTCGTTTGCTCGCGGATTTCTGGCAATTTTCCATACAAAACCAACGCTGGAATCAAATCGAAGTGTTACAGCAGGAGCACGAATCCCCGCCAGCTTTGGCCGGACACACTTTGTGCCAGGTGCGATATCAGGATAGGGAATCTCTCCTGCTCGTGGGTGGATTAAGTCTGAATAAGTCGCGTCCCTTGGAGCTGTGGGAATTCAATCTGGACTCGGGACGTTGGCAGCAGGTGGCGGCGATGGGAGCACGTCTCCCCGTGCTCTATGGCCACAGTGCGGTGTACCATGTGGAGACGCACAGCGTCTATGTATTTGGTGGCTATGCGGGCGAATCGCAGAACAAGTTGTATGCACTGGATTTGACCAAATTGACGTGGGCCGAGTTGCCCACGTTTAAGGAATTGAATTCACCCGCCTCCCAGCTACCTCGAGGACGCTACTTCCACTCCGCGGTGACCACGGAGCACTATATGGTTGTCTATGGCGGCAGGACGACGCCTTACAACTCCACGGATGTATTGATTGCCTATGTCTATGCCTGTAATCAGTGGGTGCGTCTGACGGATGATGTGCAGCTCATTGGACGCCTGCCAGTGGCCAGTTATGCCGAGGACATGGCCATCGATGCGGACAGTGGCACCATCTACGTGATTGGCGGCTGGGATGGCAGTGCCACCCAAAGTCATGTCACACGCATCCATATCCCGGAGGATCTCTGCCAGCTGTGGAGTGGCGGCAAGTCCATTTGTCGCCATTACATGGGCTGCAGTTATTGCACCATCCAGAGCACCTACAGCAACAGTTCCCATTGCTTTACCCAGGGACGTGCTCCCTGTGCGAATCATAATGGCACCCTGGTCATTAACAACGGTCCTGCCTGCAATGATGTCTGGTTGGCCAGCCGGAACTGCTCCAGCTTTGGCAGCTGCAGCGCCTGCCTGGCCGCTTGGCCAATTCATCAGGAGATGACGCCGGTTTGTCAGTGGTGCGATGAATGTGGCATCCGTGGACGTTGTGTGCCCGCTGGCGTGGATTGTGCCCGGAGCAGCGCCTGGTGTCCCAAGGAATTAAGTGTGGGTGTCCTCGGATTGTGTCCCTTGCCGCAGTGCCACCAACTGGACTGCGAATCCTGCATGCTGCACGCAGAGCAGTGTCATTGGGCGCGCAATGAACTCGGACATGTGGAGTGCATTGCGCGTGAGCTGGTGGAGAAGAATGCCTATCGCTTGGTGGAACAGTGTCCACCGCCCTGTCACACGCACACCAACTGCAGCAGCTGCCTGCAGTCGACGGCTCAGGATGCCGCCGCCTCGGATTGCAAGTGGTCGACCATGTTGAATGCCTGTCTCTCGCCCGGTGCCCAACCCTTGCTCTGTGCTGGCGGCGTCTGTGGCCTGGTGCTGGAATCCACCGAGCTGGAACGTTGCCCGGAGCCATGTCATGTGTACTCGCAGTGCTCCAGCTGCTTGGAGCACGCTCATTGTGGTTGGTGTGCCCGCGAGGGATTCAATGGTGATGGCATTTGTACAGAGGGCGCGTTGGAGCATCGCCAGGAGTATCCGTCGGGCTCCACTTGTGATCTGATCTACAGCAGCTGGCGCAATGATTCCCAGCTGACACATGCGGATGTCGTTAGCTGGCACTATGTCCAGTGTCCGGCGGAGAACGAGTGTGAGAATGGACACCACAATTGTGATGCCGTGTCGGAGCAGTGCATCGATCTGGACACGCCCACGCTGGGCTATAAGTGCGTCTGTGCGGCGGGATATCGCGAGGAGCAGAACACTTGTCTCCCTGTCTGCAGTCAGGGATGTGTCCGTGGCAGCTGTGTGCGTCCCAACGAATGCAAGTGCGACTTTGGCTATGTGGGCGAGAATTGCAGCATTCAGTGTCTGTGTAATGGACACTCCAACTGCGAGTCGAGCAGCCGACTGGACATTTGCCTCGAGTGTCACAACAACACGATGGGCGAGCAGTGCGAGAAGTGCCAGCCCCTGTTTGTGGGCAATCCTCGCGAGGGTCACGCCTGTCAGCCCTGCCTGGAGTATTGCCACGGCCACTCGGATGTCTGCGTTGCCTACGACGCTGATCCCGCTGTCTTCAACATGACACGCTCCGAGTTGGAACGCATCCTACCCGAAGGCCCCGCCCACAATGCCACCTGTCTGCGTTGTGGCAATCACACGGCCGGAGATCGCTGTGACAGCTGCCTCTTGGGCTATTTCCGTGGCAGCGAGGATCTGCATCGTCAGTGCCGTCCATGTCAGTGCCATGGTCACGGCAATGTCTGTGATGCCGTCACGGGTGAGAAGTGCAACTGTGCCAACAACACGGAAAGCGATGCCACCTGCACTGCCGGCGGTGGCAAGAACTCGGCCCAACTCTGCTGGAGTGTGCAGTGCTCCAAGTGCCGCGACTCGTATGCGGGCAATCCCACCGATGGACATCAATGCTACAAGCAAATCACCGTCGAGTCGCGCATGTGCTTTGATGCCAAGCCCATTGGTGAGTTAACAGCTCTTAATTTTTATATTTATTTTAGCGATTATAAATAATCAGGGGTGCCACAGGAATCGCTTTCGCTTTCTATGGCACCCTGAATATTTCTGGAAATGAAATCTATGTTTTCAATTTCCACTCTTACTTTTGATGTAAATCAATTGGTTCACCTAGCTTAAAACGTTGTTTTTCTCATTGGGTTTGCAAAGTCGCCTTCCGCTTCGTCGACTGAAAAACATACTTGGAGCATAAACTATAGCTCCAATTAAAAATGAACCACAACACACAGCAGATGCTCTGTTTCGAGATGCAGATACTTGCAGATGTTGTTGTAGCTGTTTTTGCAGAACTCACCTGCAGAATTTTAAGTGCTCTTCACTCCAAACTCACTTGATCTTCGTTCTTTTCCACAGAGGAATGCAAATCGAAGCCGGCGGCCTTGAAACCCGGCCAGACGGTGTTCTTTGTGATCCAGCCGCGTTTCATGAACGTGGACATACGCATCATCATCGATGTGACGCAGGGTGAGCTGGATGTGTTTATGTCACCACAGGATGATTCCTTTATTGTGGAAACGAATCAAACGACGGGTTATCATGAGATTTTCCTGGACAATCGCTACAATTGGGGGCCCAAAACGAAGCGAGAACATCCTCTAAATGTGGCACTTCCAAGACATGACAATGTCACGTTGCAGAAACTCTTCACGCCCGAGCGGAGAACGGGAAGGGCGAGCAGTGGCGGCGGCACCTTCTATGTACCGCAGCTGCACGATTGCCGAAGCCATGGCGTTCACAGTTTCGTGGTGCAGGATCAGTATGCCAAGGATCTGAGCACGCATGTTACACTCAACCAATGCAACACTCTACTGCGTCTCTTTGGGCTGAAGAATCGCTTGGTGCTGACGTTGCCACAGCATGCGCATAATTTGAGTGCCACACGATTTTTTATTGCACTGCGCGCCAGCTCTGGCCCGGAGCCGAGCTATGGATCGGTGGTATTTCGACAGGATCAGCTGCATATCGATCTATTTGTGTTCTTCTCCGTCTTCTTCTCCTGCTTCTTTCTGTTCCTCGCCCTCTGTGTCATCGTGTGGAAGGTGAAACAAGCGGCGGATTTGCGACGCGCACGTCGCCAGCATGTTGTGGAAATGCTGCACTTGGCCAAGCGTCCGTTTGCACAAATCTTTTTGGCATCCGCCAGCCTGGACTTGGACAACAGCCCGCAGGTTGCCTCCTCCTCATCCTCCACGACGCGTGCCATGCGACAGCGAGCGCGCCAGGCGCTGCTCCTGCAACAGCATCAGAGTCAACAGGGCGACTCCCAGTCACATGGACACTTGCCGCATCACAGCAGCAGCAGTAATAGTTGCAGTCGGCCTGTTCAGGCAACGGAGATTATGCTGGTGGCCATTGAGCCGACCTCCGATAATCTGGCTGCGGTGGGCACCGTTTTTGTCAGTCTCCCAGGTCGCTCCAAGGCGCCGCTAAGCATTGCGCTTGGCTCCACCCTCATCTCGTATCCACGCCAATATCCGCTCAATGCACGGCACTTTATGCGCGCTGCGGCGCAGCGACATCATCAGCCCTAAGGGGAATCCCTTTCCCGTCCCCCAAAATCCTTGAACCCGCGCTCTCTTTTATCATTAAACGATATGCAGCAAAAAACTAGTGAATTATATAGATATTATATATGTAATGAATACGTAAGTGTGTGTGGATTGTATACATAGTTTAGGCAATTTTTGTACATAAAGAAAACGTGTAGCTAACGAAAATACATCACACTATGTAGAAAGATCGATCATCAATATACACAAAAAAAAACCAACATTTAGAAAAGAGGAAAAGCAGCTGAAAAATAAGAAAAAACATTTATACAAACAAGCAAACAAAAGGAATTTGACATATTAATATTAAGCCTAAGAAATAAGTATAAATGTGTAATGTCAATTTTGATAGCAACAGAACTTTTCCGTTGTGCATTTCTTTGAAAATCAAACAAAACCCGGAATGGAGGCACAATAATTTTTAGCAGCCATAGTAAACAAACTACAGTAACAAAGAAACAAAACAAAAACTAAACATAATTATAATAATATATATTGTATGTGCATGTATTTATTACTACATAAATGTGTCATTGCCCCCGCCCGCGCATGTTGCGTTGGTCTAACAAACGTTGAAATCCGAATCTCTATGATATTATATACTGTTTTTGGTTTAAGGTATTATACTATTTTTTATATTATTTTTATTATATTCTGTCTTACTCGTAATTTTAATGTATTGTATAAAGAGTATTATGATATCTTTCCCCTCTCGGTTGATGGTTAGCAATTGCTCAATTTAGTTAATTAATTACTTATAACAGCTCTCACGCACTTTTTGCACCTGTGTACCTACTAAGTTAAGAACAAAAAACACTTATATGAAAAGAACTGTATTCTTATGTAAACATAAACTATCCAATGTTTTTTCTACACTTGTTATGTTTACTCACAGAAACACACTCAATATTTTTATTTTACTTAATAACAAGCGATAGCAACAATAAGCAACAACTAACGAACAAATGAAATCTCAGTGATTTTTTCAAGAATTTTTCTTAATCTTTTAGTAAAAACACACACACACACTTCACACTAACTAATCTCAGTAACCAAATGGTTGTAACAAATTTCTCACTATGGCTTTAAATTCTGTCTTTTGTACTCATATGATTTGTTATTAGAATATATATAAAATAGTTGGTTAGCAAAATTTATAGAACTGAGGTTGTAACGGTATACTGATGATATTAACATGATGATTTTCTTTCAATTACGTCCCATTTTGCAATATGATTATGTATTATTTTGTATTTAGGAACATAAGTTTTGTTTATTTGTCATGTGTCAATAAAGTTGAAGATAATGGAAAAATAAATGAAATATGTACGCCTTGATCGTTTTCATTGTGCAAACGAATAATTTTATTGATTAAATAGTTGTAGGTGATAAATATATAAGTATATATGCATATTATGCTTAAAAGCGAAATACAGCTGCAGCTGCAACACGCTTGATTAGTGTTTAAGTTGTTATCCATTGTAAATTATGCTGAAAACTGCGTGTCGAATTTAACTAGAGCTCGTTGTGGTCGGCAGCGCTGCAAGAACTTCCTCAATGAAGCCATCCGGCTGTTCAATCAGATTTAGTAAACCTATAAAAAGAATGGGAAAAAAACAAATTAATACGAATTAAATGAGAGCTATGATACGAATTCTTACCTGCCACATCGCAGAACTCGGCAAAGGAGGTGCAGGGCAAAAACTCATCTGTTAACGTTTGCAGTATGCTATCTGTGGACTTGAGCATTGCCTCATCATTCTTGCGGATGTATTCAAATAACGAAGCGGGCCAATCCTCCTCCTTAGGCGTTGTGACCGTCTTGAAGAGCGTATTGTAGATCAAATCAACGAGTGCCCACATCATAAGGAACGGCTTGTAAACCGAGTACTCTTTGGCCTGTCGATCTGCCGGCGATAACAGCGCCTTGCACAGAACAGAGGGGGAGACGTGACGTGCTTGTGCCACAGTCACCAGACGCTTTAGATGCGCCAACTTATGCTTGTTCCACATCTCTCGACTGTGCAGGGATAGCGATATGGTTATCATATACAATGGTCCATCCACCTCGTAGCCACACTCCAGCCATTTATCCGATGGCGCTACAGTCAAATAATTGAGCAGAGTTTTGCTGTCCCTAGAGGCGGAGCGTGAAGAGAGCAGCAAGTAGACCGCATAGAAGAGCAGGTAGGGCACAAAGTGCATATTAGATTGAGGACCACCGCCGCCAGCATCGTCATGGAAGCTACGCTCCCAGGCGAAGCGAACGAGCAACAGCTTCAGATCGTGCACGCTGCTTGTGTAGGAGATGTCGCAACGTTGGGTGCTCTCCTGCATGTAGCTGCTGTGGCGGGTCATGCAACCAGAGAAGGCAGCCTCACCCACAGCGGGTCCCCACAGTGGCAACAGTCCATTGCAACGGGTGTTGGCATTTTGCAAACTGGCCCGTTCCCATTCATCACGACCTCGTGTTAAGCGTATGGCGGAGGTGTGACAATCCACATGGACCACATTAAAGTGCGTGACAGTGGTGTAGCCAATGGTTTTGCGTGATTTCAATTCAAATTCTTCGACATTGCAGCGCTTGGTGAACGTGTAGATGCCCAGCACCTTTTCCGGCTGGCAGGAGTAACCCTCGCGGCAAATGAAACAAGTCAATCCCGTCTCATCGCGCAGCTTCTCGATCTTTTGCAGTATAGAGCCCTTTGCCGTCACCTGTCCCTTCTCATTGGTGCGCATGCCCAGCGCATCCAGTTGCTTCTCACGAGTTGCCATCGCCAGACGTTTCTTCTCGGCACGTGTGAAATCTCGCACTTGCTGAACCCTTGAAGCAGTCGCCTCATCCGTGCTAAGGGCCTCCAGCAAATTCTCAGCCAAACTACCGACATGCTCATCGCTGGACACCTGCTCCAGTCTGTGTATAATCGGTATAATGTCTTTGCTTATGGCCAACTGCGTGGCCTCATGATGATTGGCCAAACCGGTGAGGAAGCGCAATATGTACTTTAAGCTCGGACGCGATATAAACTCCTTCAGTTCATCAGAATCCGTGCGCAACAGAGTTGGCTTCACACAAGGAGCATGCTCCGTGATATAAGCCAGAGCACGTTCCACAATGCCCAGACTGACAATGTAATCCTTTAGCGTGCCGCCAATGCAGTTATGCTCAATTTGATTTGTAAGCACACAGAACAGTTCAAGCTTGAACTCCTCCTCTGTGGTGCGCTCATTGTCAAACCGATTAAAGTCCAGTGTGTGCTAAGATGGAAAAGAAGACAACTCATTAAAAACTAATCCCTTAGTTTACGTCATTTATTGATTGACTTACCTTAAAGTGTTCGCAGAGCAAGGCCATTTTCACTTCGTTGCCGTAGACAAGGGCCGCCAAAACGCGGATGAGATGGCGCAACACGGATGGGTTGTTGCGCACATTGGGACAGTCGGTGCAGGAGATCAGAGCGCTGACATATTCGGGACCACCAAAAGTGAGCGAGAATTGCAGGAAGGAATCCAGGGTATCGCTGGCCGCCTTGGAGAGTATTGTTTCCATGATCTCCAGCAATTGTTCGGTGACTGCCGATTGTATGGAATCGTTCTCCGATTGCAGGCACATCTGTAGTACCTTCAGCAGCGTATTGATGGCACCAACTTCCGGCTGGCAGAGCACTTCCTGGCAGCGACGAACCTTGACACAAATGAGGAACAGCTTGAGCAGCACTTGAATCAATTCACGCTGCCGAGAGATTCGCTGCAGGCTGCCAATGCGTTCCAACATGACTCGCAATCCGTTGCAATCGGCCAAGACATTGGCCATACGATACAGTTGCTCGGTGTCCACCTGCTCCTGGCTCTTGTTGTTCAGTGTCTCCACAAACTCCTCGGTGGCATCGCCGAGCAGACCACGCATGCGATAGACAATTCGCATAGCATCCCGATCACCGCCCTCGGCAAGCCACACCTTCTTGTACACATCCTTGACGGGGAGATCCAAGCTAATGATTTTATTGTTGACCAACAGTTCCATGCCGTTGTCATCCTCCAGAAGAGCAATCAGTTCGCAGTCGGTGCAGATTTTATTCTTCACATCGCGCATAAGTGGACCAAGACCCACCTCACTGGAGGGATAGGGATTCCCAAGCATGCGACCCTGTAAAAAGTCCTCCTGCTGTGGATCCTTCTCCAGTGTCATGTAGAATTCGCTCTCGTCGTGCTCCTCGGGATGTATGATCGAATAGAGACGTTCGAATATAAACACTGGCGTCTTAATGTCATTCATTTTTGTCTTCTCCACTGTATCGATTAGGATTTCCATAAAGGCGCGCGTCTCCTCCTCCGTGCCGCTGGTCATCTCCTCCAGCATCTCCAGCAGCTTCTCCTGTGCATCATCAATGAGTCGAGTCCGCTGCACGACCAGACTACGCAATGCCAGATAGCTCTCCAGGACAGGTCCCAGCAGGCGGGTCTTGTAGGTGCGTCGTATGTTGGGGCATTCAAGGAACAACCATAGAAGCTCCACATACTGACGCAATGCGTAGCCCAGCGACAGATCCGATGACAACGAATGCTCCTCCATGCGATGGATTTTACTTATTTCCACGGCCAACAATTGCGAGATCTCGCCGAGCACACCACGCAGCACCAGATACTGCAACCAGGGTGTTTCGGTTGCCACCGTGCGATACAGTGTCAAGTACTCGGCACTTGCCTCACCCGCCTCACCGACATGCTTGAGGAATCCCGTGAGCATATTCAATGCCTGCTGCTTCCGTTCCGTTGTGCGACACAAGCCACTGAGAAGGGAGCATGCCAGCTGTCTGCCAAATCTCGAGTTGGCATTAAAGAGCAGCGGTTGTATCCACTTGGCATTAAACACCAATGGTTTGATCACCTTCTCCTTGTCCAGCACATGCTGACGCCAGCGTAGTCCATACTTCTCGGCCAAAAAGGCAGTGCGTACATCGCCATGTCGTCCTCCTCCCTTGGCAGTCGCATCAACTAATTGGGATTGTTGTTTGCCAGCGCGTTGCTTGCTTCCGCCTTCTTGGCGCAATTGACACCTTGTGGTGGGCATGCGACTGCTCCAAGCGCTGTACTCGTGATTATGATCAGAGCTCAGCCAGGCGCGATAATCAATGGTATTCCCCTCGAGCAATTTAATGCTACACAATTCCTGATGTGGTTGTTGTTGTGATTGCTGCTGCGCTTGTTGTTGTTGTCCTTGCTGCTGTTGGTTGTTGTTGCTGTTGTTGTTGTTCTTGCTGCTGCCGTTGGGCAACGCGGGACAAATAAGATTCTGCATGATGCGCAGACAAGGATGCAGCACGGATGTAACTGGACCACGTGGTAAGCTAACAGAAGATAAAGAGGTAAGGATTAGTAAATAAACCAGAATTTTTCCATCTTTTCGTCACTCACCGACAATTGCTGATGAACAGCTCAAAGATCACTTTCAGCTTGTACTCCCAGCACACATCGTCCTGGCCAAGCAGCACCTCTAACAGCGTCATCTCCTGATGCACCGCGGCCTCTAGACTGATTAGAGGTATAGCCCCCATCAGTGCATTCTTCACACGCGTCGTCACCAGTTGCAAGAGATGCATGCAAGCCTCGGCATTGTCCTTGGTCAACACCACCAACAGATTGCGCACCTCCTCCTGTATTTGTGGCGTGCCGCGACGCAAATTGTGCTCGGCCAGCTCACTAACGAGTCCCTGACTGTACAGCCCGACGCGACAGTCATAGTTATAGGCCATGGCACGCAGCAATGTCAGACACTGCTCGGTGGAGGCCAAGGCACAGCCATAGCAGCGATTTGTTGTGTGATTTGCCTCGGCACCAGATGCCATGGACACCGCAGGCTGATCCTGTTGCTGACGATCGTAGGCAACCAATTCACTGCAAGAAAATCAATTAATTAAGCAGTTGCAATAGAAAATATTAAAAACCAAATACAATATAATGCAATTAAAAATACTTAAATATTTACATTACACTTGGTATAAAGTCAATTTCGATGTAAAGGTTCTTAGCTCACCTACGACATGCCTTGACCTTCTGAACAATCTTGCTAAGCTCCTCGAAGCTGGTGCGTGACTCGACGCAATATTTCTGAGCGAGCAGCTGGATGATCTTGTTAACCTGTGACGTGGTATGCACGCTGCCCATGTTGTCCTCCACCAAACGATCGCTGCTGCGATGTTCGGCCACCTTTTGGATAAGCAGCTCCAGCATTTGTTTATTCGTCAACAACTGGCGATAGATGCGATCCGCACGTTCCAGTGAACTGTGTATTAATTGTACGGTCTTGGCACGATCCTCGGCTGATTCAATGGGATCGACGGCACAACAAACACGTGCATACATGCTAAAGTCAAATTTGGCATATTTGCAGAAGCCACAAGCGTGACAAAGGAACGGATCCTTCTCATCGTAGTTGATGGCCCGACACTTGTGGCATTGGAACACATTCTCGCCACAGTTGCCACAAACTCCGGGATACGCTGGTACCGCTGCACTGCAACGTGGACACTGCAGATTCTCGCTGGAACCGCTGACCGTCTCATAAAAATCAGCAAATTCGATCATCAGATTACAAGCTGTAATTGGCAGCGGGAAGTCAATCTTAAGTTCCGTCTGACCCGATTGCAAGGAGACGGAACGCGCCTTGTGCCACAATGCCGGACGATTCTTCAACTCGACCACGGCCTGAACACTGCGATTGTTGTAATAAACATTGATGGTGCGCACCATTTTGGTGCGTTTAAGATCCGCAATGCGCACAATTAATTTGGAGATGGTATGACATTGCACCAGCTTGTAGATCATGGTGGTTGTTGTATACTTAGAGTCTGACTTGACCGAAGGTAGCTTTATGTTGGCCATCGGCACCTCCGGATTGTTGCAGACCAAGCATGGCTCCGATTCCAGATAGTAGCCATTGACCTGCCAAAGAATTTGCATTTTATTAATCTAATCAAATGAGAATTGAATTGACCAAAGACTCACCTGCAGTATGGACTCCAGTGTGGTATAAATTGGTGCATTTGGATGCTTGCAGAGAAGTTCATTCTGTTGACGCAACACTTCCACGGCGCGCGACACAAACTCCGGCAGACGTTCCGTAATGCTGCGTGTGCTGAGTGTTAAATATCCCAGAAGATCAACAAATTGGGCCGTGCGACGTCCATAACTGGGCACCAGAGGCCACAGATTCCAGAAGATGCTCAGCAGCTTCTCACGCTGCCTGTCATTGGCGTGCTCAAAGAGTCCCGTCATGAAAGAGTGAGCCTGCCAGCGCAGTTGACTCACATTGTTCTCCAGGAGGAAGATGCGCACAAAGCGTATAATGAGCGCATCGCTGGCATATCGAAAGATCTGATGCACAAATGTGCTGCACTGTGCGGGATCAAACTTGGAGTAATAGGCAGAGTCCGTATCTTCGCTCTTCTCACGCTCCCCACGCAACTTGCTGCTCGTTGAGGGTTGAGGCTGTGCTTGTTGCTGTTGTTGCTGCTGCTGCTGCTTGACGCCAGGCAATGGCAGTGGCATGTTGCAAACAGCTGCCTGCAATAGTTGTATAATAATGGGAGAGACACCATCATCGAGCTGATAGCAGGCAATCTCCATTAACATGGCCAAGGCATCCTCATGCACCACACAGAACTTTTGCCAGTTTCCAGTGCGCATTTGACTAATCTCCTGGCAGGTGCGCAAATGTTCCGTCAGCTCCACCAAGGCATCGTAGCTCAGCAGCGGCGGATTGACATTGTAAGGAGCACCGTTCTGTAAAACGAGATTTTTATTTGAAAGTATAAAAATATAAAAATAGGTCTTAACAAATGTAGATAAAAAATGTCATTCTGGTGTTTTATTTAAAACAATTACCTTGCTGCTGACAATGTTGCAGACGCGCTTGACGACACGGAAATGTGCATCCAGGGAATGGCCATCGCGATACATGCGGAACTTCTCCTTGCTGCCACAGATGTACATGAGCAGCTTGCGCACCTGGCGACGCAGTAAAGCGTTCAGATTCAACATCATGTATTCGCATAGCGTGAAAGTCATTGCCTCACAGAAGCCACTATCATAGTTATCCGGATGGGCGCTGCTTAGTCGCAGTATCTGATACGGCAGACGGACAATAATCTCCGTGAGCAGTCCATCATAGGACTCAAATATGTCCGGATAGTTCTTTAGATAGTTGTGTGGTATAAGTATGGATATGTCTGGTTTGGGACCATGTTTGATGGGTTTCAATAGCTGTGCTGAAGTTCCAACGCCGGCAGCATTTCCATTCACAGGCTGAGAAACTCCAGTGCCACCAGCTGCATAGGGATCGCCGAGCACTTGCTTCCAGTGCACGAGCAGGGTGTTGAGCGCCTCCAGGGCATAGACAAAGGCGCCGCTCTTGCTAAGCACATTCGCTGTGGTGCTGGCCACAAACGAGCTGTTGTCCTTGAATTGATGTGGTGGCGAAGTGGTTCCAGTCTGCTTGGATTTGGTCTTGCCCATCATCACGCCAAAGAGCGATAGCAATGCTAGACGCACCTCATTACCAGGACACTTGGTTTCCATCTGCAAAATAGAACACATGGATTAAGCAAATAAAATCAGATAGACTCAAAAAACTGTTCTTCATGCGATTAAGTGTGATGATTGTTGAAAATAAAAGGGAATGTTTAAAAATAAGCTCACCTTAGTGGCTGCTCCACGTTTGCCAATCTCCACGTATTCGACCAATGCAGCAAGCAGCTCCTGCAACACCTGCTGATCCCGCTCATTGTTGCCATTAAGATCTGTGGTCAGCATCAGGATCACCTGGATAAGCGGTATGGCCTGCAATCCATTGCACAGATCAAAGGTGCTCAAGTGCTCGATAATGCTCTCCAGCACGGCAATTCTAAGAGAGATTCGCAAATTTATGTAACAAAGGAAGATGGTAAAGTTGTTATATTCAATTTCTACCTTAGATCGTGCAATTTGCTGAGCTTCTCATCCTCATTGATTTCGTTATCCTCGCTGCTACTCATCGCACTGAGAGCCGCCACACAGCTGCCACTTGTGCCTGGCTGCTCCTGTTCCGGCTCCTGATCCTTGCTCTGGCGTGGCGGCGAGGCATTGGCATGATCACCGAAATTGCTGCTGCGTGCCGAGGTGCCTCCAATGCTTTCGACACCACTGCCTCCACTCTCGGAGCCGCCACTTCCCGCCGGTTCAGCTGGCGAGGTGCGCAACGTGGAGCCATCGGTGGCCACATTGGAGCCTTCATCATCATCCGAACCTGCTGTATCGCCACTAACAGCAGCTGTAGCTGCTGCTGCCGCTGCTAGGCGTATTCCCTGTAAATTGGCCAATCCCTGCTGTAGGGATTGCAAAGTATTGGCATCTCCACTATGCTGTTGCAGACTGAGTGCAATTGCAATGTCCATGATCGCCTCATCATCGGCATCTTCGGGCAATCCCAGCAAACGTGGAAAACCGCCGCCCATAAATGCCTCCAGGTTAAGTAGTTGTCGCTGTTGTTGGCCACCACCTAAAGCCTCGGCGTCCATCAATGCATTGGGATCCGCTCCAGCATTGGCGGCTGCATCCACAGCTGCTGCTGCAGCCTCCTCAATAATATCGCTAGCCGCTTGCGAAGCAGCTCCTTGTAAAGCGCTCAAATTGCTGCTGTTGATGGCCGACGTCGAGGGCGTGGGCGTGGAGCAGGCGGGAGGCGTGGTAACAATCGCCACCTTGCGACGCTTCATGCGTGGACTGAGCAAGAGGATAAGCGCTTCCTTGGCACTATGGCTAATCACACTTGCATCGTGCTTGAGCAGTTCGATAAAGTACTTGGTCATCCGTCCCACTTGGTTGGCATCGGCCAGGGCAAATCCATACATAATCTCCACGAGACAATGGACAATTGTCTCCGCTTGACAGAGACCACGGCGCACAATATTTGTGGGCTCATCTAGGGCAGGCGTCACCTTGTGCAGCTCAATAACGATAGACATCAAGGCGGGCACAATATCATAGCTGCACTCGGCGCAAATCTTAGCCAGCGATTGAGGACGCGCATTAGCAATGCTGCGCACCAGCAGTATAAGACGATAGAAGGCTTCCGGATCAATGTCCTGGAGTGTATCCAACTGGGTGAGCTTCGGTTGCATTGCCTGCAATTCTCCGTGCACAAATTGCAAGAGTACTCCATCCTTATAGCCATGATAAGAGTTGCGACTGCCATAGAGCGTCGCCAGCACATAGCGTGCTTGTGTCTGGACAGGATTCGGTGTGGGAAGCAGCAACAGCTGACTGGCCGTCTTCACAGCCTTTTGACGCATTGCAGCCGCGACGGCGCCTCCATTGCCCAGCAGATGCAGTGCACAGTCGAGCACCTCAAGAAGATGCGTGCACATGCGATCTAGTTGTGTGATGCAATTGAATCCCTCACCAAAGTTGGCAGCACTTGCCGGCGTGGCAACGGCCGTGGTTACACCATTAGCACCACCCGCTGCGGCCGGCAGCTCCTCACCGTCATCTGGCCAGCCGACAAGTTCCTTGGACTTGCCGTACACCTCGATGCAATCGAGTAGCGTCACATGCTCCGGATCCTGTGACTTGGCAAAACAGACCTTCAGCAACTTATCCGACTGAAGCATCTCCTCACGGGTCAGTGGGATGTCAAACCAACGTGCCCGACGCACCGGCGTGGGAATTGTGCGTCCCAAGATGCTCACCGATTGTGGAGCACGTTGTGTGTCCTGGGTGCCCAGAAGCACACGTATGCCAACCATCACCACATTGGGATCATTATTGAGCACCTCGAGAGTGAAGCCATTAGCTCGTGTGCTTGCCACAAACATGCCCGTGGAGAATAGACGCGTCTTGAGCTTCTGCTTGTTGTAGATCTGCAAGAGATCATTGCCACCAAACTCCACATCAGCCAGCATGTTGCAATGCTCAAAGAAATCAATGGGAAATACGGGCACACCACCCGATGTCAATTGTTTCTGTTGTCCCGCCGATTTGCGTGGTATCTTATTGGGTTTGCTCGACTTGGGACTTGTGGCTGATAAAGTGCTGCCACTTTTGGCCAACAAGGTGGCGGAGTAGAGTTGATTGCCTAGCGGTTGGACACGTGGTGACAACCAGAAGCTCGTGTGCTCCGGCTGAGCGGAGAAGATGCGCAGACTGCCATCCTCGCAAAGCAGCAACAATGTGGTCTTCTCCGTGCCCGCAACGGAATGACGTATACCCACCACATCCATAATTCGTGACTTGGCAGATTGAGCTTTGATTTCCTGCATGTAAATAAGCTCCGGTGTGAGCATTAATATAATTGGATTATTTGAAGTCTGCATGTTGGCATAAATGAGACCAGGATGTCCGGCAACTTCCGTCCATTGCACCAGCGGTTGGAGTGGACCCTTTGATGAGGATTTGCTCGCGGAATTCGTGTCCAGATGATAGATGCCCTTCACTCCTTGATTGACATTCGTTAACGGCGAGACAAAGCTGCGTCCGGAGGCGTAACTGTAGAAGAGCAATTGCAGTGCATGCGAGTAATAAATGGAGACGCCACCGCATCCCACTTGACCATTGACATCTTTGATATGATGATGACTCAATTCCAGTGTGTTTGTCACATAGAAATCACCATGCACAGCCAGACTCTGCTCATCCAGTGTCTGATAGTAAATGTAACCACTGCTGGCAAATGTCAGCATATAATATGATCCCTCCTGGTACATGAATGTGCAGTCACGGATTTTGCCAACAGCCACAAGATAATAATACTTCGGACTATATGCATCCACAGCAAGATCGTAGATCTTGACATAATCCGAGGTGACCAAGGCGAGCAATGTTTGTGATCCTGGTAACCACACGGCCTTCTTTATGTAGTTGCCATTATCCAGTTGTGGAGTTACTACAATGTGTTCATTGGTGCTCCCACTGCTGGAGAAGGTGAGCACATGGCATTCCTTAAGCCCGCATACGGCAAGGCAATCCTCGTTGCAGGGATTCGCGGCCAGGGAGAGCACCGTACAGGCAATTGGCGCCGAGCTGAGTTGGGTGAGTGTCAGCTTCCGTTTGGATGCATCCGCCTGCTTCAGCAGCGCCGACAACTGTAAGATCGTAACCTTGCCCTTCTCATGCGACACGGCCAGCTGTTGGCGTCTTCCATGTGGCGACGATAGACAACAGAAGGCGACACGTCGCACAACGCCCGTGGAGATGAGATGCTTGATCGTCTGTCCCTGATCACCAGAGTAATTCATGCGCACATTCTCAAAGGCGCCTTCCTGGGAGCCCAATGTGGCAAACATCAGTTGATCCGTCAGCTGAAAACTTTGATCCAGTTGATGCAGTCGCTCCAATGCCGCCGTTGCACGTTTGTGACAACCCACAATGGAGTAGAGCGTGCAATTCTCACGGATCGATGGTAGGAGCACATCAAAGTACTCGAGTATGCAGCGCACGACGAGCAGCCATTGATCCGGATGCTGCAGTGCATCACGATGCGGTTCCAGCAGCTTGCCAAGCAACGCAATGCGTTCGTTGCTCAGCGAATCCTTGCGTAACTGCGTCGGTGGAGATTGACGCTTCTTGCCGGCAGCCAGAAGACTCATGTGGGCAGAAACATACCCATCACGGGCATCACAGCCGCTGGTGGGCAAACGACGGCTCAGCGCCTGACAGGATCCATCTTCCTTGGCTCCACAGTCACAAAAGAAGTTGCCATATTTGGCATAACTCACATCGTGTCCCTTGTGACAAACGCGAGCACATACGGAGCATACACCGACGGTGTTGATCATGTTGCAGGTGTGACAATGATACCAATGTTGGTTCATGAACTCCTTTTGGGTTTGCGAAAAGGTGCACAGTTTATTGTTGAGCGTATCCTCATCAGAGTCATCAAGTAAGGAATCCTGCTCCTGCTGCTCATCCGCCAGCTCATCGAACAGCTCATCAATGTCCAGCTGCAGTTCATCATCCCAAGGTGGCATATGCTGGCGACTTCCCCGATAACCAATGCCCTGCAACAGTTCGCTGAGGTACCTTAGCAATGCGCTAACATTCTCCGCATGCTTCAACTGTTTATCCGGCAACTGCAACTTGGCCAGCTCCAGCCAGAGCAGCGTCGTATTGAACAAAGCGACATGACCACGTGCTGGCGCCGCATCTGCCAGCGTAATCATAATCTGCAGCACATCAGCGAAATCACAGCCATCCTGTGGGGGCGTTATCAACGTTTGTCCCAGCTGCAACAGTGCCTGGAAGAGTGGGGGAGCTAGTTGTGCAGCCGCTGGTTGATCTCGCACCAGCGATTTGATGAAACTCAACAATAGGGCACCATTACGATGTGTATTTCCATTCTGTTGATCACATGCTTGCGAAGAATCCTCCGATTGATTGTTGGGCTGATTTGCCGCCTGCCAGAGACTCAGGATCTGTGATGTATTCGGTGCCGCATTTCCTGCTCCACCACAATCATAGTCTATGTCCATGGCATCGAGTTGATCCGAGATGCTGGGCATGGCCGAAACAGTGGCCATATTGGTTGGTGTCTGAGCATTGCTGCTAGAGCTGCTCGAGGGTTGCATGACGCTGGTCAACAGCTTGCAGGATGCCTCACAGCTGCTGTTGTTGGCCGCAGCACTGACCACATTGGGACCATAAATGATGTGCGCCAGCCAGAGCTTTAGACGTGCCACATCCACGCTGCCCAGCTCGGCAAAGCATTCCACTAGCTCTTCATGCTGGAAATGTGCTTCCGGCTGTGCGGATTGTTCAAATAAACGCTCCACAAACTGCAACATTTTGCGAGCATAACTCAGCGGCAAAGTGGTTCCAGTGAAGGACAACAACAAGGTGGTTAAACTTCCAGCACGTTGCTCCTTGAAGAAGTGTCGCATAGCCTGCACAGCTGTGGGCACATCCAGCATCTTAATCATTGTCTTGAGCACCGCAAATAGCATGGATTCATTGAACAGAGCACGCTGCTCCTGATCTCCAGCAGCAACCGTTGAAGGCTGCCTCAGCTCGGCGGCAAAGTCAATCAGCATATGATAACAGTGTCCAATCATGTGCTCAAAGAGCAGCTGCTTATGCGCCTCATTGGTGAGTCCATGTAGGATTTCCCTTAGACACTGCTCGCTTTGACTCTGCAGATAATCTGTGCGCATATCCATCATGGAGGCAATCAGCACTGACTTCAATTGCGTTTCCACACCAAACGCTGTGCAGAATGGCAACAGTAGCTCCAACAGATACAATATGGTCTTCAAGCAATGCTTCAGCGTATGCAACGTTGAATAAGTCGTTGACTTGGTCAACTCGGTGATGTGGGCATCGATAACATTGAGTGTATATGGCTCCACGGGATGTTGTTTGCCATTAAAGGCGTCATCATTGACCAGCAGACACTTAGGCCACTCGTTGGCTATCAACTGTTTATCCTCGTTGGGCAGCAGCTTGAGAAACGCGGCATGCAACTCCAGCATTATCGCCGGCTTGTCACTTACAACGGGCACAATTAGATTTAAAGCCTGTTCCGGTGTTGTGCTCGATAATTGCTTCAACATCTGTCCACGCACAATGTTGGAAATTAGAGTGTAGGAATCCATCAGCTTTAGTAACAGCTCGTTACTTAGATTTGTGCGCTCCAAGAGCTCACCAGGTGTGAGAATGCTATCTTCTGTCAGCTTCGATTGTTGCTCATCAATTGATTCACTCGAGGAATAAACTTCTGCATCATTTGCGGCACTTGAACTCTCACGGTCACGTTCACGACTTTCGGATGTGATGCTTTCACTGTCGCTCTCCTTGCGCTGCAGCTTAAAGCCTTCCCTATCAGCCCAGGCCACAGCTTGCATGTGGGCAACCAGAGCATCAAACAGGATCAGATCAGACAGGCGTGGATTTGTAGAAGCTACAAAGAGATTTTTTCGTTATATTAATCAATTCCTTTTTAAATTATCTATGTTAATATAATAAGTATCTTTTTTTTTACAAAGCTTAAAGGGAATCTAGTTGTATAAAATATGTATATATTTTAATTTCCTTACCTTTAAGTTGCTTGTTGAAAGCCTCCACTCCCAGTGTAGTCTGCTTCAGACTGTAACGGATGTCCGCGGCACGATCTCCGACCTGACCCCACAACGATTCCGCATACTGTGTATACATGCCCTGTTTGATGAGGCTGTTGACCACCAGGTAATGTGAGTTGGCTAACGGACAACGTATGCTCCAAATAAGGGAATGCAAATTGGGAGCACGTTCGCTTTTCAGTGACTCCACGTGCGATGTGGAAGGAGGCAAGCCCAAAAGCAATTTCCAGGCTACGCTAAAGCAATATTGCATTGCACACAGATTATGGAGATTATCCTTATCCCTGGCATGCGCAGACATATCCGTGATGGCCAGTATATCAATCAGAGCATCCACCAACAAGGGATACTTAAGCTTATCGGGCGTGCATAAAATAAAATTCCAGGCCAAACCGTCTAATTTGAACTCCTGGGACCAGTGAGGTTTTGTTGGGTCCGTGGTGACAAGCGAATAGAAGGTGGGTCGAATGCCTGGAAGTACAGTAATATTATTAATTATAAAAAGACAGAGTTCTTAATTGACTTACTTGAATTATAGTCTCCCGCTGGTGACTTGCGGAACTTTCCTTCAATTTCCTGACGACAATATGATGTCAGCTTGGTGCGACTGTTGAGAAGATCCGTAATCTTTTGGGTATCCGGCATGCTGCTTACGCTAAACAAATTCCAGCGCACTTGATCGAGTAACTCAGGCGGCGCATTGTACAGATGCTTCATAAGATACTCCAGGAAGAGCAGCAGGCGTGATAGCAACATCATTTGACTGTTGCGCACTGTGCGATCCGAGCTGATCCCGCGACAGACGTCGGCACAACGTATAACCCCTCCGGCAGTCAAAAGTAATATCGATTTCTTTTGCATTAGATTTAGCGAATGGAAAAGGAAAAGCAGCAGCTGAGCATGCTCAATATTAAGATCCTCAAAGTCGGCATCGCTGGCGTTGCTCGCCGAACAGACACCCTCAACCAGCGTGTTGATAAGTCGATGCCAGACGGATAAACAGGCAGCCTCCTTTTCCTGTGTCGGCTTAAGGAGTAGAATTTGCACGAGTACAGAGAGCGTGCTGGGATAAACTTGAAGTGGCCAACTGTTGGTGTCAGTAGACCATGGTGAGATGGACAAGTGCTGCAAGAGATTCGATTGCAGTTGCTCCGAGAGCAGCGATGTCGAGATCAAATTGTGTATATAACGTCCGGCAGCGCCCGAGAACCGTATCATGGCCGTTTGCCAATTTGAACAGTTTGCCTCTCCGCCTGCACCGCCGCCGCTGCCTCCCTCTTGGCGCATGACATCGCGATCAAAGTCTTTAATAATATTGGCCATGAGCAGCATCTGTTGATCACTGACGCCCGCCTTCACATAGCGCTGCATGTACGCATGCCGATTGGCTAGAAATTGATCGAGGAAACAGAAAATATCAGCTGCCAGTTCGAGATATTCATGTGGTTCATCCAATTTGGGCACCAGTGCCGATTTCTGATCTCCATTACGCTCCTGGGTGCAGGTATTTGCATTATCATCGTGTGTTTCGGGCGAAAGTGTTTCCTTAAACCAATGTCCCAAATAGCTTTCACTGTCATCCTCCTCCGAGTTGTCCGAACAAGAGAGTGAATCATTGAAATAAGTTGTCGAGTCTGAGTAACTTATGGGCTCGCACTCGGTGCGATCTTTGGTATTGGCTCGCTTCAGTGTACATGCCTTCCTGTAGGCAACAGTGGCCAGGAAGGTAAATAGTTGATGCAGGGTCGCTGTATTCAGCACACGCACAATACGCTGCAACGCACTATAATTCTGGAGTATGTCAAATTGTGCGGGCTCCACATCCAACGAGCTGCCATTGCCTACTGAGGAGTTACATGCCGATTCGATCTTTAGATCATCAATAAGTTCAGAGAGCAATTTAATGCTATGATTGGCTATAGCCGCATTTAATTCACCAAATCCTTGCTGAACCTTGAATAAATTAACCCGTGCTATAGGCGTACTGGGCGTGGCAGTTGTTTCACTTGTACTCGCTGTTGTTTTCCCAGCTGCTGTGCTACTTCCAGAGGCGCCCATGGCACCCTGTATGCCGCTTATAAGCAGCCAAGAGCCGTAGCACAAATGATTTTGATAGACATGCATGCGTGCCGATGCCTTGAATATATCTCCAATGCTCGTGTAGATCTCCAGCGCCTTGTTAACTATGGTACACGCCTGTTCCTCAAAGTCATCGTGATCTTTGCTGATCGCCTGTACACTGCTGCTGCCGCCGCCACTTCCTTGGCTTGTGGATGCAGCTGCTGGCTGTTGTTTCTGTGATCCGCTACTGGCCTGGCACATGCTCAGCACACTGGCTGCAATGGATGTCAGCACAGCATTGTATAACGCTGCAATTCCACAGACCGACAACTTTTCAATGCGACTTGGTGTTAGAGGCTGCAGGGCAATAAGCGAGTGCGCTTGTCCAAGTATCGACAGATCAGTAAGCATGTGCGTCATGGCCGATTTGACGGTGCTGGCCTCCACTTGGGTAAGCGGAAGATACAGCGTTTTGCCGCCTACAATTGTTTCCTGGTATTTGGAGCGATAACGATTAAGTATAGGCAAACCCACACCCACATCGAGCAGCGTGTCTACTCCGTTTTGTTCCTGAAAGTACTCCACATTGGCTGCCAGCAGTTGATCCTAAAGTGGGTTGCACATTAGTAATAAAGTAAATATTTAATTAGCATTTTAATTTCAATTGAAATAAGTACCCATAAAATTGGTTTATAAAAAATCGAATTTTTGAAAGAATCTAACTTAAAATATGCAGTCTTGGATCAAAATAATAATTGATACTTACTGTACAATCACTGATTTCCTCGCTCAATGGCACCCAGGTCATTTTGCCGGGCTCTAATGGCGCCAGCAACTGCTGCAGTATTACTGTGGACAGATCCGAGCGTGATCGCTTGATCTCTGACTTGGGTGAATCTTTTTCAGTGCCAGCACCGCTGCCTCCTCCCCCACTGCTATTGCTGCTGCTGCTACTGAGGCTTTTACTATTAGATTCTGGATGTTTGGCACTCTTTAGAACGGCAGCTACGCCATTGTAGTCAAACTGCGTGGATCCTGAGCCCGATGCCGCATTCTCGCGACCCTCGCAGAGCATTTTGAGTGCGACGAGCAGCCATTTGATTTCATACACAGATACCTTTGGTAGTCTGAACAGTATGAAACGTATGAGAACTGCGCTGGCATCGTGCAATTGTGAAATTTGCGTCTGGCATACTAAAAAAAAACAGACAAAGCACAATAGCTAAGTACAAATGTATAAAAATAAAAGCAAATTGCGTGAGTCATGCGTAAAATTGCATTTCTCAAGCAAAATTTGCTTGTTGCGGTGTGAAAAATCATTACGGTAGAAGCGGGGAGGTTATACACTTACTTGACTTGATTTGCATAAGCTTATCGGCCGCCAGAGCCGCAAACGCGGTATAAAATTGTGTATAATTACTTTCATCGTCGAAAAAGTCATGTTCACTATAAAAGTTCAATTGTTAAAATTAGTATTTATGCAAAGTTTTTAGAGAATTAAGTTTCTTCATTGCGAGTCGCCATATTTAATTTTGCAAGTCACTTTGCAAGCAAATTTTCAACTGCGCCATTTGGCTACAAAATGTAATTTTTAAGTAATAAATTCATTTGTACTCACCATCTGGTAATCGCTTTTATTAAATTTGATATTTCATTTTTGTTTAAAGCGCCTGTACGGTTTGATAAAAGTGGTTTTACAACCGAATTCCAATCCGTACCTCCACTGTGCGCCGACATTTTTTAACTCTGATTTGACGTCCCTTTTTCTTCTCCTTTTCTTCTTTGACTTCGATAGCTTTCGACTGTCAGCGGTGCGCTTGCTTTGGTATTGGATTTAGCGGAACTTTTGTTGTGGTGTATTCTTTGTTTACGTATGGTGCAAAAATGAAATACGTATAATTTTAAAGTGTTGAGTGACACGCCTATTATAAACAGCTGTTAGTGTTGGTAAACGTTTTAACAAAATGTACTCAAATTAAATATGTAACTTTTTAGCTATTGCATTAGATTAAATTACAAATCGTACAAAAAATATAGAATTTGTTTTACTTTGAACAATAAATAGGCGTGGCATACTTTGTTATTGGCATTTCAGGCACAGTCGAGTACGGACTTTTTTCCCTTGATTCAATAGAGCAGCACTGTTTTGTGCATCGCGTGTTTTATTTATCTTTTAACTTTCCCGGTTGCATTGAATTCTGATAAATTGAATTAATTAAGAATGCAATTTCATTTTAAAACCGCGGACCCAGATCCAAATGCATCGACATCCAGTAATCCAGCTAGCAATCCGCACACAACGCTACAACCTCAACAGCCGGCGGCGCTCATAGAACCAAAAGATGCACAACATGAGATAAAATTGCAGTAAGATGAAGACAATTGCATTGTTAATTGGCGCAAATGTTAATTTTCTCTCAATGACAGAAACATCGTAGCTACTTTCTCGGTGGATTGTGAACTGGACCTAAAGACCATTAACTCACGCACCCGGAATTCGGAGTATTCTCCAAAGCGATTCCGTGGAGTCATCATGCGGATGCATTCCCCACGTTGTACGGCGCTCATCTTTCGCACGGGTAAAGTGATTTGCACGGGGGCACGAAATGAAATGGAGGCAAATTTGGGCTCACGCAAGTTTGCGCGTATTATCCAGAAACTGGGATTCCCTGTCAAATTTGTGGACTATAAGCTGCAAAACATTGTGGCCACGGTGGATCTTCGATTTCCCATCCGCTTGGAGAATCTAAATCAAGTGCACGGCCAGTTTAGCTCTTATGAGCCGGAAATGTTTCCTGGGCTCATCTACCGTATGGTCAAACCCCGTCTTGTGCTCCTCATCTTTGTCAACGGCAAGGTTGTCTTTACCGGTGCCAAATCTCGCAAGGACATTTTGGATTGCTTAGAAGCTATTTCCCCAATATTACTTAGTTTTCGTAAAACGTAAAATTTATATGTACACATTGTATTTATCAATATGCAATAAGTATAGTTAAGCGCCTCTAGCATTTATCGAACAACTAACAAATACCACCTAAGCAACATGCCCAATAAAAATAAACTGTTAACTATTTATGCAAAATTTAATCTAATTTAATTTGAGACTGAAATGAATTGAATCAAATAACAAGAGCAAATTTTAAGCTATAGAAGGGATTCCCAATTTCTTTCCATATTTTTATGTTCTTATACTTGTTTTTATTTATTTATAAATTTATTTATGCAAAATTTAATCTAATTTAATTTGAGACTGAAATGAATTGAATCGAACAAGAGCAAATTTTAAGCTACAGAAAGGATTTCCAATTTCTTTCCATATTTTTATGTTCTTATACATGTTTTTATTTATTTATAAATCCCACCCATCATCAAAAGTCGCATTTAATTAATTTTGTTAAATTTAATTTGGATGAAAACATATCGCTCATTTAATTTATTTTAGTTTCTTTCGTTACATAGAAAACGTACAGATTTCAATGGTAAAGGAGGGACGGAGTAGTTGGATTCGAGAATCGTTAGCTACATGTACATGGCTATGGCTATATAGTAATTATGTTATATTATACAAAAGCAATATCTAAACTGTTTTTGTCAAAAATACAAAATACATATAAAACTTACACACTAACTAGATTCATTTGTTGCATTATTTAAACATAAATTGTATATGTATTGGACGGTCGCTTTCAACGTTATCAAATTCATAATCTTTTACAAAAACATTCCGATTAAATATATATGTATGTATATTTAAAATTTCGATTGATATGCATGCTTTTTTCGAAAATTAATTCATTGATACAAGTATATTGTATATTCACTATCGATTTCTAAAATCGAATAAAGGCAATTTGTGATTTTAATAAGACACTTTTGTTGTATTTTCCTTCATTTGTATGTTCACTTTAAATCGGCACTTGCAGCGCCCCCAGATTGTAGATAAGGCAAAGATTCCGATTCTGGCAATGAATATCACTTAAAAAATATAAACTGAACGCTATAAATACTTTTATACGCTATGTATGTTATTTGTGTACATAAAATTTGATTCTTCAAAGTCTGGGCAAATGACAAAACAAATTTTTCCGCTCGATTGATTTGTACATTTCGAGATGATGTTTACGTTTTTAAAATTATAATAAAAAAAAGAAGTCAAAGCCTGCCTGTAGTTTTCTTGGACGGAATGCAATTTCATTTAAAAAAAAGATTTCAACAAAGTTAGAATAAAAAACCAACTAAAAATTAAATTTTCAAACTCAAACTCAACACTAAATCGATTTCAAAGTAATAAGCTAAAAACGTTGTGTATGGTTTTGGACTGCTAGTGTACGGATTGATTGATTCGACTCTCTAGGTGAACAGATGGAGGGTGTTGAGCACTAAATGTGTACGACTGCGCAGCAGATAAATGAAGACACTGAAGAACAGCAGCCAGACGGACAAGGATGAACGCCAGCCAATGTTGTAGATGGAACAGTAAGGACACTGTGAACTGCCGCACACCTCACAAATGTTGAGTAGATACGTGGGCAGCGCATCAAAGATCGATTCATTGAAACGCTCTGCAACAGAAGGGGAAATTCATAAGTTAATATATTTAAATGATAATTTTGTTGGTTACTCACCTGGCGCATAGTAGTCATAGATGCGCACGGGCAGATAACGTGACATGTTGGCCACTGGATACCAACGTTCTATCGTAAAGTTGACACAAATGTCTTCCTGATCCAGCTGTGAATAGGACAGGAATGTGTGTTAAATAAGTTGCCTTATGAACTTTCCCCTTTATTTGCTTACATAGTCAAAGTAGAAGACAATCTTGCGTTCCAGATAGCGAGCTCGGCGCAGGTTGCGAACACGATTACTTAGCACATACGAGTCCAGTTTCTGTTGTTGTATCCAATAGCCCGTGGGTATGGCCACATCCAGCACAGCCATGCCTGAGCGCTCCGCCTCCTGTGTGTTGACCCAGCTGCGAGAATGGATATAATCGATTAATTAACATGAGATGAAACTATATATACCTCTTTGAGGCTCTTGGATGTTATTGCCCATTAAAAGGAGGCCAAAATCAATGCAAAGCCTAAACGGTTAGAGCCGTAGGGCTAAAATTTTCACAGCTCTTTTGCTATATTGCACAAATAAGAGAAGAATTTCTAAATAATATGAGCTGTAAATGACTTAAAATTTACAATCTGTCCAAATGGTAATGATGTTTATATTTTAGGCACTCACTGCTGACAAGCCACATATGAGATATGCGACTGATTCCTGCCATGGAATATGGCCTTTGTGTGTAGTCCAAATGCTGGTACCGGTGGCTTTGTCTGGAACTTTTCAATATCCACATTGTACTGCACATGCATCTGTAGAATGGCGTAACCAGCGCCCTTGGCCTGGACCTTGATGGTGCCCCAAGCATCGGGTATCTGTAAGAGAGATTGAAGTTTTAGTTTAGTTTAATAAATTAGTATTTAAATTATATTCAAAATTACCTCAATGCTTTGCAGTCGCGCCAAATTGGTGTCATCGATGTGGAGCTCTTGCGTCTTGCCTCCCTGAGAGGAGGCTTCAATCTCCACGCTGAGCGAGGAGACATCACGAATGCGGGAACGAACCGTATACTCGACGAGAGCTTTCAAAGCAGCGCTTGTGTCTTGGGTGGAGGACCAACCGCCATCATTTAAACGCTGTGCGTTCAACCAACGCACAATGGGATCCACAAAGAACTCGCGACGCGCCACATAAACCAACAACGCATAGGCGGTCGTCTCAATGTTGAGGGAATCGTATTCATAGGGCAAGCGAGGCAACGAGAACCACTTTTGATTTTCCAATTTACGTGGCGGCTGTGGCAACTCCTGATTGCCCCAATACATAAAGTCACCAATGGTGCGTGCATGACGCCGCAGGATGCTGAAAACGTGCTCCGCAATGGGCGAGTTGCAAAGTTGCAAGGCATACGCCGTGATGGCGACATCGTACGGTTCCGGCGTGTCGACCAGGAACTGCATATTCCTTTCGATCCAGGCAATCGCACGCTGTGTGGCCAGGGCAACTCGTGTGCCCAACGTTCCCGACAAATCCTTAGCAGTGGCCAGTGTGATGAGGACATGGGAAGTCAAGGTTATGTTGCGATTACGCAGATTCGTAAAGCTGGCAAAATTGGTGCGATTCATTTTGCGATCTGGCAACCAGGTGACCTCATAGAAGGCACCTTCCGGCGTCTGATGCTGGAGCAGCCAACGCATGTTCTTCTCAATGATTGTCGCATCGATCCAAATGAAGTTCTCCCACTCGTAGAAGGAGGCCTCCTGGAAGATGCGCAGACAGTAGCTGGTCAACCACACGGACGAGGCCGAGTTGTTCCAATCGGCACGGAACAGGGAGAAGCTGCCATCGCCGCGCATGAAACTCAACTGCCGTTGATAGCCAATGTTCATGTGATAGAAGGCATTCTTCTCCAGCGTCTTGTTGCGCTGATTGATCAAACGCATGTACATGATGGTATATAAATTAGCAGCAAAGCTGAAAGCATTCTGTTCCGCCGATTCCATGGGCAGGTAGAGCAGCGAGCTGGCATTCACTGGCATCGTGGGGAAGATGGGACCCACGACATCACCCACAACGGAGATTCGAGCACGATTCGAGCCGTAGACAAAATAACGATCCACTTGATAGGGTATTTCCGGTGTTTGTGTGACATTCACATGCATATACTCCAGCACATAGGCACGATTGGACAGATCCAAGAGCACAGATTGATGTCGGTACTGGGGCAGGCCATCCGACTCCACGTGGAGAGTGCGCGTGATGGTGTCTGTTCCGAGCAATGTTGCCACATGCAGCGTCACCTCAACGTCACCCAAACGCTGTGGCACCACAGGCACATAGACCACCGTCGTGCCCTGTGCATCCAGATAGATAAAGAACTGATGTTCGCCAAAGCTGGTGCGTGGATTATAGGAGCGCACAATGCCATCCTCCTCGACATGAACAAACTTGTAGTTCGGACTGCCGTGCAGCACAACAGTTGCCTCAATGGGTATGGTCATGTAGTTGAAGACCGTGACACGGATTCCCACTTGTTCGCCCTGTCGGCAAACCATTGGCATCTCCACATTGATGAAGAACGGCTGGACACCAACATATTCCAAGGCTCTGTTGAGCATGCCGAATCCCTTGGAAGGACTCACGCTAAAGGCGCTCACCATCCAATAGGCCGGACGATCGGGCACATCCACATTGAAGATGTAACGACCATGTGGTCCAATATTCACATCCTTCCACAGCCAAACATTCTCGTAATGGCGCAACACGCGATTAAAGCGATATTTGCGATAGTTCAACAATTCGGTGTCGTTACGGACATGGCAGCCAATCTCATCCGTGCCATCGTCGCAGTCAAACGAGCCATCGCAACGTTTATCCAGACGATAACAGCGTCCGCTCAAGCATTCGCCATAGCCCAATGTCCTGTTGCAAGTATCCTGTCGTCGGGGCACATAACCATCCGTGAAGACAATCAAACCGCTGTACTCGAAAGTGCGATTGGCATCGATGCCAAAGGAGGAAGCCGGAAAGTAGACCAACTCATCGGGATTACCCTCATGGGAATACCAAATGTGTTTATATGTTCCATTTGTTTGCTCATCGAAATTGGACATTTTCGTGATGATCTTGGCATAGGTTAACTCATTGCCCGCCTGCATCGTGTAGAAGGCGCTATCGATGCCCGAGAGTCCCACATAGGAGCCGGGTTCACCAAAAATGGCCACCTCAACCTTTTCACCCGTGCGCGCCTTGCGATTATTAATGTAAACCGTGAAATTATTCCTCGAGATGCCATTTACCGGGAATGTGAGAGAGTCGGCAACTACTTGACCCTGTTGCGTGATCTTCCACACCACCAAAGTGGCCATTGGCGCCATCTCGGCACTCAAGACCACGGCAATTGTGCGGATGCCTTCGGTAATCGTTTCCCGATCGTTGATCAATATAACGCCCTTAGACATGATCAAATAGTTGAATTCCTCGAGATAGAAATTCGTGCGTATGTGAAAGATAATGTACTCTCCGACCACAGGCTGCTCCGTGCTCGTCGTGATTTTGATGTGTTGATTGCGAGGTGAATAATGCGAGACAAGCAGAAGTTCCGTTTGTAACCGTTCCCCGCGTGGATCGATAAACACCGCCTGCAAACGCATATTTTGGATGCCATTGAGGAAATCCCGATTTTGTGGACGCTCATCCAGCTGGAGGTCATTGCGTATATCAATTTTCAGCTCCCAAACGCCATCACTTTGCTGGGACATGTGTAATCTCTGAGCGGGCCAATCACGACGTCCGCCATTGCGACTCTCCACGAAGCCACTGACTTCCATGAGACCCTGACGCAACAAATTGGGATTTATTGGTGAACCATCATGATATTCCACAACCAAATAGGTGGTAAATGGCATGGCTGGTTTGAAAACCTGCGGAGATTCACCAAGGAATGCAACACGCAAGCTTGAATTGTAAACACGCGCCACGGCATAACCACTGATGATCTCATCATAGAATTTCTCGCCCACTGTCGCTGTGATAAGGATCTCCGAATTGGCCAAACGTGGCACAAGCAGCTCAAGTTCACGCAATGGCCACTTGAAGTCAAAGGTGCCGTTGAAGTAGCGCAAGAATGGCAACGAGTTGCGATAGCTGCTCGTCCAGGAATCATAGTTGTCGATATACTCGGGCTTTCTCACCCAAAATGGCCACTGCTCTTCGAATTGATAGTTACGCTCCACGACATACTGATTGCGATATAGTACATCCTGTGAGAGATCAATGCCATCCTGTGGCAATTGGGCGGGAATATTGTAAGGCTGTTGAGGATTCTGATTCGGAGTGTTGTAGCGGAAGCGTTCGTCATACAAATTCTGTTGCTCCAACGGCGATCGACCCAAACGGAACTTTTCATTCAACACCTGATTGCTAAAGTAACCAATTGGCCGGATGGTTGCCTTGATCGTGAGATTGCCACGCACGGGCAGACCGCTGGTAAAGTTGGCCATCACCCGTCCATAGATATACTGATCTGTGGTGAAGAAGTATGCCGGCATTGTCACATTGACCTCGAAACGCGTCTGGTAATATTCCTCCACGCTGAAGTGACTCTCCTCCTGCTGACCCTGGGCAATAACACGTATCGTCCACTCTCCAAACGTCGGCTGATCTGACAGTTTGTAATCCAAGGAGACGGAGCCCAAATTGGATTGTCTGCGGAAAGAAAAGAAAGTTGGCTTAGTCAGAAAAATAAATTCATAAAGAAGAAATTTGTTTTGATTTGAATAAAAAAGTAATGTAATTATTTTTAAATTGCAATGAAATAAATAACAATTAAAATTTTAAATATAATTACTTTTTTATGATACAAATAGAACAATAAGAAAA
Source organism: Drosophila limbata (assembly GCA_963924055.1). NCBI lineage: Eukaryota > Metazoa > Arthropoda > Insecta > Diptera > Drosophilidae > Drosophila > Drosophila limbata. The sequence continues at coordinate 15,346,086 of OZ001353.1, forward strand.
ATTAAAAAAAAAAACTAGAATAACAATTAAAGATGGTTTTTTTTTTTAAATAAAATTTGTATCTCCTACTTTTCCCGTTTAAATGCTCACAATGAGGAACTGTGGAAACTTACCTCGAGAGCCAACGCTTGAGTATATGACGATTGGGATCGAGCATATAAACATCGATGGCATTGTCGAATCCCTTGAGTTCCGTTGTGATGGGAATCGTTCGGAATCTCACCGTCTCGCCCTGCATATACAATGGTTTATCCGTCTGCACAAAGATGGTCATGGAACGTTGCGAGAAATCCAAACGTGTGTCGTTTAGAAAAGCGACGCCGCCAAAGACATCCTGATAGAAACCCTCGACGCGCAGTCTGTAGTCGCCAGTTACACTCGTCGGCGGTATTCGCATGAGCAGAGTTTCGGGAATGCCCTCCTTGACATCCTTGGAATCGCCGCTGATTTGGACGCCATCACACGAGATACTCGCATGCACTGTGATGGGATACTTGGCTTGCAGAATGGACACGGAAACCTGATAGATGAGGCCGGGACGCACCATGCGTGACGCGACAATAAAGTAAGTTGGCTCCCGATTGTGCAACGTATCCAAAAATGTGGCCTTTAAATTATACGTGCTCTTGCCGCGTCCCAGACTTGGCTCAGTGTCATCATAGCCTGAATTTCCCAGACGCTTATTGTAATCATCCTGTGTGCCCAAGTCATTGTATCCACCTGCTCCTAATCCATCCGTGCGATACAATGGATTGTTGAGATTGTTATTGTTGTTGTTATTGAGATTCGGATTTAAATTTGGATTCAGATTGCCTCCCAATTGTGGATTGATGTCGTATTGTGATGTCTGTTGTTGTGGTAGCAACGGTTGTTGCTGTTGTTGTTGTTGCTGCTGCTGTTGTTGTTGTGGGTTGTAGTAGCTGCTACCATCGCTTTGTGCAGCAACTGCTTGCAGCAGGAGCAGCGCGTGCAGCAAGTGCCACACCAAACGCTGCATCATCGTCATCAAATTCAGCTGCATTTGAAAAAAGAGAAAAGAACAAGTCAATCAATCAGTGCGTGAATGAAGTGAATCAATTAGCAAGTGAAGTGAAGTCTGTTCTTCTATCCTGCTTGTAAATTATAAATACAGAATTGTTAAAATATGTTGTTGTTGTTGCACTGTTGCGGTTGTTAGCAGTTCTATTGTGGTCTATATGGTATTATGTGTGTCTGGTCTGGTCCGCTCGAATGGTTTCCGCGTGCTGTGCAAGCAGCGGCCACAACATGCGGCAACATCAACCACTAACATGTGAAAAGGGCCTCGAAAGAAACCAATGAATGGCAAATACTCTCAACATCTCAACACACTATTTACATTCAATTTTTATTTGTTATTTTAGGCAACTTGTTTTAATTTCCGATTATTCGAAAAGAAAAACAACAAACCTCAAAAATTCTAACTAAATTATCAACTTAAGCTTATTAAAATTTTTTATATACAGCAATAGAGCCCCTTTGTTTTGAAGAATTTTGAGTTTTTGACAATTTCCAACCTAAAAATATTTGGATTATAAGAAAAAGTTGAAAAATTACGAAACTTTATTAAACTTTAATATTTATAATATCCTTATTTCTGAAAGATTCACAGTTTAACATTACAATTACAACATTAAAACTTTTGTCAAATTTATCCCATTTTATTAATAAAAAAGTTTTGGAAATCCAACTCAAATTTAAGACAACCACAAAAATAACTCTCAGAATTCGCTTGCTCTTAAAATCAACATGAAAGTAACAATTTAAGAGCTTATTAAAAAACATAATTTTGGACTAAAACAATGGGTAAAATCATAACCATACCCCTCTAGTAAGGGCATTAAATTGGGTCGCTGCACGATCCTATTAATAGCAGTCCCACTGGCAGGAGCAATGAACGTGCTATTTTCTATGGATTTGGACGTGTGTCTATAAACGCACAAGCCACAACAACAACACACACACACATGGCATGACACACTCACTCTTGCTACATTTAAACTATGTCAAATTTTAAGTTAAATGTCATTCAAGTGGGCGCGCAATTAGTCTTTGAAATGGGATATGTGCCAGAGCGATTTAAGGCGACTGTTGTTCAGCTTCCTTTCAGTTTTTAAAAAGCCACTTTTATTTACGACATAATCTCAAATTTACTGGGAACAGTTCTATTCATAGTTTTTGGCACAAATATCTGACAGGAATTTTTCAAAAATAAGAAGAAGTTTTAACTTAACCTGGATTACGATCTATCGATACACAGCTTTTGATTAGTGCAAATGGCGGAATTAATATTGATGAATTTATAATGCGTAGAAGGAAGAACGAAAAGCAGCTGGAAAGAATTAGCAAGTCACTTTTCCATAGTCGCCACACAATCAAATTAGTCTGTTCTAAAGGAAAACTGCGGCTTAATTTTGACACTGACAAATCAGCCTTTTGCGATCACAAAGGACCACAAAGAACCCCTCAACTGAAAAAAAAATAATACCTAGACTGTAGGCAACCATAAAAAACAGGCGATAGAAGGTAAGAGCAAAAAGGACAATGTGTATGTGTGGACACACTTGACCCTCGGGATGAAGAGAGAGGATAGCATTTCGAAGAGCCGTTGTTGCCGGTCGATAAGGCACAATGAACAGAACACGCAACACGAAAGATAGTGTCTGTTACCTGTGTATGTCTTGCCTGTGTAGTGCGCACTGAAGCAGCAGAAGTCGCTGGCCGAGCGAGGTGAAAACAAATACAAAACTCAACGAGAAACCCAAACTCGTAATAATAACTCAGCTCAAAGAGCAACGGACATTGTAGTAATCCACCCTTTTTAACTGATGCAGAGACGCTGTAGCACACAGACATACACACGCGTGCAAGTGTAAACACATACATACAAACATGAACACATTTCAATGTATAAGCAATGTAGCATTAATTAGTTAACAGCGTTGAAAATGTGAGGGCAAAAGTGCAATTGAAATGTGCCTGGAGGACACACTTCAATATGCAAAAAAAAGGGGGCACCAAATGGCTATGAAATTTGAGTGCACCACATTTCCAATTGGGCAGCAGGTGGCATGCCACAAACGAAGCGCTGTGTATGTTTTTTTTTTCTTTCGCAGGAAGAAGCCTGTGGCCATTTTAGTCCGAAAACTCACATTTCCAATAATTGTGTGAATTAAATGCGCAACTATTTAATAAAGTGAGCTTCTTCAAATAGAATGCGCCATGGAAAGCTTTGGTTTTTCAATTTTCGGTCAACGCCCATGTGCAGGCAGCAACAACAACAACGGCATAATAACAACGCAAGCATTAAGCGCAGGTATTTGAGCAAACAATTTTTGGGCGGGTCGTCGTCGTCGTCACATTTACACTCACCTGTTTCACGGTATTGAATCTTTACGATGCACTGCAAATCGATCGCATTATTTGTAATAACAGAAGCAGAAACACAAAACGAACTTTTAACTTAAATTTTAAATAACTGAAACACAAAACCAGCAGCGCACACACACGCACACACCAAATCCCGCAACGCGATGACTTATGCTAGTGACGGGCAATCAGAAACTGACTTGAGTTATCGCACCACACCTTCCTATTGCAAGCCATCGTTTAATTCGGCATCGATATCAATATTTTATATTTAACTTACGATGATTGCAACTCAAATATTCAAATTTTAATATTAGCATGCATTGTATTAGAAGGAAATATTTTTATAAAGTCAAATTTAAATTAAAATCATTAAATTATCTATATCTAAAGTAATATATGGTAGTTTACTCACAAAACCTGGCTTGGCTGACAATCAGCAACGTTCATCGAGATATCGCTTTAGTGTTGAGTAACGATATTTGGACAGGGCTGAGTGAAATATGGTATTTTATAGGCAGTGTGACCAAGCCGGATCAAACAATAAATGCCGATTATTTCAGGCATGTGCATGTGTGTGTATTGTATGCGTGTGATGTAAGGTCATTCGCGTGAAAATATCAGCGAGGAAAAAATCGAATTTTTCTGTTTTGTGTGCAAGGTAAATTCCAAAAGAGTGCAAATTAATAAAGCTGAAGCAAATGTGAATGCAATAATAATCGAATTGTGCCCACTAATGTGCAGTGAAAAAGTGTAAAGCTGAAAATATAACTAAACGCAAAAATTATGACGAAAAGCAGCAGAATACCCACACATGCAAATGCCAGCACGCACACACACGCACATATATATTGTACATGAAAGCAAAGGAGCTTGAGCTAGAACCTAGAGTTGTCAACGCTGTTCGATGAATTTCGTCATTGAGTGTGTCGCGTATTTTCGTGGCTCTATGCATGTGTGTGTTTTGTGCGTGCCTCGTTTGCATATGTGTGTGTGTGTTGGAAGAGTTCTTGTAGTAAAACAAAAAAAAAACCGAGAAAATCGAGAAAGAAATCAACGAAAAAAAAAATAGTGAAATATTCATAATTTGTGCAAATTTTTGGCCAGGTTCAATGCAGGGGGCCGCATCTCGTTGATGAAACTCGCTAGCGTTTGAAAAACTATTACATAAATAGTACAAAGTGTAAATGTAAATGTTATTGAAAAGCGCAAGGCGAAGGCGCCGCCGCTGCTGCTGAAGTCGCGCACGCTGTCGTCATCGCGGCAAGAGTGAAATTGAAAGGAGAAAAGAGGGAGAGCAGCTAGCAAAAAATCCCGTTACTATATTTGCACTCAATACTCAATGTTTGCCATTTCTCGCTTACACATATATACATACATACTATTTAGATATCTGTACGTTTGTATATGGGTTGGTTTTCATCTCGTGACTTGAAATTGTTAACTATATTGACTCCTGGTCACACAAATTAGTTTTAGTCCTCGCTGTCGCTGTGAAAATCAACTAATAATTGCTATTGCTCTTGCCACAGAGTGTGATGACAACGAGGGCCGTGCGGGTGGCCTATGTGTGAATGTGTGTGTGTTTGTGTGAGTGACCTCGTGTCTGTGTGTCGCGTGCTTGTGCTTGTGTATGTGCGGCAGCGGCAAGGAGTGTCATGCGTATTTTGCTGTTTCTGCTTCTTCCCACACACACACACACACATACAGAGGCACACATAAATATAATATATACACCCCCTACAGCACTTCTCCCCTACGCCTGGCATCATCAACAACAAGAAGAATACGCTGCTCCTTTGCTCCAACGAGTTTTATCTTGTTTTCCGTTTTAATCATATGCGGGCGCAGAGACAATCACGTCATCCAGCTTGACACGCTCACATACATACGCTATAAAGTCATTTGTGTAAACTTTAGAGCTGAACGAAGCCGCAGTGGCAACCAAGTTTAGAATCGACTTTATGTGTGTGTGTAAGCGGCGCGTGAATCCAATCGGTGTTTTTGCATTTCATTTAAAGCTTAATCAATTTAATTAACAACACACATATGCATAGATATATTATAATTGTCGCTTATTAATAAATGTTGAGTTCAAGCCGCATTTCAAAGCTGTGGCAGCATCGCATCATCACGACTGCGTCAATTTTGTTTTAGTTCTCGTTTTCGCCTGTATGGAAGTATGGGTGTGTATGTGTGTTGGTACAGTAAATAAACGATGACCGGGACACTGAGTCATGACTACTCGATGACGTTATGCTGCGCTAAAAGGCAATTTGTCTCGAAAGTGGTCCGAACTTTGCCAATAAAACGCAGAACTTTATCAAAATGTTATGTTCTCATATATTAACACATATACACCAACACACAATCATTCTTATACAAAAATCGATATCGAGTTCAGTACACAATCGATAACATACGGCCAACACTGATGAACAAACTATCGCGCTCAGCTGATATTTTTTTTTCAGCTGAAAATGCTGCCAACAATTGGAAATAAATAAAAATTATATTACATGACGCGTCGCGACGCGATGAGTGCGCGCCTTTTATTTCAACACAACGAAATTAGCTTAGCAGCAGCTACCCAGCTAAAAATCATGTTGAAACCGCTTTTGGGCAGCTCATCAGCTCCTACCCTCCGCTGGCCATTTTACCGCAACTTTGCCCATCGGCCGATACGTGAACAATACACGTATTCGTTGTCGCCGTCGTCTATTTGTATAAAATACTGCAATGAGGTCTTTATCTTAATGCGATGTATATACAAATGTACATTATGAGTTATGTACACAAGTATATAGATAGTATCTATATATATATATATATATATATATAAATGGAGGAGGATATGAATATGCGTATGACTTTTGACGGATACACGTCGCTGCGGAGTAAACAAACTCCCGCTGTTGCTCTGCAGCTGCTGATAACGGTAAACGATAACGATGCTCCTGCTGTCATCCACTTCACAAAAGCGAATTTGAATCGCAGAGCAACAGCAAAAACAATGAGCTAATAACAAATCCGTACAACTTTTATCAGTCAGCCATGACGCCGCTGCTGCCGCTGCCTCTGCCAACCGACCGATGGCCGAGCGAGCGCTGCCTTTAGTTGTTGCTGTTGCTTTGTACTCTGCTCTTTTGCCTACTCGCTCGGTTGCTGCACAGAGGCTAGTTCAGTCTGCTCGCTGAATTCGTTGCGTTACGTTTACGTTGCCTTTCCGTTCTGTTGTGTTCCGTGTCCGTTTTGCCATTTCGGTTGGTGTTTTGTAGTTGCCTAGTACCAGACAAGCTGTACGTATGGCAAATTTTTTATAAGTCACCAAATTGTTTAGCGGTCGTTGGCAAAATATTTTGTGTTCGTTTTCTCAGGCACACTTAAAACAAGTAAAATAAAATAAATATAATTAAATGGAAAAGAAAAGACAAAAGAAATACACTCACATACAGGCGTCACTCACGTATATAATATTTGAGTTTTGCTCTTTAAGAGTGCGGGCATTTGAGCATTTCAATAACCCAGGCAGGCAGCCAACGTCAATGTGCCATATTTCTTTTTTGGTTTGCGAGCCAAAAATTCTTCGACCCCCAGTCTCGTTTTATGCGTGTGTGAGTGCATGCGTGTGTGTGTGTGACTGCGTGCATGTTTTCGTGAGAGAGCTTTTGGCTACGCATGGAAATGAATAACGTCAAAAGTTTAGTTTAGCGCGACAAACATAAGAAATTAGCAAAAGGTGCAGCGCGTCCAACCTCCGCCCACCACTTCCCCCCTTACGATGCCAACACGTGTGCAGCGTGACGCTGACGTTGAAAAACGACAAATACAAAAGAGACAATGAGTGAATATTTTACAAAAATTATATATGTATGTATGTAGTTATTTACATATTGTTTTTGTACTATATGTAGTTGAATTCTTTTTCACATCCTTGAGTTGCCCTCTCTTCTTCCACTCTCTCTCTCGCTCTCTGTGTCGACGCACTTGAGACGCCGCGGGCTTTCTTTTTGCTGCTTTGCTTTCTTTTTTGAATTTATTTATGTATTTTTAAATTTTGTGCAAAAAGCATAAAATTCAAACTTAATTCCGTGCGAGAAACCAAAGATAAATTGCCAAAGAAACAAAGGAACAGAAATAAATATTAAAATTGTTTGTTAAAATAATTTTTCTCCACTTTTCTTTTATTGCAACACAAAATAGCGACAAGAAATAAGAACAAAAGCTGGAGCTGGTTAAAAAAAAAGAAGGAGAAGAATCGTTATAACAAAACACAAATACAACCAAACAACCAACAACATCAACTAATATCAAATTAATGTTAAGCATAAATAATTAAAAGAAGAAAACAAAATATAAATCGTATACATAAATTAATATTAATAATGATATAAATAGTAAGTTAATCGTAAAGTACAAAACAAAACAACAAAAAATTTAAAATAAATATCATAATAAAAACAACAAACCAACCAACCAAAAATAATTAATCAATCAACAAATAGTTAATGCAAATTTAATATGTACATGCAAGCAATTTGAAACGACAACAAAAACGGCAACAAAATAATAATTGCAACAATATCAACAACACCATAAGCAACAACCACAGCAACAACAACAACAACACGGATCAATACCAAAGATGGAGGCAAAATTCTTGGCTGGCGCTCTTTCATTCCTCTCGATATTTTTAGCGATTTATGCTCAATCATTTGGTAAGTTGACAACAACAACAATTCTTATAATAATATGTAATAATCATAATAATTATATATTGATAAAAACATTAACCACCCCCTAATATTTAAGCTCTATTATATATGATATGTGTGTATCTACGTGTGTCTGTTTGCATCTATTGACTCAGAACATAGTTTTGTGTGTGTGAGTATGTGTGTGTGTGTGTTTTTGTGTATATAACTGCAGCAGAAATTGCAAACAATAACAAAAAGAAAAAAATGATAGTATGTGGCTTACAATCTACCCCCTCCTCCCACTACCCCCATCAGGGAAGCGCCCTAATTGCCCGGTGCAGAGCCAACAACACTTTTGCCTTTGCCCATTTCAAATTTTTCATTTTGATTTTTTTTTTCAGTTTGTTGTCACACATGCCCAGCAGAACTTTTAAGCATGAGAAATCCACAGACATTATCATCTCAGAGAACTATTTCTTTGTATAAAACTTCTTTAGGAACAATTTTAAAAAACTCTGACCAAATTTTAAAAAGTTGTGTTAACTAAAAAAGATTCTTTTCATAGGGGAAGTCGATTTTTGGTCACTGTGTGAATGTAGTATGTAATTAACTATATTTTGACGTAAAATGTATAGAAATTACTGTCAAATTTTAAATTATATCTTATATACATACATTTTATCGGGTGTGCCACAGAAATCTCTTCCAAGGTGAATTTATATATGGTGATGTATTCGCTCTCTCTCGGGGCAAAGCTGTCAAAAAGAGTCTGACGTGAGAGAGACGACAGAGATAGATATATAGAAAATTTGTTTTGTTTTGTTTTCTATACTCTTCGCTCATTTTCGTTTTGTGCGCTGTGCAATATGTAAAATGAAAATAAAATGCAATGACATGCTTGTCTTGTTGTTCCTGTAATGACCCGTAGGTAACCAATTAATTAATTGTGATTATGGAGATCTGTTAAGCTCCTGTTAGCCGTCAGCATCGACACTGTTATCCCTGTTGCTCTCTTTGTGGAAGCTGCTCACCGGTGCATGCTCCCACAGTTCCTGTTAATTTATTTGCCTCCACTTAATATCTCTGGGAACACAAACCAAACGACTTGCGTTCGAGCGGCATACATATGTATTTTTCACACACGGGGCATTTTTCAGATAATTTAATACAACCGGTCACTACGATGTTTGCTTTCATAATGACGTTTGTGCCCCGAAAAAGAGAGCACGTCAAACGAATACATCACCATATATAAATCCACCTTGATCTCTTCCACTTGAATTTGACTTAAATTTGTATAAAATTTATGTCATTTTTCAAGCTAAAGCGATTCCTGTGATAGTGTTGTTATGATTGTTATAATAAAATTTAGTAATTTTGACTCTACATGAGTCCACGTTCTGCTGGGATATTACCAACCTCTCTCTCGCACACACACACAGCAATATATGTATATAATACAACATAACATAACACACACACACACACTTGAAACACACACGTTGAGCGAACACTCTACTTTTACTTGGCTTTTTTTTTTGTGTTTTTGTTTTCTTTTACAATGTAAAAGCGCTCCTCCTCCTCCTTCCCACTTTTGGCCAGCAGGTTCGCCATTTTCTCTCTCTCGCACATAATGCTCTATCTCTATTATAACACACTCTCCTGTCTTTTTCTCTCTCGCTGTCTATCTTTTTGGCCTCTAGTTAAGTGTACTTGTGCTTCGATATTTTTGTGTTGCTTTTTATAGTTTATATTGTTGGTTAGGTTTTCGTACTGGGACTGGTCGACATTGTATGTTGGCTCTTCTTCTTCTTCTTCTTTTTACCTTTTGCTATCTCATTCCCTCTATATACATATACATATACATATATAAAAGCATATATAATTTTTTGATATATTTTTCTTTTTGCTCGCTCATTTGATTTTCAATTTTCCACACAATTGTAAAAGGAAGACAAAACAGAATAAACCAACAACAACAACGAGAACAAATGTATTAAGTTCATTTTAAATCTTATGAATTTTCTACATTTTGTTTAGTTTTAGATATTTACACGGTCGCCAGGTATATAGAGTGGGCATCTTGTTTTAGCCGGTCCAATTCTGTCCGTCCATCTGCCCATTAGCTTGTTTATATTAACTCATCGACCGGGCGGTATTCGGTTCACTGTATTCGGTACTTTCTGTACCGGTAACGACGACGACGACGGCATCTGCATTGTTTACATTGCGCATGTAGCAACTGTTTTGGCCGTCAATATTCTCAATATTATTATAGCCTTTGCCTTGCTTTTATCTATGATGCCCCGTTTATATCTATTTATTATTCTAAGCATACTATCCATTTAACATTTAGCCAGACCATCTATCTATTGGCCAATGCATTCATTGTCTGTATCGTCCCATGCGGCGATTCTCACATTTAAGGTGTATAATCAAGTTTTTATACCCTGCGTCAGGGAATATATTGACTTTGTGCTGCAGTATGTAACAGGCTGAAGAAGGAGTGACAGTCCGACCCTGTGTAGTCTATATATTTTTGATTAGCATCAACATCCGAGTGTTATGTATAACTCCTAATATGCGCAGGTAGATTTAGTTTTGAATAAATGCTTGATTCCTCCTACGTGAAAAACAAAAATTTTTCATATATTTTATTCAAAATATAAAAAATTAAAAAAAAAAAAATTTAATTGCGAGCATTTACTTAAAAAATGGCAATGTCATATAGAAGCTACTGTCATAAAGTTAAAAAACAAATTGGTTTTAGTTATTAAATATGTATTAAACTGTGATAAAAATTTCAAAACGTTTAAGGTTATTAGGCCCAAAAAAATTACGTATTTTTCGACCGTGTAATGGAGATTCCCCCTTAACTTGGTGCAAATACTTGTTACAGACCTGGCCAAAGGGTATCTTTTAGTCGTGTCCTCTCAACTATTAATTTACCTTTTAATTTCTTCCACGTTTGGATACTTCTAAATGAAGAGCCCTTAACGTGATCCGCATGAAAAGTGATTTCGCGTTAAATGACAAGTCTGTAATTTTTCCCCCCACAGAATTATAAATGTCGATTATAGGCATAATATTTAGGATTGAAATTCGGTATTCTAATGCTATTTGAACAGTGAGATCTAATAATAATATAATATAATATATCTTTAGATCTTTCTTTTGTTGTTGTATACTCGTACAATAATATTGGTAATATGTAGAATCTTGGAATCTCTGTTTATAAAAATGTTTGCAATTGAAGTATTGTTTATAAGATAATATTCGTACTCATGAATGAATAACATAAAACATTGCTTTGTTACTCCTTACCGCCATAGGGAATTGAAATATCGTTGCATTTGCTGCTTTTCAGGTGTATTTTCAGGAGTATTTTAATCTTTTCCGATTATCAATTTTATTTTGCACATGTTTTTCTGTTCTTTTCCTTTTTCTTTTCTTTTTTTTGTGTGTTCAACTTGTACACATAATATTTTCAATGCTTTTTAAATTGTTTACGTAAATATACGGAATCATACGTAAAATCCGTATATTTACGTAAACGTACGTAAAATAATGAATACGTCTTTGGGGGAAAACTTTTGATATTTTAATGGTAGATTTTGCGCCCTCCACAGATAAAAATACGAGTAAGAAATATGCAAAGCTTTAACATGTAATATATCGACATATATGTATATATAAGTATGTCGAACTATATATACCAGGTTCTATATGTACTATATGAATCACGAGAGCTGGTCAGTACTATAAAGTATTCGCATTCTTATTGTAGTTGCGGTTTTTGTTGTTCGTGTTGTTGCTGTTGTTGTTTCATTTGTTGTTATTGCTCATTACTTCAAAGCGAATTGCGTAGGCAAACCAAAACCACGTGTTGTCCAGGTGTTTATGTTGGCCAACGGGAAGGTATCATTTTCTCTCTTTCATCCGCAACTGTATTTTCACATTTTCCGAGGTCTTTTCCGAGTTGCGCACAGGTTTTTGAACTTCGCGATTGTGCTGAACATAAACAAAGTTGTCCTCTTGAATTGTCCTGCCGTATTTTGCTTTTGTTATATGCATATACACATATATACATGAGTGTGTGTGTGCGAGCTGTGTGTGTACATTGGGACTTACCAGTTTTCTTTTTGCCATGTTTATTTAACGGCAATTTCATTACATTAATAAATGTCAAATATTTAAATTTCGGCTCGCCCAGCAGAAAGAAAATAAGCGCACACTGAAGCAAAACTAATTGCAATATTGTAGTTTTCAGAAAAGTTAAATTTAACCAGCGCATCGAAAATAGAAGTTATGAGTATAAAAATTATAATTTTTGTATGGAATAGGAAATTTTAGTTTACATCTTTTTCAATTTCAATTTAAAATTTTTAACTTTTAATTAAATTAAAAATTTGTTTTTTTTCGAAAGTATAATAAATTGCAATTCTTACGGTCTCTGCTCTTAACGATTCATAATGTTTACCAAGTGGATTCATTATAATGTTAATTATAATTAATTTAATTTACTCATAAGTTACTCATAGTAGAAAGCAAAAGAATATTCAATAATCAATTTTCTTTATAAGTACGAGTATTATGACCACAATTGTTTTGTTCAGCACAAAGAAATTAATTGTTGGTTTAAGCACTTGACTTTTTTATATTTGATTTAATTATAGAAATAAGTTTTAGCAAACTTGAGGTCTAGTAATGTCTATAAGACACCAACAAACAACAACACACAAAACACTTGCAGATTGCAAGGAGCATGGCACGGTATACAGCTGTTTCAAGAGATGCCAATCTCTATCATCAGTACCGTTGTGCTGACTTGACCAGCGATCTCAGCCTAATGTCACTTTTGAGAAGCCAGAACCAGTTGTGAATTTTAGTTCTCAAAAGTGAAAAATAGCTGTGAAGCTGATCTAGCCCTTTGTGTGTTGTTGTTGCCGTCGTTATTGTGCAAATGCCATCGGCATTTTTGTTGCAATAACAATTTTGTTTTTTTAATATGTTTTTGTCAGTAACAAGAGAGTGTTGCTACTATTTCAAAAATTATTCCGGCGTGTCGTCCGTTTATGTTTAAAAATGTTTGTTTTTGCGACCTTTCTATATTGTAGAAATAAGTTTTAGCAAACTTGAGGTCTAGTAATGTCTATAAGACACCAACAAACAACAACACACAAAACACTTGCAGATTGCAAGGAGCATGGCACGGTATACAGCTGTTTCAAGAGATGCCAATCTCTATCATCAGTACCGTTGTGCTGACTTGACCAGCGATCTCAGCCTAATGTCACTTTTGAGAAGCCAGAACCAGTTGTGAATTTTAGTTCTCAAAAGTGAAAAATAGCTGTGAAGCTGATCTAGCCCTTTGTGTGTTGTTGTTGCCGTCGTTATTGTGCAAATGCCATCGGCATTTTTGTTGCAATAACAATTTTGTTTTTTTAATATGTTTTTGTCAGTAACAAGAGAGTGTTGCTACTATTTCAAAAATTATTCCGGCGTGTCGTCCGTTTATGTTTAAAAATGTTTGTTTTTGATTTAATTATATTTATAGATATAAACTAATTATTTATTATAGAGGTTTCTTTTAAGATATAGAATCTGTACGCTTTTGTGTTTTTCGAAATGCATTTTTTTTATAAAAGACCATAAACATGAAATGTAATTTCCCTTTCAATGTCGTAGCCGCGTCATGGTAAAAGAAAAGACGCCCAGTTGTGGGGGCGTGATCATATTGTTCTGAATGTTCTGCATCTTGCATTGCTTGCAACTCGAATGGTGGCACATTTTGCTATAGAGGTTGCCTCTGGGTTTCCGGTCGTGCCAGATAATGACTGCTTAAACAGAGCACGCACACATACACAGAGTGAGAGAAAGAGACACCCACTATAGAAATGTATGTACAATGAACGGGTTTATGTATTGGTATATCTGTAAACTGCACCTTTTGCATGTCTCTGCTGCGTTTTCATGCTAATTTACTATACAAATTGTTGGAGCTGAGGAGCCAAAACGGAAAACAACTTTTGTATTTCACTCTTATCTATTGCGTGTGGCCATGGCCCCCGTTGTATCCTCCCCCATCCTCTCTCTCTCTCTCTCTTTCTTTCTTTCTTTCTTTGTCTGCAACCGCTTTCATTAGCAGGCACCTGACAAAAGCTAAAAGTTCACACATCGTCTATTTAGAAGCAGACAGGCACTTATACGAGATAAATATATATGTAAATATGTCTGTGTATGCTTTTGTTGTACTTTATATCTACATATATTGGTATATATTCACTTATTTAAAAATAAATTTAAATAAATTTTTGCGTGAGAACAATAAAAATGTATCTATACGTATCTGTCTGTAAGTGTGTGTGTGTGTAAGTGTCAACAAAAACGAACTGAAAACATTTGGGCATGAATATAGTTTTTTTGAAATGTCAAGTTTTGTTTGCACTTGAAGACAATTGCGTGTGGCCCACTGTGCTTGCAGACAGTCCATTCACTCATATATATTTGTATGTCTGATGAGTGTATGTGTGTGTGTATGTGAATTGTTCGTCTGACTGTCTGCCAGCGCATTTTGTTGTTGTATGTTTAGCTTTTCATCAGTAGCCGCCGCCAAGTACGAAAAACAAAAACAAAACGCTGCCAAATTAAAAGTCGTCACCAACGTCACTAGCTGCCTCATTCCTTTCCCTCTCCTTATTGTTGAATCAATCAGTTGCACTACATGGGGTTGCAATGGGTGGAGAAGAGTTGATATCGCACAGTTTAGTTTTCTGAAATATTTTCTTTTTTCTCTGCGCGCCTCTGTTGTTTTTGTTATTGTACTTTTGGTTGACTCAAAGCTAACTAAAAATTTTTCCATTGTGAGAGATGGATAAAGAGAGAGTGAGTTGCACACAGCTAGTCCGATCAATGTTGACGCCTTTGCTTGCTGCACATTCCGACACTCTTCATCTCCCTCTCGTTTTGTTTTACAATCGATAAGTTCTTTGTCGCCTGCAATAGAGACATTAAAAGGAAGAGAGCGAGGAAGAGAAAGCTTTATCGCTTCATTGACTTTGACAATTTGAAATTGCTCGGCTTCAAAGTTCAAAAGTTCCCATAAAGGTTTTTGTGTTGGTGCATGTGTGTGTGTTTTTATTTCTTCATATGTATGTATAAATAAAATGGCGAACACGGTGGCAAAGGGAGTGTAATAAATATATATGTTGCTGTTTTCATATATGGATATGCACATGATTGTTTGTATGTATTATATGTCCATTTAGTTTTCTTCGAATCAATTTGCGTTGGTTTCAATTGTGCCAAGCCAATAATAATTGACATAAATGTCTGGCACGAGTAGGAAGGCCGAATGAAATATTCAAAACTGTCTGACATGTTTTTTCTGCATTATTTATTGGATCCGAAATGTGCGCCTGTGACGTTTGGCAGTTGCTGTCCATCGATGCTCAAACTTTATTGTATGTGCTGAGATCAGTGCTGCCAACTTATTAAAAGCAAAAAAAAAACTGTTAGTTGTGGGAAAAGTCTAAAATAAAATAGAAATTTTTCGGCAGAAAGAATTTAAAACATTGTAGTATATTTTATTTTTTCAATTAAATTCTATTTAAAGAGTATATTTTTTGCAAAATCATAAATGTAGGTACATATGTGAATTCTTATCTTAGTCGAAGCAAAACAAAAAGTAGAAGGCCAGATTTGACATTAAAAAACCGTTCTTTCAACACTGGCTGAGATCGTGCTAAACAGTGACTGTCAAACTGTATTAGATTTTCATTGGCCCAAGTTAAACCTCTTGAGAGCTGGAACTGAAATTTAGCTAATGTTTATTTCGTTTAATTAGACAACTGCAAGGAAAATAAAATATTTATGTACACAACACCTCCCATTCCCACCCCACGCATTAAACGCTAATTTTGCGGGCAAAATCTACATGAAATTTTTGTACTTTCAACATACTTGAAAACGTTAAACAAGTGTTTTGTTAATGTTTGTTTGCTTAAATCTTGAATGTGTATTGCCAGACAAATCCAAAATCCCAACAAAATTAAAATCAAATACATTTTTTCAAGTTCTTCGTTCAAATACTTTTACAGTTTTTGTATACTTATTTGCTCTTGCTTCTGTTTTTGCTGTGAGGATAAAACTGCAAAACTTTTCTAAATACACTGCACGAGCGGGAGAGAAAGTGAAAGAGAGAGAGAGACGATGAGACACGGACGCTCAGTCATTTTCATTTTGGTTGCTCTTGCTAATTTTAAAATAGACAAACAATTTTTTATTTCAATTTACAGCACCAAGTCACAAACACTCACACACACGGACGTTTAGAAACACAAACACATGCACATATGATGTTGCTCTCAGCCCAGACACATGACTCGACGACGCAGTCGCCGTCGACGTCGACGTAGCCGTCTACGTAGCTGTTGCTTCTGCCTTTACTCTCCGTCCTCCCTTCTCCACTTTGTTTGCGTTAGCGAGTAACTCGGTTGCGTATTTAAATATTTATATATGTACATACGTATTTATAAATCTCTGTCTGATTATGATAAGCATGATAATGATAATGGTTAGTTGGCACTTTTTGTTGCTGTTGTTGTAGCGCCCAATTAACGGCGGTCTGTCAAGTGCATAATGCAGTTTCTGCATTTCACTCACTCTCTTACTCGCTGTGGCTAGCCATCTCTTTCACTCTCTTTATTTGTCACTCAGAAATTACTCGCCTTGTTTGCATTTACGTTTTACTTGTAGTATTTATTTTGCAACAGTTTGTTGCTGTTGTTGTTGTCCCTTTATTATTCGAATTGCTTTGTTTTGAGCGGCGTTTTTTCAATTGCTGTGAGTTTTAGCATTTAATTGGCATGTTTCGTGCAATCTACTTAATGAATTTCACATGGTGCGTTCACTGACCGATCGATCGATTGATGTGAGTGTGGTTTTGTGTGTGTGTGTGTAAGTTGTTTAGCAGTTCTTGCTCAATTGTTCAAGCCCAAGTTCATCCACTTGCATCAATCAGGCAGCCTCTTGTTACATTCTGAACCACTTGAATTGCCAAAGTTGATTTTGCTTTCAATTTATTTCCTTTTTTTGTCATCTCTTTTTCCAAGTCCAGTGCCTCTCAAGCTCGCTCACTCTTTGTGACTCTTCAACTGTGTGCTTTCACGTGCACAACGTCAGCTAAATATAAAAGCATCCCACACTAACACACAAACACATGGACACAGACAATCTCATAATATAGGCGCAATCAATTTTGTTTCGTGTTAATTAATTTTGCCATGTTTTTTTTTTTGCCTCTATCTTATTGCTTGTTGAAATTCTCTATATACGAGTGCTGTTTTGCTTGTTTTTGCGGCTTTTTGAAAATTTTCGTTGTAAATATTTTAATTGCCTTTAGCTATAACATTTTCCACTGCAACGGCAGCACACTAAACAGCAACAACAATAATAACAAGGTGGCTATTTGCTGCCAATGCTATGCCCCAAAGCTCAATGCGTTCATTAAAAAATAATAAAACTAAAACGAAAAATTAAAGTGTAATGAGCGTTAACACACACACACACACACACACGTACGCATACCAGCGCACAAAAGCAAATGCCAATAACAATATGTCACGGGGGCTCTCGAAGGAGCGAGAGAGGACAAGAGAGTTATACATATGTATAGTATGTATGTTCTGACAGCCATAAATTTGATTAAATAAAGTTTTAGTTGGCGCTTTTTGTGCTCACTTCTCGTTTCGTTCTGTGCTCATGCTCTTTCCATTTTTCGTATTGCTCATATTTGGCACAAGGAATGCGGCAAAAACTATGCTAAATGAACAAGCAATAAACCATAAATTTCTTGTCGCCGACAACAACAACAGCAAACAGCTGTAGCGGTTAAACGGTTAGAATTTGCAAGTGTATAACTCGCCAGAGAGGGAGGAAGAGAGCGAAAGGAACGAGCAGTTAGACTGAGAGTGTGGTGTGGTGGGTGGTGAGAGAGGTGCGCTGCAAAAATGTTAAGGTGTGTGACGCGCACGTGAATGTGTATGAGCGTCTGTGTGTTTCTATCTCTGTTGTATAAATTTATTATATTTTTCAGCTGCGCTCGTTGTCTTCTGCGTTTGCCTGCAATATGCTCTATGTTTGTACATACAAATGTGAATGTGTAGTCTATGTGTGTGTGTGTGTATGCGTGTGGGCTGTCCAAAGTGGCAAGAGCATCTTTGTCTAGCCTGCGGGTGGTGGGACTTCTCGCTTTCCTTTGAATGTAAATGAAATTGTTGTCTGCAATCTTTTTTGCGTTTAATTTTCTATAAAGCTGTCATCTCAAAAAAGAGATGGCACATATTTTTGGTTAAACTTACGGGAGTGTGTGTGTGTATTTGTACATGGCTAATCATTGAGTATGTTGACAAGCAGTGATAAGAAAATAATGTCCGCTGTCCCATTAAATCAACTGATAAGATTGTGACTTTATCAAATGGCACAAGAATACAAATTTATAGCCATATTAGCCATTGCTAATATCAAGTGTACTTGTTACCGCCTGTGATAAGCCAACAACTGATAAGAATTTTGGTTGTTATCAATAAAAAGCGGCACATGGTCATTGGACACAAGTATTTACACACACACTTTGTTAGATACACACGTAGCCAAGGTTCAAGATTATGCAGTTGAAACTGGACAGCGTTGACGTCATTGTTTGTGCTGCTCTTAGCCAATGTCATGTGTGTTTGTGTGAGTGTATCTATGTATGATGTAAGTATGTATATAACTGTAGATATATGCAGACTATTTATGCGGATGAATGGTCAGCTGATGGTAATCAATTTGATTGGGAAAATTTAACAAGTTGCGTCAGAAACTCATAGAGCATATGATTTGTAACATTAATTGGCGTCCAGTATTGTGCATTGTCGCAGTCCCCAAGTCACTTATAAATTGTATGATCAAACGCACTTGAGATATTAATGATTGAATATTTTTCTTAATTGATTAGTATAAAGCAAAGAGAAATTATGACATACATTTAATTTAACTATTTAAATATCTAAAAAAACAAATACAGTCGAACTTTCCTAAATCGAGTCACCATTATCCAAAGAAAAGGTTCGAGTTATGGAGATATTCGAGATATTTAGCCAGCTGTGTGTATTTGAAGTAAGAATTTTGAGTGCGGTGTGTAATTGTTAAGACTATGGATACCTTTTAATTGATATACTGAAATACTTATTTAATAATTGACCTTAATTGCACATTACGATAATAAAGCACTTGTCCAGGGTTCAATTATCGCATCATTCATCAGCCAATTATTTTTTTTATTTTTGACTTTGCTTTAATTTCAATTGGTTTGTTCATTTTTGAACCTTGTTTTTTTTTTATTGTTTCGTTTTCTGTGTGTATATTTAAGCAATATTTACGACACACATTTAGTATAAATAAATTGACCTATACATACATATATATTATATATTTTTGCAACTTGGCGCTGAAATCAAATAATCCAAACTGGAATCACATAAAAATCAAAACACAAACGAAAAACTAAAAAGAAAACAAATTAACCGATAAAAAAATAAAACACGCACACACATAGTAAACACAACAACACAAACTCGATCGGATCGGATCGTATATAGTAACCATATTTTATGGAGTGTAAAAGACTAATTAAAAAGCCACAAAGCCATTTTTGTTGTTAATTGTTGATGTGTTTTCTTAATTTCAATGATTATGGTTTTCACCCCCCTCTCCGATACCTCCACTCTCTCAATATGTTTCTCTTTCGCTATTTGATGAACCAATTGGAAATTGTTGTAACCTTTTTGCTGTGTGTGTTTTATATACTCTATGCAATATAACTGTGATCTGTTGGGAACACAATAAAATAAACACAGCCAGTGTGATTGCGAATGACAGCGAAGAGTCCTCGGAGTTTGCACACGCCGTAGAGCCGGTGATCTACTATGGGGATAAGAATGTGAATATCGGGCAACCGTTCGAAATTACTTGCATCATTCCAATAACGGAGAAGATTCACTGGACGAAGAACGGCGAGTCGATCACACGTCATAATTTGCGTCATGGGCATGACGAGCACTCGTACTCTCTATCGGAGACGGCCATTGAGGGTGAGTATGTTAAGAACATGGTGGAAGTAATAAGGTGAAGTCATCGGCTATCTCATCTATTAGCGCGTACGATAGAATGAGTAGCAAACATAATTGTCAAGTTGAGTGCCTCCTCTCTGCTTCTGAAAAGAGAGAGCTTTCGCTCTCATAACTTCACCATATTAACTCCACCATGTTTTGAGAAGAAGTCGTCGCAAAATTCACCAAATCACACACAACTGAACAACTCACCACAACAAATGCAGGCGAGAAGCATAAGATCGAGGCGCAACTGAAGGTGCGACATGCACTGAAGGTGCACGAGGGACACTATCAATGCAACAATAATCATCGACATGCCACCGGATCGCACATGTTGCACGTGCATGGCAAAGAGTCGAGTTCCACGGAGAGTGGTTATCAGACGATTGATGAAATGACTCCAAGTTCACCAAATGAGATCTTTACCAACACGTGGAAGGAGCAACAACAACAATCGCACAAGTTGCACAAGCAGCCAACACAACATTTCCCCCCCTCATCCGGTAATGCATCGTCGGATTATGGAATTGGCTTTGGTTATGCACCCCCCGCACCAACAAGCAAATATAATGATCTCACCACACCTTGGCATACATCTTCTTCTTCTGCATCGGCTGGTAATGGAATTCATCGAATTTATTCGGCAACTCCACCAGATTTTCCACCACCACGCTTCAGTCTAATGGAGCATACGGTGGCGCCACCAGAGCCGCCCACCATTCAGCTGTATAACCAAACGCTGCCACATCATCGCCAGCATACACTGGACACTGCCACAGTTACAGATTCAGCGACAGCAACAGATTCATCGGCCACGCTTTTGGCAACGGCGCATCATCATGCGCATCATCAGCAACAGTTGCAACAACAGGCGCAGCACACATTGAACGCTTATCAACTGCCGCTGCCCCCGCAGCCACCGCATCAATCGCATACTTCGGTCCATCGCACTGACAAATATCAGACGCATTCGCCACAGTTTATACCACCAGCGTTAGGTGGTGGTGGCGTTACCGTTTCACCGGCAACCACATTGCTGACAACGGGCTACAACAGCAACCACAACAACAACTACTACGGGCAAATGCAGCAGCAGCCCAAGACGTTCTTGCCTATTAAAAAGGGTGAGCCACATACACACACGCACTCACACATCGAACACAATCTCACATACATGCTTACATAAATACATACTTACCTACATACTACTACTAATATACATACATACATTTACAAAAGCTCTTATCAGCATTTCAATCAGTTTCACTTGCCCTGTGTTGTTGTTTACTTTGCTATCACAAACGCCCAACTCCCCTCTCCAACAACAATTGCAAATACAAAAACAACTTCACACATTACATTACGTCGCATCAAAATCACTTTGTCTAAGCCTCGCTCTCGCTCTCTTTTTGCTCGTACTCTTGCTGTCCTCTCTCGCTCTCCTCACTCTCTTTTTGCTAGTATCCAATATCGATAACTACAGCACGCTCTTCTTCATCGCTCAAACCTCACATCGATAGTCTATTTTGGTGTTGTTGGCTTATTAGTAAATGTTAATCGCTGCCTCTGGCAAGCTGTAAGTTCGTTCGACCAACACACACACTCACATAGAGCCAAACTTTAGCCTTTTTTGTTAATTTTTTTAGTGATTGCTTGACAAATTGTTTTTTGCTGTTTTCTTTGTCTACTCGCTTATACCTTTGTATGTATGTGTAACAATTTTTGATTTTATTTGTGTCTCGCTATAGTTGTTATTGTTGTTGTCGTTATTGCTGTTATTGTTATTTTCAGTTCGATTTCAATGCTTTAGTTGTTTGCCTTAGCTTGGAACACACTGCTGTCAGGTGCACAGCTCTCTCTTCAATTTGATTGATTGGCAGCCATTTTGGTGACGCATTTTAAATTCGATTGTAATTTAGAATTGGCGACGCTGCCGAGCTGTTTTGATAAGCCTTGTTCTTTTGCCCCCAATGAATATGAAGCAAACATCATATTCATTGCTCGACTTCTCTCTGTCTTTAATTTCCCGCCGTCAAATATATATGCTCTGTCAAATATATATAGTATACCTAAACATGCGATCGGTTATCGGCAATCGACTATCGATTGACAGTTGTCGATGTTGATCTCAGCTTAAGCTGTCGCTTTTCGCTTAAGTTTACTTTTGCTTTTTGCATAAATATCGATATTATTACATATATAATTATTAATACATACTGCATTTAAATATTTAGATATCGACAAGGATTTTTGCTCCATTTTAACTGCAGCTAACTTTTAAAATTACTACAAATTAATTATTGTAATTACTTAAACTAATTATATATACCACTTATTAAAACATATAAACTTACCAATTATATGCCGCGTAAATGAAATTTATTTGATTTCAGTCCAAGTTTTAAAAATACATATTATACTTATCATTAAACAAATTATTTGTATACATACATGTATGTTACATATGTGTGTATTAATAGAAGAAAATAAAATTTGAAATTCACCAATGACAATTATTGTATGCTGTTTTTATTTAATTTAGTTTTAGTTTTGGGTTACATTTAAAATAAATAAACAAAATATATACATATATAATATTCTTTATGCCACTTATTTTTTATCTGATTATTATTTTTTAATAGACTTTGTGTGTAACTTTGTTGGCTTCTTAAGTTACAGTTTTGACAGTTATTATTTATTTACATATTTTAAATTATTTATTAAGTAGAGCAGTCCATTTATTAAAGTCTACTCTGAAAATGCAATAAAAACAATATATCGACATCTCAGTTCATTTCTTTTTGTCAGACCCGAAAACGAAACAAAAACTACCAGCGATACCTGCCCCGCCCCGCCCCAACCCTCCCCCAACCACCTCTCATATATTAAGCGCTCGCTTCTCAAATTTATCAACAATATTCGCGTATTAATTACTCTGTTTATGTCATAAAATCTTTATTCCGTTGTTTTTTTTATATATATGCAACTCTTAGTCATACAAATTTGTTTAAGCATTTATTTATGTAAACGTTGTTTCCTCCCCCTTTTTACGATATATTTGTACAATATTTTACGTATATATTTTCTGGGTAAATATTTGCACTAATTTAATATCATTTATTTCTTTCTGAACTCTCTTCCTATCAGGGCCAGATTCGTTGGTGCCAAATTATGACAATGTGGAGCTAAAAATGAATTTTTATAAAATTCGAGCGCCGCTTGTGCTCAGCTGCGATGTGAAAAATACGGACTCCAAAGACCCACTTATATGGTAAGTAGCAACCAGGATCGCAGTTGGGAGTTAAGAGTTTGTAAAATTAAACCTGAAAACAAATATCTGAATGGACGAGATTAAAAAAAAAAACTATTTTTATAATAAAAATTTAAAAGTTTAGGTATTGTTCCGATTTTGTAATAAAAAAGGGAAATGTATTTTCAATATTTATTTTTTTAAACTTTAACAAATTATTTATTTTTGAAAGGTTATAATCGTTTCGGGCCCTGGTAAATATAACTAAAACCTCCAGCTCCCTAATGTCCGCACCCACATTCATAATCCCAAACAACTGGACAAAATGGACAGAGGCATATCCTCCGACTCTTTCATGCCATTGGCCAGCATACTAGTTGGCAGTTATAAGAGCAATCATTTTAATACGGCACAGCTAAGCACTTTTGCTTAATTATGTTGCCCCCCTTCTGCCTGACGTCTGCCCGCCCTGGCCTAAACCTCTCTACTTGACTGACGTAACCTGGAGAGAGAGCTTAGCGAGCGGGTTGAGGGTGCTGAAAAGTGTCGGACCTGCCTGACTGGGTGTGGGCTTTTCCGACTCTAGATTCCCCCTCTCTCTGTTTCTCTGTGAGTGTGTGTGAGAGTGTGGCAGCCTCGTAGTGGTAATGACACTTTGTGTCGGTCCTTTAGTAGGGCCAGGGCCAATACTTTGCGTGCCTCCCGTTGAACTAGTCCTGAATAATTGGCACCAACCGCAATTTGGCCAACAAGGGCCTTCAAATTCTCTATAGTAAACAAATTTTATAGTTGGCCAAAAACCGATTTATGATAAAAACAAAATACAACTTGATTTGAACTTAATCCATAGACACTTATCGATTGCTTTTGAATAACAGGCACTCTTCATTATACAAGTTTATCGATATTAGGAATTCATTACTAAGTGCTATCGATTTTGAAAGCAATAGGTTCTTAAGTAACTTCTATAAAAGCTCAATGCCGAACGAAACTAAATAGGATCTTTCCAAAAGATTGCATTAATTTTAAGAGTCATTAAAGATATTAGAGTAATAAAAAATTACTTTTCAATAGAAAAGAGCTACATGCGTATAACGATAATATAAAATCAGATTACAATTTAATATGACGAATATTATATAAACAAAATTTCCGTACTTTTTTTCACATATGTACTATCGATTTTTACAAACTTTTGATCGACTCCATTTGACCTTTCAAACTTCTAGCTTAAACTTCCTCAATAAAATACGATAATTACCCTTTTCTTACAGGAAAAAGCAGGGCGTCAATGTGACGGATGTGGCATCTCTAAGAGGTCGCTTCAAAATTATTCATGACGAAAGAAAATTCATGATTGATAAAGCGGAGGCTACCGACGATGGCCTCTACAGTTGTGAGTTCAACGGCGTGACCAAGAATATTACGGCAGTTGGTAAGACATATTAAAGAATATTATTTCTAAATTATTCAGATAACTAACTCACAGATATTTTGACGTAGATGTATAAAAATTGATATACAATTCGGAGTGATCTGTCACTTTAATTTCAACTTTTTATTAAAGATTCTTTTATTAATTTCCAAGAATTCATAAAATTGAATTTGGATTAATCTGAGTTCCTGCAATTCCTGTAATAAATAGTGGAAAAATATGAAATATTTAAAGAATTATTCATTATAGACACAAGATCAAAAAAAATAAAATAAATAATATGTATGTTTTTTTTTAATATTTATAGCTAGAGTGTTCGTACGAGTGCCTTCAAATAATGGTGTGGTAGAGGGTGAGAAGATGGTGATCCACTGCACAGTGACCGGTAGTAATCCTCGATTGTCATGGAGTTTTGGTAAGAAATATCGATAACAACGATATCAATGTAGAGATTGTAAAACGAATGCGTTTGTTTTCATTTTAGGCAATTACGTAAATTTAGCAAATAGCACAGAACGTTATGTTCTGAAACCGGATGAAAATGGTGTCGAGAATGCCCTTCTAATGGTTGAGAATGTTACCCTGGACGACAGAGGCGACTATAAATGCACCGGACGCAATGAGGCCGATGATTTTCTTAATGATGAGGTTGCCAGCGATTCTACAACCGTTCGTGTTAAGGGTACGAGTTTAATCCGAATTAAATTCAATATAAATTTGACAATTGTTTTGCTTTTTAGGCAAATTTGCTGCCTTGTGGCCTTTTCTGGGCATCTGTGGTGAGGTGTTCATTCTTTGTTTGATCATTCTCATCTATGAGAAGCGACGCAACAAGAGCGAGCTGGAGGAGAGTGATACTGATCCCCAAGAACAGTAAGTTTGCCAACAACAACAACAACAAGACCAACAACAGCCAGAATACAAGAAATCATCAACAACCTACAACCAACAACCTACAACCAACAACAAACAACCCACAACATCAAAAGCAGTCCACAACAAAAAACAACACCAAATTATTTGTTAAAACTATTGAAACGCAGCAGAAAATCTACATTTTAGTTAATAAACTGCAAATTAAAGACGTTTGAAGCTGCATTCGCTATGCGCTACAGACAAACACACACACATACACACACGCAACACACACAGACATTTGCGACGTACTTACACACACACGGACACACAACAGCAGCAGCAACAAATTTAGCAAAATTTTCTTAGTTAACAATTTATAATTACAAAACGAGCAACAAGACAATAACAACAACAAAAATAATTCACAATTTGTTTTGTTGTTACGTGTTTCTTATTTTTTGTTTGTTGTGGCACGTGAAAGCCCCACCTCAAAATGGAAAACGACAACAAAAAGTTAACAAGTTTTTTCAAAATAATTTTGCCGTTATTATCATTTTTGTAATATAATTAAATTAAAATAAACATGATTTAGTAAGCTGTTTTCTAGTTCGGCAAATGTTTTGCGTGCCGCAACAAAAAAATTAAAAAAAAAAAAAAAAAACAAACAAACAAACACAAAGAAACTTAAAGCTTAGTATTTAAATATACATATATTTTAATTTTTATAATTTGCTGTCCACAAAAAAGAAATCAACAATTTATTTTGTAACTTTAATTTCGATGTGTGCTAAACGAATGAAGAAAAGAAAAAACTAAAAAATGCTTTAATATTGACAAGCACACATAAAAATATACACACAACAAACACACACACAACAAACACACACACATACACAACACTGAGCGTAGTTTTATAGCCATATAAATACTATATAATTATACGATTATATATTTATTTATATATAAATGTATACATATAAATATGCCTTATGATTGATTTCATGTCGAAAAGTTTACAATTTTGTTTGCTGCGCTTGTTTTCTGTTGCTTTACTTTTACACACACCTGTACACACATACACACACGCACACAATTTCCTTTATGATTTACAACAAGTGCATTATTAAGATGGAAAGTGAAATAAAAATGAAAATGTTATGAACTTTGTTTTAAGTACTTATTGTTTAATTCTAATTTAAATGATTAGCATCGGATTTTGCCTTGAAAATACCCACAAAGTTTATCAATCTATTCTATCGTTACTTATGTATATTATTATTATGCCTATTATAAATGACTATCTAAGCTTAAAGTTGGCAATAAATTTTGGTTAATAACAATAACACAAAACGACAACAACAACAAAACACACACACAGTCGACTACGACAACAATCTTTTTTTGAATTGCAGTTTTTTATTTTTATTTAAAACTTTTAGAGCCTTCTCCGCCCCCAGCTCCCGTTCCGCCCCTACACTTAATTAGTTACACACTTACACATTAAACTCACACACACAGACACAGAAGAGTATTGGTTTTCTTTGCGCTTTTTTGTTTCTTTTTCAGTTTTTGCTTCAGTTACAGTTCTTTTCTTATCTGCCATCAATTTTGTGAAATATTTTTTTGATAAAAGCTGTAATTACCACGATTATAATTATTATTATTACGATTATGAGTTTCCGCCTATTATTATTATTATTAATTAATTACATACCTGTATATGAAAACTTTTGTGCTATTTTTTCACTTATGATTTTGTGCGTTTAAGATTGATTTCTAAAAAAATAAAAAAAAATGTATATTAAAAAAAACAAAAAAAAACAATTAAACACGCGAATTTTTTTACGTATCTATGTTTCTCTCTGTACGTAGTAATAATGTATGTGGTTTCGCTGTATGTGCAACTATTTTTTGAGGTTTTTCGCTATTTATTTTGCAAATATTGTAGCTATATATCTTATAGAGATCGTTCTCCCTTATATACACACACCCAAATATACTCAGAATACTTTTTTAGATATTTGTATGTATGTAATGCATCAGTATTAAATTTGAACTGCAGATTTGCCCAAGATAAACCAAATAAAATG
Organism: Drosophila limbata; assembly: GCA_963924055.1. NCBI lineage: Eukaryota > Metazoa > Arthropoda > Insecta > Diptera > Drosophilidae > Drosophila > Drosophila limbata. The sequence goes on from OZ001353.1 coordinate 15,373,958, forward strand.
GGATTGGAACCATCTCTATGTGTCCATGTGCTAAGCGCTTCCTTTTCAGTTGCTTTTCGTAAACGTTATCGTTATAGTAATCGTGGAATTCGTAGTGCCAATAAATTGCGTAGCTAATAATCCTGAGAAGCTAATCAAATTGTATTTCATTCTTTTCTTATTTTCTTTCCTCCCTCCATAAACAACAATATATATATATATAAAAAATAAAAACAACAACAACAAATCCGTAACTAACAATTGTCGCAAATTGTATGCCGTAGTTGATAAAATTCACAATAAGTAAATAATTAATGCATAAGTAAATAGGAAAAACAAAAAAAAAACAGCCTGCAGCTTGATTGATTGATTGACATATTGGTTTATCGATTGTTGTCGCTATCGCTCGCTATCGTTGCCCCACCCACTATATGCAAAAGTCGATTTAATTCCACCTCTAAACGAAACGAAAAGTGTGCCCAGCGTTCAGCAAAAAATGCAACCGACAAATGCAACATGAACATCAACAACAACTATAAATACAATAACCATAACAATTATATTAGATTATTAACAACAACAGCAAGTAAATAGTAGAAGGTCGGACAACAAAGTATAAATTTGGAATTTCTTCAATTTCATTTTCAATTTAATTTTATTTATAGTTTTCTTTGATTGCTCTTGTATGTATCTGTAATAGAGATTTAACTAATTGATTAATTGATTGATTGCTGCTCACCTCCCCTCCGTCTGCATTTAGTTTTTGGTTGAACTTTGTATCTAAACTCGATAAGTTTTCTAGTGCCATTTGAATCAATCTCTTGACTTATCCGATTTTGCAATTTGTTGTTTCTATTGCAGGAAAAAGAAAAGGAGAAATTATGATTAAAATTCCTAAAGACAGCCTAAAACGAAATATACAATTGAGCATACAAAAAAATATGAAAGCATTATATTATATACATAATATACACAAATACAACTAGCAAAATGAGTGTTGTCACAGAAGATCCAAGTTCCCCTCTCTCTGAAACCACAGAAGAAAAAAAAAAGAAAACCACAAATCATTTGTAGATCCCTTCTCATTCTAATGCCCGAACAATAACTTAAATTGTCTGCAAATATTGTTTAGTAAAATTGTATTTTATTATAAAAACAAAAAAAAGGAAAACAAGATTAATATTAAACAAGAAAAAAATTAAAAGATAAAAAATTAACATTAATAAATAAAAGTGATAGCAGATAAAAGAACACTAAACAAAATCAGAACACTAGAAATTAACAAAATGATCAATGGAATCCATGATGATGACACAAGATGATGTTGATGATGATGGTCCATAATCCAACACCGAACCCGCAGTACTACTCAAATACTACTACTACAACTACAACTATTAAAGATGTTTCAGATACGCCCCCATCCTCCTTCCAACAATTCACACATACATACATAATAACACACATGAACATTTTGCAAGTGAAAGTCCCAGAAATGTTGTAAATAACCTAAAAGGTGTATTGGTTACATCTAGAAAACGCCGAGGATTCCGTCTTCTATCTTGCCTATTTGTTTAATATATATATATATATATATATATAGTATATATATATACTTATATATATGTGTGTGGATTTTTTCATTTGTAGCTAGTTTTTTTCGGGGTCTTTTAGTTCGAGTTCTTGGGCGCGATCAGTGAAAACCAAATCTTCAATCTTTGGAGAATCAAGAAAAATACCAACATAACAAGAAATAAAAAAAAATACGAAAAAAAAAAACAACTGTTGAATGAAAAAAATGTTAAAAATTTGTTTATTAATATTAGTTAATAAAACAAAGACCTTTTTAAACAATTAAGTAGCGCGTTATGAATATATTTTAATAACTAAATCAAATAAAAAGAAAAACAAAATCACGAAAAAATAAAACAAAACAAATTACAAGATTATATTTAAAAAAAAAAAAAAAACATTTGAAAAATAAGATGAACAACAACAACTACATTGTATATTTGCATAATTTTAAACTATTACAAGAAAATGCGAAACAAATTGCGTACTGCCAAAACTTGTAAAGTTCAGTACTATTTGCTTAATTATAATATGGATTGTATTTTATGAAATATGATTATAGTTATGTTATTATATGATTATGACGACTTTGCCTCATTTTCGGAAAATAATAAACAAAAACGAAACAAAACAAAACAAATCAAAAGAGATAACAATGATAAACACACTGTTATTGATTATTATTCATTTCTGTTAGTTGTTAAACTTTTGGTTGTATATGTATGTATGTGTATAAAGAATACCAAGTTAAACACTAAAGCGGTCTTCAATTTTCTAACTACGTAAATACTTGATAATCGAACACTTATATATATTCTTTTTCAAATTTTCCATTTTTGTTTAAAAAGAAATTTGGTTTTCTCACTTTTTTGCCGCCACCAAAGCTTTAAATATTTAAATATAAATATATAGTAAACTGTGTTCTCAGTAAATTTAAAGAGAGAATATAATATAAATGAATAATTATGATAAATTAATAATGTTTGTGCATAAAAACATAAACATGTGTATAGTAAACTAATAAACTAATAAATAATAATAACCGTTCTTGTTATATACGAAAAAATAATTAAACAAGGAAAGAAAAGGAAACCTAGAGCAGATAATGCTAAAACTGAATCATCGTGTGTGTATGTTCGATATCGATATATTAATATATACATACATATATAGCCTAGCAAAAGATACATTGAAACCGTCGTAATCGTAACACTCTCGATTGATCAAAATTTGATGATATCGAAATCGAAATGATGCAATTTAGGGGATTTTTGTGCATAAGTTTTTTATTGTACAAGTACAATCTACAGTTTGTACAGTTTGTGGCTTATTTGTGTAACGACTATTTGTGACTATGCAAATATTATATAGATCTAAATATTTATGTGTATTGTATACAACTGACAGGCCATTTATTTATCACCCCCTTTCATATAAAATATATTTAATTGAATATGGATATCAGAAATTTTGAGACTTGAATATGCTTTTGACACTAGTCCTTTTGTTTCGTCTGATATCCATTACTCCATTCAACATACACACACACACACTCAGAGACACACACACACGCGTACGTACATACAGATGTGTACTATATGACCTATTGAACTGATAAAGTGAACCCACGTTGCTTATACACACCAAAAACAACAACAATAACAAGAAGAAGAACAGCTACGATACCTATTTACTGCTATTATGTATGACGTAATGTTACCCACAAACAACAATAACAACAACAACATACTACAGAAAAAAAATAACAACAACAACTTTAAAAACACTCGTCAACTATTGCTATATACTAAACATAAAAAACTATACATTATATACACTTATATACAACAAGTACATACGCAGTATTGTATGTTTTTTTCTATGTACAGTAAAAACAACAACAACAAGAACAAAGCCTGACAAAACAAATCGTGTATCCTATAAATCCTCAGTATATATTTGAAAACGATTTATTTATGCCTTTTTTCGATTATTTACATTATGATATGTAACGTATATTATTGATTGTTATCGATAACAAAAACTGGCACACAATTTTACTCTCCCTCGAAAAAACAAAACTTAAGCATAATTTAAGCAAATCTAATATATTATATAGATATTTATATATATACACGTGTGTATATATACAATACAATATAAATAAATATTATTAATGATAACAGGTAATTTTAATTAGCTCTAAGCCACGTTACAACAACAATTTGGAACCATTCAAAAGGAAAACCAGTGGAAAATAAGAACAACTACAACTACATATGTATAGTTCATTATATAGTCAACATATACATAACTACGTACATATGTATATAAATGAAGCAAACAACAAATGTTTCACATTTGATCATTTCAGTTTCAACACTCAAGAAGCTAAAAGAAAGTATTCGAAAAATTAAACACAATTAGACACGATGAAGGCCGCAAACCTCCAAGATTTTAGAGACGAATTTTTGTTTTCAATGAGTTAAGTCTTTAAATTTATTTTTTTGCACTCACTTTTTTAAGAATCCAACTTGAGATAATGTTTTTATTATTATTTTTGCCGTGTCTTAAAATCAAGCTTATATAGAATGATAGATAGTAAAATTATAAAAAAAAACAATGTGTAATTTTTGGAATTGTTCTTTTTCTCTAAGAAAACCTTGTGTTTTTTTTTTAATAGTGGTCGGTTTGCAGCCTCGGACACAATAATACCAAATGATCGATAATGATCAAAGATCGAATATCGATTGCAAGTCACACGTTTTAGGATCAAAATCTTCAAATAATTGGTAATTCAGCTCCATTTACTCTGTGCCAAGAAATTTTCGTTCATATGTAAGTGCACTTTTTGGCATAGATCGATCTTATAACTTAACTTGTAGTGTTTGAATTTCCGTTAAATTTCCGTTGTATTCTCTGAACTCTTCGTAGTGTAAAGTTAGCTTCAAAAAAACAAATTAAGAAAAATGAAAATGCCTTAGGGTTTCAGTAGAAATACAAGATGAACAACAATTTGCTAAAAAGAAATGAAAAAGAAGAACTCTCTCTCTTTAAATCGAAGTATTCCCTATTGATATCCACTTGTTATTAATAGAAACGTGAAACGTGTGGCTTGCTCTCTGACATAGGCGTATAATCAATTTGTATGAAATACTCTATAATCCAGTTATAGCTACGGGTAAATCATTTATAATAAAACTAAAACGAAAATAAACAAGCTCTTAATTTATATAAATAGATTATACAATAAAATCCCGACGGATGGCCAAAAATAGATAAAAATCTTTTTTCCTGAAATTTAACAAGGAAAAAAAATCAATCAAGTGCCCACATATTAAATAAAAACCATTACACATTCGATAGATAGCCGACAAAAAAGGAAGAAAAACACTAAAAATTGGATGAAAAGTTTTATCTATTTTTGGTTATTCGGATATTACTCGTACGATATTTTCTGGTAGCATGAAATCCAGGCGTCTTTCAACTAGGCAAATACTGTATTGAAATTGCTAATTACATCAATAAACTATGAACTATTAACATAACTATGATTTTTAGAAATTTATATAGATATATAACATAATATGAAACGAGATAAGGAATGCAAAAAGTTTAAACAAAACAAATCACAAGTCAACAGGGCACAGCGCTTCTTAACTATATAAATAAATATTCATTTCGATGAGCAACTTTTTTAAACCAACGCTAAACTTAACATAATATTACTATAACTAAACTAACTATAAACTAAACCAAAAAAAAAAAAAAAACGGAAACGAAACGAAACCAAAATTCTATAATTATGAAATATGGAAAATGCGAATCTTTTTAAACTAATATTGAATTGAACCCAACAAAGTGTTCATTAAACTAAAAGATACAACAAAATGTTTATATATACGAGTACATACATATACATATATACAATATAAACGTATGTGTGTGTATGCAACACGACATTTTGTATGGCTAATGGCATTAAAAATTTAAAAAAAAAAAAGAACAAAAAGAAAACCAACCAACAACAATTTAGCTATGTAATTTAATGTAAAGAGTTTAATAAATTGAACGCAAACAACAACAACAACTACACTAACAGCATAATAATTTCAAATCAATGCATATACATATACATATATAATAAATAAAATATAAATACAAAAAGAAATAACCATACAACAAATTCATAAAATTTCGAAATAATTAAAAACAACAAATTTAAAGATTTTCATGGAAAAAACTGCGCTCCTTACGCCTCTTCTCTTCTAATCTACCGATATTTCTATATACTATACACATATATGCAGCATACATACAAAAACATACATCTAATATATATATTTAAATATATATATATAAAAGTTCTACACTTGTTTTTAGCACTTGAACATTTGCGTTACTTTTGTTTAACGAACAATTGCATTATTAATTGTTACACACACGCAAATACATTCACATGTGTTTTTTAGAAAAAGGAAGTCCAAACAGAAAAATTATCATGAAAACTAACTAAATTGTTAAAGCAAATTACATACACAGATACATACATACATACTTAATACCAAAATACCGGAAACAAGCAGAATAAATAGATGCAAGAGAAAGAACAAGAACAAACCAGTTAATAACTAAGTACATACATATATAAAATCAAATTGCAATCCACACGAGCGTTAGTGCAGTAATAAAAACAAATTGTATTATATCTAAGACTCCTCTCCCCCTACCCCTCCATCTCCCTCTCCCGCTTCCCCATAACCACCATACAACCCAAAAAAAAAAACTTCACAACATAAAACTAAAATAAAAGAACACAAGGTTAATTAACGATAAAAAAAAAATATATATATATATATATCTGAATATATATATAGAAATATATACATAAATGCGGCTATTATTAAGGTGATTGCGACTTTCAGCTAAATCTAAATTAGTAATTGTAACATTAATAAATACAAAAAAAAAAACCAAGAAATATTTTAAAAGCAAGCGCTTGAATTGTACATTTTTACAAGGCAACTGTACATTTAGCGCCCACGGCATAAAAACTAAAATTTAAAATCTAAAAAAAAATTAAAAAAAAAAAAAAAACAATTGAGTTAAAAAGGCACAGCAAAGTATATAAAAAATAATTAAAGAAGCAACATGTGGATCGCTAGAGTCCGAAATGTTGCTTAGCCAGAATGGAAATGAGTTTATTAAATATACATTTAAAAATTCATAAATAAAACAGAAAATAACAAAAGAAACCCAATTCGTTGCATAATATTTAAAACGAAGGTAGTATTAACTCGATTGCCTAATTCTAATATTAAAAAGAAAACCAAAAAAAAAACTATATAAAAAACATTATTATTAACAGGTAAAATAATGAATGAAAACATAAACAAACAGAACAACAAAAATGTTATTATACTTATTATACCGATTAAAATGAAAACAAAACAAATTAAAATAAAAATTTTATTTAGATTACCATTTTTTTGCACTCTCAAATGAATCAACACCTTTTACAGCATATAGGGGTAAGTTCCTCCCTATAAATATCTAAGATTACAATTTCTGATGAATATTTAATCTTAGTAAGGCCGGTAGTTTATTTTTATTTTAATTTATTTGCTTTATCAAAATTGCGGCGTGAATAACTACTGCAGGTGCGATAGCCAAAATTGACGTCATAAATTAACCTTATCAAGTGATATTCGAGTATAATGAAAAGACGATAACATAAATATAATAATAATAATTTTGCTTTATTTAAAAACGTCACTACAAAGTTGTTGCATCATGGTTAAGTGTATTTGATTCAGATAACACGCAAGTCTATTCCATTTCTAGGTAGGTTGTTTAAAATGCGCTACACGCATAGCTCATGTATAGTTATCATATCATATTATTATCAGTAAACAGCGAAAGGTACTAAAGAAATATATTTGTTTGTTTTTGTCCTCGTCGTCTTATTCTTATCCGATAAAGCTGTTGCTGCATAGTTAGGTTAACCGGGTTGACTTGGACATCTTATCTTATCGAGCTGTTAAGCTCTTGACAGCTTTAATTTTCAATTGTTATTGCCCACATCTGGCAGATAATACATATTTACTTAGTTCTTATCAGCTGTACTAAAATAATTAAACAAATACATACGGGGAAGGGTAAAAAGTTGGCGTAAGCATATACATATAACAATATTAAATTATGCACAGTAAAATAAATATGTAAATATTATGTAAGTATATATATTCAAAAGGACGTTCGCTTAAACAATTAAAAACGATTCGCTTTCCACACGGATATTCTCACTGCTGTCCATTCGATTGTATTGCATTGTCATTGGAGGTGCGAGGTGCTTGCAACAGATCCGTGTATTGCAGCAATGCCTCGCGCAGCGAACGAGACACCTCCGGTGACGTAGTTGTGGTGCAGTCCACCAAATAGGGATACAGACCAATTAGCAGATCCCAAGCGGGCTTATTAACTGTAGAACAGAGAAAAGTTAAAATTGGTAAACTTTTGCGAACTAAGAATACTTTTATAGCAACAAAAACCAATATTAAGTTTAAAGAAAACAAAATTCAAAATTGTTATTGATATAATTTTATGTATGGGCAACGCTTACCTTTGGATGCTGGCGCTTTCTTCATGGAGACCACGAGCGTGGCAATTGCTTTAAGCACAAACGATATTTCAGAGAGGCGGAATCTGCAATTTTTAACATGCGATATAGTTACTCTGTTAATTGCTTACAATAGAAAACTTACCTAGGCAACGGACACTTTCCACTCTGACGCTCGTCATCGTTGAAGCGCTTAAGCACCTCCTGAAAACGATGCAGCAGAGCAGTGACCGCCAGCCGACCGGCAAAGTCCTTGTTGACATTCCCACCGGCGCCAGCGGTTAACAAATTCGCATTAAGGCGATTGTTATTGCAGGCCGAAGCTGTTGCCTGATCCTCCAGCAATGAGAACTGCAGCAACGTTTCAAAGCAAGTTTTGGCAAAGATTTCGCGTAGCTTCCAATCGGATTCATAGCAAATGTTGCTATCCGATGCAGAGTGTATGGAACCCTTGTTTAGCAGCACAACAATTTGCATAATAAACTGATGCGGCATTTCGTGTGCATGTGGCAAGACTTCATCGCGTAGCAATTCAATTACTTGACAGTCGATTGTTTCATCTAGTACAATCTCCTCTAGGCCGCGATCCTCGATGGTACAGACACTGACTGGAAATAGAAACTTGTCCAGGGTATCGGCCAAATCATCCCAGAGGCTGACAAAATGTTGCGACTTAGCACGCGCAACTTTCAATCCCGTGTGAAGTACACTGATGAGACTGGAGATGGCCAGCTTCCAGGTGCTGGAGGATAGACACTTGTACTTCATGGCCAACGGAGTGCGCAGTGCCTTGACAATGTCGTGCAATATCTGCTCCTGCACCACCGACTCCTCGGTGGCGGTGCTTTGGTATAGTTTAACGCAAATACTTATGGATTTCTCACCAAACGGAATGTAGTTCATGCTTACGACCTCAATAGATGCATTGTTGGCATAATGACCACTTGGTTTTCCATACTTATTGTGCTCCACACTCTGCTGGAATGTTGGCGGTGCGCAGGCAAACTTGCTAAAGATCAACAGCTGACGAAAGATGGCGGGAATCAGTTGACGTATGCTCGGATCCGAATCAGATCTAATAGCCTCCTTTTGAATCAGCTCCATGCACTCCAGTATGCCATCGTGCAGTGGCGTCAACAACGTATCCGAAACTGTGGACATGATGTAAGGAACAGCATCCGTTTGTACGGGAATGCAAACAGCATTGGTCAGCACCGTACAGAACTTATCAAAGTCGGAGGCACTGAATCTAAGAGAGGCAGGCTTAATAAGCAACTGGAAAAAGAGTGCAAGGAATGACAAACTGCTCACCTGACTTGAATGTGCTGAAAAATGGCGGGAAAAATTTGTATGAGCGCCGTTAGGAAGGCCTGACTGGGAATGTAAAAGTCCTCTTGGCTGTCGTTGGCGCTGCCATTGCCGGAAAGTTGTCTTGATGTCGCTGACATTTTGGTGCTCTCCATGCCAATACTTAGCCAAATGTTCCAGGCAATCTAACAAATATAACACAATAGCTTTGGATTAGTTCTTATACTTATAATCTTTTAATTCATTCATAAACTCTTTTTAAACAAAACAGGGACCGCAATGGCTTAAAGAAAAAATATTTTTAATATGTAATTTTTATCTTAACTAAAATTTGAAATTTATTCGGATTCAATGAATCGAGTTTAATATCATTTTAGCCTCAAATTATAGATTTTTCGAACTTTAAAAAATTAAATCTCAAGTTTCAATTGATCGAGTTGTCAATTTTTAGATGTTTCTTTACCACCTTATTTATAATTAATTTAAATTATAAAGAAACGATGTCTGGTAAATTGCTAAATATGCAGAAATGTATACTTAGTTTGATTTTCAAATGGAACTTCATTTTGTTCTTTGAAAATTGGAAATTCTTTTTTGGGATCGCTAGTTTTTAAATTCATTTTTTAAGCAAAGTTCTCAACATTTAAACTTACTGTCCAAATTTCGTCGTCCTGTTGCTGGGCCGTTTGTGCATCCTTCAGCGCCCGCTCCGTGCTGTTGTGATACATAATCTCCTGCAGCGACTTCAATGCCGCCAAAGAGACTTCGCCATTCTTGCTGAGCGCTGCATTCTGTATGAACTCCAGAATCAGCGACCAGGCGCGCTCAAAGTCACCAAGCATCTGAAGCAACTCGCGCTTTGTGTTGAACACCCGACAGACGCCAGATAGTGTCAACACCTGCGTTTCGGCCCATTGCTTCTGGGCCGTGTTGCGTGAATGATGGATTAGAATGTTGCCGCTGGCATCGACCTTCTCGTTGCTGGCCGAGCTGCTGAGAGCGCGCACATTGTCCAACAATGGGAAAAGCACTTGCCAGACCAGCGCCTGCCATGTGGGGGGATTCAACAAGCTGCCATGCGCTGCAATTGTGGAGAATAATGTTTGCCCAGCGGATTTCCGTACAGCGGGACGTAGATCCACACAGAGTTCGCCCAGTTTGGCATACAAGCACATCCATAATTTATCAAACTGCGGCATTTTGACGGTACCCGGAAAGTCCGGCAATATGGACACATCCTCCAGTTGGGTGGACATCAACTTATCCTGATTTTGATTGAAAAAGTCAGAGATATTCCACTGCAAAGATAAGATACAAATTGTCAATATATTTCCAGGCTCTTAATATATTTAATTACCATAAGGCCAATGGCTGTCAATGAAATATTCAGCTCCTGCGTCTGTGAGCCAAACTTGGCTGCTGTGCTGATGCACAAGGGTAGACAGCGCCAAGGCATTACCGTTAGAAAGTCTGTGATGACCAGCTGCAGGCACTGGAATGCGGTGCGTATTAGGGGCTCGCCATGATGTTCATTTACGGCGCCGATTATCTCAATGATGGCTGGCCAGCCAAAGGAAAGAATTTCCCCAGCTGTATTTAAAATCTGGAGCACACAATCCAATTGACGCTGACGCACATCCGCATGCATCACTGTGGATAGCTCCGAGAGTGGATTCAGCAACATGGTTTGCAATTCCTTTAAAAAAAATAGATGATGAGTAGCATGCTTTAATCTCAGGTAATATCACTTACCAGATTCTCTTTAAGCGGCTGTTTATGCTTAAATTGCAGTGCTGACTTGACCAAATATGTGATGGCCTCCACGCCCCACTCGCGCATGCGAATGTGTCGATGTTGGCACACCTCAAGCAGGTGATTAGTTAATGGACGCCATAACACTTCGATGCGCGGCATGTTAACTAGCCCCGTTTCCATTAGCTTGGCCACAGCGAACAGAGATGGCTCTCGGTTCGCATATGCCAATTCCATGGCCTCGTGCGAGAGCTTGCAGAGCGCATCTATCAGATGATGCAATGCCACATCATCCAAATACTGACTGGATTCGAACAGTTGGCCAATCATTTGTGACAGCACCGGGAGATCAGCCATCACTGCTGTCTGTATGCCCACATTGGCCTCTACGGCGGGTTTGGGCATTGCCTGCAGGCTTCCACCCGTCGAGGGTTTTAGTCCCAGTATCCACACCAAATGCTGCAGAGTCTGCAGCACAATGTGCCATGAGGTGCCCAAAATGCTGCCATTATTGTGGGCCAACAGGAGAATCGCACGCATGCACTGCAAATTCTTATTGGTCAGCATTACAGGTGCCTGCATCACACTGTGTGGCAATGAGGCGCTGGGCAATGGCGTTCCCACGGCCACAATCTGTGGCCGAAAGTCACCGCCATCAGCATTGCAGCTATTGATGAACTGACTGCTCAGATCCTGACTGCCACTGCGAGTGTGACCTGATAATAATGGAATCGATTAGTCTATATAATCAGTAATTGCGTAATCTATTGCTTACATCTGAGATCTGCATCGGGTTGCACGTTGTTGGCAAATATGGACATGGCATAATGAGGCGGAAAGGAGGCGCGGCAGATTGCCATAATGAAGGCATCACGTGGCTGCAATTGGTCCAGCATTCCACAAAGTGCCGCATAGTTTTGCATAGCCTTCAATATGTTCTCGGTGGTGCCCTCATCTATGGATGTTTCCACTAGCGGAATGAATGCACTCAGCAGACCAGACCAGCTAGAGTTGACCAGCTGCAGGCATAATGGCTTATGCTCCTCCTCACTAATAATGGCCGTGTTATGTGTGGGATGCAGCTCAGGTGTACGTTGAATGACGCCGCCAATCGAACGAGTCATGTCCAGCAGAATAGCATAAGCCAGGGAAATGCCATAACTATCGGGAATGTTAGGCGCATCCAGTTTGTCCAGCATCTCCAAGCTAAAACAGAACTTAGTGAACAAGTTGTCTTTTGTACAAAATAAGACATCTTACTAAACAGCCTTGGAGACGCCCGGCGCAAAGGTGGCCACCAAGGGAAGGTAGGCGCCGCGAAACATAAAGCCACACTGATTGTTGCCACCGCTTGCCAAAGCCGTCAATGTACTTGGCTGTTGTCCTGCGGCTCCAGTTAATTGCTGTCCCCCATTACTCAGCACCGCCGAGGCATTGATCAGAGAATAGCGCACATAGCTGCCCATGGCGGCGATCATGTCGTGTACAATGTGGGTGGCATGATTTTTCAAATCATACGATTTGCAGAAAAAGGCAATCAGCGTGGAACGTGTGACTAGTTTGTGAATAACCTCCAGGGCCAAAGCACGCTGCCAGTGTGGTTTGTCCGGATCCAGAAACTTGATAATCAGCGACAAAAAGATCTCGCACTCAGTGACCAGTATAGTATGATACTTTTGTATAAGTATGGCCACCAGCCGCAGCAGGCGCATACTTATTGGAAAGTATGGCTTATCCGTTGTAACCGCAGCGGTGCCATTACTTGGTGGTGGCAGCTGACGGTGCTTTACATTTGGTGAAAAGAGTTTTATAACCAAAGCGCAAACGCGTTCCTTCAACAGCAAGCGAAACTCCTGATTCTGAAAAGATTAAATGAGAATATAGAATTATTTACTTATCGTCAAAATATGAAGAGTTTACTTGGTTGAGGATGCGTAAGACACAATTTTAAGGACAGTGGAAAATTTACAATTTGTTATTTCAAAACGGGAAATAAAATAGCTTGTCTTACCTCATGGAATACTGCACTAAAGTTGCTCAGCACCGCTTCGAGCAGTTCGAGCCCAAAGGTACGTGTCATTTCTGTTATGCCCACCAGCCAGTAAGGCTGCTCGGCATTAACGAGCTGCACAAGATCCTGAAACAGATGAAAGGCATCTGTGGCAAATGTCTGGCCATCCTGTGTGCTATTGCTATCTCCATCTGGACTGGTAGCTCCAGATTGTTGCTGCTGTAGACTTGGCACCGAATCCTTCTCTAAATAAACACGTTCAAATACCAGTGAGACAAGCTGTCTGATTGTGGCACCAGCTGTGTTAACAATTGTTGGATTCTTGGTATAATGCAAGCGAAAGCAAAGAACCAACGCCTTGGCCAACGTATCTCCATGCACAACTAGATTTGTCGTCAGCAGCAGTGTGACCGTTTGAAGCACTTTGACCTCCTCGATGTTGTGCTCCATTAGCGTCCATAAAGCATTGGTTACATAAAGTGCACCCTTCTGATCCACCACCTGCTGTGTGATGAGGCGTTGCATCATGCCTAGACAGAACTACAAAAGGGATTCAAGTTAAACATGCTGTCTGAACATTGCAGATAAGACGATGACTCACCTTGATTATTTTCAAGTCTTTTGTTTCGCAGCCCTGAACCAGCGGATAGAGTATCTGGTTGACGGTGTAATACACCGAATTTTGTTGACTGCTGCCGGCTGTGCATAGCTTGGCAATTGCCTCCTCGCATGCCTGCAAGTAAACAGAATTGTATTATGTACGTACTTAATAATAACGATGTCCAATTCAATTAACGTAATTGTCATAAAATCAATTTTATTTCTTCATGCTGACTGACCGACCGGTTTGATATCAATTTCATAATTGCGACGCGCATACAGAAACAGGTGCAGAGCAACGACACCACCCCATTCCACCTTTCACATGAGGCGTTGTCATCCCCTGCAACCACCTACAGTGGCGGCTGTATGACAAATTGCCGCAATTAGAAGACGGCCAAATGATGCATACGTCAGCTGCAGTGAATATGACCCTGGGACAAGCACTTACCTCTTTTATTTGCGGATACTTCTTCTTGGTTTCAAGAGAGAGCGTCTTGAAGTCTGCCTGCAGGGCCTCAACAAATTTGTGCACATCAGTGCCTCCACCAACCCCTCCACCCACAAATGACATAGTTATGCGTTGTTGGTTTTTCGGTTTCAGCTGCTGTTGTTGTGTGCTCTCCTGCCTCCTTGTTAATCGAACGACACTTAGTACATTATATGAATGCTACATTTAAGCACAACAATTTTTTTAGTACATATGCATTCAATCTCACTTTTCGCTTAGTTTATAAATGTCCAAATGAAATTTCCGCAACGTATGCACAATAACAATTCTTTTTAACAGTGCTGGGTTGTTCATGAGTGAGTGAACAAAAAAGAGTTGCTCACTGTAGTGAGCAAGTGAACATGCTCCTTTCAAATTGTTCTTTATTGCTCACTTGCTCTTTTTTGCTCAGTTGTTCTGTTTAGCTCATTATTGCTCAGTTGTTCCAATTGCACACTTTGCTCGAATTTTTCTCTGTGCTCTTAGGGTTTCAAAGAAAATACACAACTATTGGATTGGTGCGAAAACTGAAAACTCATTTTAAAAATTCAGAATGTAGCTAATCAAAAAGTGCAGCAAAATATGGAGCCACTTCGTAGATGTCGGATGCCAGCAAGCTAAATGCTGGTATTGTAAATGTTTTTTTGAGCTGTTGATCACGGAGCAACCTGAGCAACCATCAGATTTAAATTAAAATGTACCGTATGATATTTTTTGATTAGTTGGATGAGTTGGAGGCTTAGTGAATAGTTCAGTGAATAACTGAACTACTGAGCAATATGAGTGAGCAAGTGAGCAACGGAACAAGTGAGCAACTGAGCAATCTGAGTGAGTTGACTCTTCTAAAAAAAAAGAAAAGAAAGAAAGTGTTTACCAATACTATTTTTAACCAAGTAACTAGAGATGGAGGAACATCGAGTGAAACATCGATGTCGTCGATATTTGCAAAACATCGGAACCATCTACAACAACACCCACCGACAGTTTAGAAACAGGGGCAGCTTTGGTTCCCAGAAAAAAGACGATAGCCAATTTAAGATAACTTGTAAACGGAATTTTTTCTAACTTATATGCTAAATTTCAAAATATAATCTGATTTTTTACTAGAACTTGTTCTGATCTTAATTCAACCAAATTAATTTTTCATAGTAATTTTAATATTTTAAATTTGGAAACCATTTTGCGGTCGCAAAAATCGCCAGAATCACTAATAGTCACTGTTGCCAGATCAGGTCGTTAAATCAAGATAGATTTGAATAATTAAATCTTAAAGAAATAAGTTAATAAAATAAAAAAGTATGCGTGTGTTTTTTGACATACTTTTATTTTATTTCTACCTTTTTTGCATTCTAATGTCAAAAAACACATGCATATTTTTTGTTTTATTAACTTATTTCTTTAAATTTGGTTATTCAAATCTAGCTTGTTTTAACGGTCAGATCTGGCAACAGTGCTATCAGGGCGGCGAAAAGAGCGTTTTGAAAATGCGGCAACCGATGTTTTGCAAAACATCGATGCATCGCTTAACATCGATATCAACAAAAGCATCGGATAACATTGAGAAGAAGCAGAAGAGTTAACGACGACTCGCGGACGAAGACGGCCGATTCGCACCCGTTTACGTCTCACGGAGTAAACAAAACTGTATTCGAGATTAATTTTAATGAGATTAAAACCCAAAATACTTAGGCCATTAAATGCATACGTGCTCGTGATAAAGTGCATAGCTTTCAGTGGTGTAATAAACAGTGTATGAAAAGCAATTCATCGTCGCGCAGCAACCAATGCAAAAAAAGCAGCAGCATTAACCGAGAAAAAAACCAGAAACCTTTGTACATACACATTTAGTATATTAGCCAGAAATAATCGCATAGTCTGTCTTTATACATGGTCTGCATGACTAATGAAATGTGCTAAAATAAGGCTAACAAAATAATCGGAGCTCAAGCACAGGCTCCCAAAGCGACTGGAACCTGGCACAGTGGGGCACGGACAATTGTGAGCCTGTGTGCGTGTGTGTGTGTGTGCAACTTATCATTGTCATCGTTTCAATATTGTCAACAAACGTAAATTAATTATGAACAAACACTAAAAATAACTAAGAAGACAACACAATAAGGCAGATAGACATATACCGGGCCTAACCATAAAGTAATTATGATTGACCCTGGTCCAACAATAGACATAGCTATAGCCCCATCGCCAACGACTTTGTCGATGTCTTCAGGCTGACGCTGCTTCTGCCGCCTTCAACGTCAACGTCGCAGTCACCGTCGCTGTCGCTGCTTCAATTAACAAATTTACTCGCCAAGTCGGACGCACGTTGCGACTAAGCTGCAGGTAAGTTAGTTTGAGAGTTTGTGGTGTCCATTGAGAGTGACCATGCAATGGGCCAAGCGATGACTGTGTTGTTTTTCCGATTTTTTTGTTAATTTTATTAACATAACCATAGTGTTATTGTGTTGTTTTGTGTATTGCTTAAACGTTGAGTAATACCTATTGGTAAGCGCACGATTATTACCAAATTCCATATGCGTATTACGAGCGATATTTTCATTAGTGTGGCCGGAAGCAAACTTGGCCAACAGCTTGATCAGCTGATGTCTCTTGGATATCATCTTCCTGGTCAACGCCCTCTATGGCTTTTTGATGCGATTTTGATTGATAGCAACGTGGCTCAACCAAAAGATATTTAGTTTTGGTCTAAAACCCGTTTTCGACTTACTAACCGACGATTATCTCTGCGGTTCATTGTACTTGCCATGGTTCATACTTATACTCCAAGTTCGCCTAGCTTAAAAGATCTCCAGCTTCACCTCTACTCATATTGTATTATCAGTTATTTGTTATTGTTCATTAGACCTCGAAACTAATTACATATTTGCAACTTTTAGCACCTCATTAAAATCCGCGGAGCAAACACGTGCACTCGCAATTGCTTTTGAGAGAAATATATTATGGTTTTTTGCTTATCTGCATAAATTAAGCGAGTCCCCAAAGTGCTTTAAATACTTACTATATGTTATAAAGAGCTTTCAGATAAATGAATTACTACAATTGTTGGAAGTTGTATTTCCTGAGTCTTGGGTAGCTGATAAGCGGAGTACCAATTAGTTGTTGGCACCACAAGTGCCAATGTTCCATGCTTGTTTTCTGAGGCGAAAAGAGCTGGCATTGATTAGCATTTGTTTTAATTTGTAACAATCACAAAACAGGTACCATAATTCTGCTTATCAGCTTAGATGATTCACTAAATAGGCTAGGGGAACGGGCTCTAAATCAAGCACTAGTTGAATCAGTAATAAATTCAGCTGATAATACACTCTCGCTTTCTATATACATTTATGTACATATGTAGATAAACCAGCCTCAATGCGTCACGCTGCGGTCTCCAATATAATGGTTGATTAGTTTTCACTTAGACATTGTGTGCTTTAAGATTTACGCTTGAATATTTGTTTACTCTTAATTTGTTGAGATGAGCGTAATTGCACAGTGCGTCACACAAACCCTGTCAAGATGACATTAGCGAATTAATATCGCGACATCCACAATACAAGCAATTTTTGGATAAATCTACAATCTCATTTTCTTTTCGCTCCCTGAACTAAATAGAATTTGACGCAAATTTTTCTATCGAAGAAACATCTTATCAAATGCTTTCGTTGAACTTTTTTTTTTGGCAATAACCTTGTTATTGGCAATAAAATTGAGCTACTTTCAAGATACGTTGTAGACTTTATGGCAGTCCATTGATGGATAAGATTACGTACCCCACACCCCTTCTCAATGAAAAATTGAAACTAAGACTTTTAATCTTTCATCAAAAACACTAATTATTTGGTAGTACATAATAAGTACATCTATCAACTTAGTGTTATAAGACTCATAACTGTAAAGCAATTAAATAGATTTCATCTTTGTCTTGTCTACCTGTTTTTAAATTAGCTAGAGATAAGATAAACTCTTCGGCTCTTGCATATTTAATTATCTAATATGCGGTTCCGATAACGCTATCACAATTACTTCAGAAAAAACTGAACAAAAAATGATTGGAATGTTCCCCGTAATTGGGAATTGTAATTTTCCCGATGACGCGTTATCTACGAGTATTTTAACTTTTGAATCAATCATTGGACTGAGTTTGCTGATAATAAATTCATAACAAAGAACGTGAACCACTTTTTTTTATATTTTTTTTTTTACTAGTTTCAATGTTGTGATTTTAAAATATCAATATATAACAAGAATGAACTTATGAGAGCCCCATTAACGCTTTGGTTAAAAACCCCTTGTAATTTGATTCCTAGAATTGAAGTGGCCATTTAATCGACTCTACTAAAGCGATAAATCCGTCAGCGTCGAGAGTCAGTAGCAATAAACAGAAGTATAACCGTGATAAGAATGAAAAACCCATTCTTTCCATTTGATCACAGACCGATCATAGGTACAGCTGAAGGAGCTACTTCTATGATGAGTATGTGGGTCGAAGGCAAGTCAAGTGGACACAATATACATACATTTGTACTTTGTCAGACAAGTGGTTTGAGAAGGCGGTTTCCTCAAGTACTGGTTCTATTGGCAAATCGGGTCAAGAATGTTTCGCTTCAAGTTTATGTCTACACATAAACAAAAGAGCAGGCCATGACAACAGAAACAACTCTGGATGCTGGGATGTGCTGATTTGAATGTGTTCCCACTCTGCACGTTTGTCCAGTTCATTAGCATGCCCAGAACAACATTCGCACTTCATATCCAACGTGTCTGAGACTCTTGTGTCCAAATTATTGTTGCTCTCCAAGCGTACGACTTTGTACATACGTGTTTTGTATATTTAAAGCAGTTGATCGATCGTTGTTTTTGTTTACATTATATAAGGCTGATGTGAATAGTTGGCTTGTTGCTATAAAGGTCATAATTGTTTTGTGCAAATAAATGTGACAGGCAAAAAAGTTCAACTCTTTGATACTTCCTTTATTATTTTCTTTTATTTTCCCCAAAACGAATTTTTTATTTATGTACACCAGTCTAGTCAAGCACTCCCTTTTTTAGTAATTTTTTTTTTTTTCAAGACGTTCGTTATTTACTTTTCAATTTTTTTTATCTGTAACTTCTAGGCAATTTATGGTAAAACTGAAGAAATTTCATATTTACGTTAAAAATAATAATAGGATTCTGGAAACAGTTTTAGATTTGGTTTAGATTAGTTTTAGATTTCGGAGCCAGCTGTCACAGCTGCTCCATACAAAATGTTCAGTGTGCCCAGAGCAAATCAGAAAATGTGGTCATACTATTAGATCTCGTTTTGGTTTCGATTTGGTTTCGTTTTCTAATTTTTAGTTGTCAATTCACGAAATCTAAAACTAATCAGTATTCAAAAACTGTTGTTCCGTCAACTGTTTTAGATTTGGTTAAAATAATCTAAACCAAATCTAAAACTGATCCCGGAATCCCATTAATATTTACTATTTTTACTAATAACTGTGAACCATAACAAAAACATAAGGAATCTTAAGAGCATGTGTTCACTTGAACTCCATACTTATAATATCTAAAATCTTGCAGCATTACCGTGCTCTTTGCACTTATTCAGTTATTCTCTAGCGACTAATCCAATAAAACACATTACTGTTTGAATATATAATAAAATGGAACTTATTCATACTCAAAATATTTGTATAACATTTTTATGTTTCTCCTTTCTAATGTAAAGTTTTCTTGGTTTTTCTATTGCAGTTCGTAAGCGTCGCTTTGTCCCAAATATTAAAAAAGGAGTCCAGAAAAATAAATAATACGAATCCGAATACTCAGAGATCAAGGATTTCATTTTGAGATTGTAATTGAGATTGAAAATTAAACAAAGACAGAATCAAAATGGTTGCAGTTGGGAATTTGCATAATACGCGCATTTTGCGCTTTCTGCTTGTTTTGATTGCCGTAATACTCACTATCGTCATCTATGCATCATATTCCACAATGACAACAACGTTGACGCCAACTCATATGCACGCTCCGGCGGCGCCACCAACACCACAACAACTAACTGGAGCCGCCAATCGTCAACAGCAACAACAGCAATCAGAGCAGATGCCACAACTAAATAACACGGCAGATTTGAGTCTTGCCGCGGTGGAGGATAATGGTAAATCTAGACAACAGGAGCTGCACAGGAAGCCACCGACGCAGCACCGGTTGCCCACCATTGATGAGGATGCGCTTTTGGATGGAGGTGCTGCTGGTGCCAGTCCCATGGCTGGAAGTGAACAGGCGCCCAATATTGCCGATGAGTTGCTCGAAGAGCAGCAATACGTGCAAAGCCTTGATGCCATTACAGGTGAGATGGCCATAATATTGCTAATTGACTGTGTGTGTTTAATACATTACTTCATTTCATAGGCAACATTAATAGCAACAGTAACAATAACAACAACAGTGATTCATTGACTGTTAGGCAATCAGTCGGAGCAGCAGTTTTATCACCTCAACAACATCAACAACAGCAGCAGCAACAGTCGCCTTCAGATGCGGAGATTCTTATGATACCGACTTCCAATTTGCAAAAGTTCATTGAGAATGCTGATAAGATACTAAAGAACATGACATCGAACAGCAGCAGCAACAACGCGTTGCCCAACGAACAACACACGGGTTGGTTACCATAATAAAATGGGAGTGCCATATTGCCTTGTTCTACACAATTGTCAGCAGATTAAACGGCCGGACGTCAGGCATCAGGTCACTTTATGTGTTTGCTAATTGCCAGCTAGAAAACACTAATGTATCATCTTTCCTAACGGTTTGGAAGGCAGACAAACATTAGCGCTTACGTTGTGAGCCCCCTGTACTTAACAATTAATAAGGGTTTATTAACTTTGTCAAGAAGAACCCATAAATTGTATATATACTTATTTAGCCGAGTCAATGTTGTCATGTTCGCCTGTCTGTATAAATACCTCTCTGAGAATTAAAGAGACACCAAAATTGAGAATATGTACAAAGTCTTTCTCAGTCGTGCTGGCTCGACTGTTGTCTATGCCACTAGTTTGTTTAACGCTTGACGCCTGAAGCTTGAGACTATTGGGTTGCATATTACGCAATGGCAATTTGCATACCGCACTTGACGCTCTCATAGATATTGTATCAAATTTCTCCAGCTTTATTTACTTAATTTTGTTCTCTGTTTGCAGATAAGACCAATCAGCCTGGTTTGATGGAGGACCTGCAAATTAATTTGCTGGACAACAACAACGCGGCTGCGCCGCCAGCTTCTTCATATGCCGTGATGCAAGTAAAAACGGAGGGAGAGGGAGCTGCAGAGGAACCAAAGGAGAAGCCACCACCACCAAAGCCGCAAGTTCCCTTGGTGCGTACAACAAAGTCCAAAAGCAAGAGCAAGCCTCCCAGCAGTCCAATGGATCCATCCAAGGGCATTACAACCGACAAAATCTATGAAAGCGGTCATTTAAACGACGAGATTGATGTGGAGCGCATTTGTCCGCTTAATGGCACCAAAACTCGAATGTTAATATTGATCACCTCGGCGCAGACACATGCGGATGCACGCATGTCCATTCGACAGACCTGGGGACATTATGGAACCCGTCGGGATATTGGCATGGCCTTTGTTTTGGGTCGCGGCACCAACGAGACGGTGAATCAGGCTCTCACCGATGAAAATTACATGTATGGAGATCTGATTCGAGGAAACTTTATTGATTCGTATAATAATCTAACGCTAAAGACGATCTCGTCCCTGGAGTGGGCAGATCAGCATTGTAATCGTGCCAAGTACATACTAAAAACAGATGATGATATGTTCATCAATGTGCCGAAGCTGTTGAATTATTTGAAACAGCTGGAGAAGCACAAGGACAAGCGCATCATCTTTGGTCGGTTGGCCAAGAAATGGAAGCCAATTCGCAATAAGAAATCAAAGTACTATGTGTCGACTGATCAGTTCCCGGCGGCGGTGTTTCCCTCGTTCACCACGGGACCTGCCTACGTGATGACGGGCGACATTGTACACGATCTTTATGTGCGAGCGTTGAAGACAGTTTATCTGAAACTGGAGGATGTCTTCACTACAGGCATTGTGGCCCAAAGTCTGGGTATCGAGCGTCTGCACGTCAATGAGTTCGTAAATCGACGAATCTCGTTTAATCCTTGCAATATACGCAATGCTATTAGCGTACACATGATCAAGTCGAACGAACAGTTTGATCTGTGGAAGAAGCTGCTGGACCAGACTACTAAATGTAAATAGTATTTTAGGTTTAAGCTGTGAATTTAATCTTATGTTAAATATTAGAGCAATGAAATTAGCAAAAGAAAAGAGAAAGGCAGCTACATACATGCAGCAACTAGAGATACTTTAGTTTCTAAGGATTAGGAATGTATCTGATGTCTACTCTCGAGTTACAAAATATAATGTACTAAGCATATGTATATGTTTTTAATTATGTTTTGGTAGTCTAACTTTAGCATTATAAATGCCATTATTTAACTGATAATTAGCTATAACTGTGGTCATAAGTATGATAACACACCCAACACAAACACACTCATAAACAACACAACATAAATATTTAGTAGCGTAATTCTGGGTAAAATTTTCAATATTTTACCAAAAAAAAAAAACGAAACAAAACGAAAACAGTCTCAAACGAAAACTATTGACTTACTGTGGTCATCAAATAATCTGTGTTTTTCGAAATATATAAAAGGCAGCTCTTATAAGAATATCAATTGTGTTTATTATCCGTAATTCTGAGAAATATTTTCTTATAGAAATCTTTGTCAAAGTAAGTATTACTTTTACTAAAGTTTGTGAATTTTATTTTAAATATTTCAGTTGACTTTTGTAAACATTTAAATCGTTCTATGAAGTAAATTTTTCCTTTTACACATATTGTTGACAGTATGGCAATCAACTGTTGGAGCAATTTGTACTTGTTTCGCGCTCTATTAGTTTTAATCTCTGTGATAGCCACTATCCTTATCTATGCCTTGTATTCCTCAACAACAATGTGGACGCCGAGCATATTATTTCCATATGTGAAGAATGGAATCTCCAGTCAGCAGCTTTCGGGACTGTTTCGTATGGAGCTTTGGAGCCATAAAGGCAAAGAGCCACAGGATTCGTTAGAAAACTCATCTGCATATCCTTCTGACGAATTTAGTCTCTTGTCTGGCGTTAATCAGACTCCTGGCATTCAACTGTTGAAGAATCAGCAAAACAAATATAAAGGTAAGAACGGACACTTTTCTGGAAAGCTGTCAAAAATATTAATTTACTGACATCATTTTCTATTTGCAGATATGAATCAATCTCGTTTAAATGCACAGAACACTCCAATCGAATATGTTTCTATTGAAACAGGAAAACTCTTTGAGAGTGGACATTTAAACGAGCAGACCAATAAAGAGCACATCTGTCCCTTCAATGGTACATCTACTCTACTCCTTATATTAATCACATCGGCACAGTCAAATGCGGATGCTCGCTTGTCTACACGCAGCACTTGGGGAGATTATGGAAAACGTAGCGATATTGGAATCGCTTTTGTTTTAGGCCGTGGCTTTAACGAGACGTTGAATAGAGCTCTCAATGAGGAGAACTTAATATATAGTGATCTGATTCAAGGAAACTTTATTGACTCATTTCGCAATCGAACATTAAAGGTTGTTTCGGCTCTGGAGTGGACGGATCGGCACTGTCCCCATGCCAAGTACATACTGAAAGCGGACGATGATAGCTTTATTAATGTGCCACTGCTTATGAGGTTGGTGAAAAGGCTGGAGAGGCACCAGGAGCAGCGTGCAATCTTTGGACGTGTGATCCGAAAAGGGAAACCTGATCGCAATATAAAGTCCAAGTTTTATGATCCGATTTCAACAGAATTATATCCCTCGTATGCAACGGGAGCTGCCTATCTCATGACCGGCGACATTGTCCACGATCTTTATGTGAGATCGTTGAAAACGGTGGTTTATCTGCACATACCAGATGTCTTCATCACAGGTATTGTGGCTCAGAGTCTAGAAATCGATCGTTTACATATCTATGAGTTCGTCAATCGGCGGGTCGATCTGACTCCTTGCCTACAGGGTGCCATCAGTCTTCACGAGATCAAGCCAGATGAGCAAGTGGAATTGTGGCAGATGCTATTCAAGAAGACCTCGAAGTGTAAAAATAGTTTTAGATTTCTGCAGTGAATTAAATAAAATCTGTGCGAATCATTTTAAAGCAATGGAATATCAGGCAACAACTAAAAATATTTCAGTATAAATAAATGCTTTATCATCTATTAATTCATTTTAAAATTAGATAAAATTAATATATACGTTTATTAACATTCATAAACCTTACACACCTACAGAATTTCTTACTTTATCTCAGTTTGACCTCTTATTTTATTCTGTATCAAAATTTACACTCATGGACAAAATAATAGGTGTGAACACTGTAACTTTTAATTTACCGATATAAAATGTGTACACGACGTTTTCTACATAAACATAATATTTTTTACAAATGGTTACATTGTTTTGGTGTGAATTTGGTAAATTCCCGATTTAATTTTGTGCCCAATAAAATTTACCAAGTGGGTATTTGCTGAGACACTAAATCTAGCTGGTCAATAAAATAGGTGTGTGTAGAAAAACTTTAAGTTTCAATAAGTTAGTAGAACTTTTTGGTTGCAGAAAGTAAGTTATCAAGAAAATGCAACTAAATATGAGTTTAATTATAAATAAAATTATACTGGATGGGTCGTTGGCGTCACTGTAGTGCGGAGAAGAGAAGACTTGTTCAAACACTAAGAAATGAAGGAAAATCGTACAAATATATTGCCACGAACATGAAACGTTCAGAAAACTTTGTCACAAATGCATTAAAACCTAAACCAAATGTAGAAACTCGAGGTGCCCCCCGAAAAACCTCATCAGTGACCGACAATTACATCGTCACATTAGTTAAACGCGACCCGTTCCTGACTTCCAGGAAAATCACCAGTGAAATTGGTAACGTTATATCGTCACGAACCGTCAGGCGACGTTTAGAAAAGGCAAATCTACCAGGTAGGATTGCCCGTAAAGTACCATTGCTTCGATCTGCAAATTTAAAGATGAGGAAAAAATTTGCGTTGGATCGCAAAACATGGTGCGGACCGGTGGGATAGAAAAAATGGCGAAATATACTCTGGAGCGATGAAATAAAGATAAATTTGTTTGGAAATGGTGCCAAAAGGAATGTTCGTCGGCCTAAGGGAAAAGAATTCCATATTAGGTTCACCCAAAAAACCGTAAAGCACGGAGGTGGCAGCCTCATGGTATGGGGCTGTTTTTCATGGGAAGGTGTTGGTCCGATACATCTGATTGATGGTATTATGGACAGATTTGTTTATAAAGATATATGAAGACGGTAAGGCTACCATATGCCGAGGATAACATGCCATTTTTATGGAAGTTCCAGCAGGAGAACGATCCAAAGAACTCATCCCGATTCGTAAGGGATTGGTTCCAAATGCATAAGGTGGACGTTCTTGAGTGGCCAAGATAATCCCCAGACCTCAATTCCATTGAGAACCTCTGGGGAGAGCTTGAAAAAGAAGTCGGAAAACTGTTTGCCAAAATAAAACCCAACCATGGGAAAATATCCAAAGAGTTTGGTACAGTATTCCAATCGGAACATGTAGGAAGCTAATTTCATCTATGCCTACAAGAATGGCTAAAGTTTTGCAAAAAAAATGGCGGATACACAGGGTATTAACTGGGATATAAGAGCATTATACCAAACGGGACCAAAACTGGCCAAATTTCGATGTAATTAATAAAATTAAATGATTACACCTATTATTGTGGCCAGCTGAAAATGGAGTTTTTTAAGAAATTATTTAATATTTATTTTATTTGAAAGCTTTTCAGGCCAATGATTTTTTTATTATATTATGATTAGTATAAGTTATGAAATTCTCATTGCGTTTTTTTGTATTGATGGAAAAATATATGCAAAATAAGCTGTTGAACACAAAAAAAAATTCACACCTATTATTTTGTCCATGAGTGTAATTCATCCAAATGATTTTGAAAATGACATAAATTGGCAACTCTATCTTTGACAGAACACAAACGCAAAATATTAAAGTTGGCTTATTTCATTCCTTCAGCTTTTCTGTTTACCTTTCGTTGCAAAACTGGGTACAGTAAATGTATTACCTATCTTCTCATCGCGTTCGTTTAAACAAAAACAAATTAAATCAGAAAATAAATGCAAAGTCAAGTCAAATATCGAATTCGTAATGGCAGTCGGCAGTTTAAGCAACACTCGTATGCTGCGTTCCTTGCTAGTTTTAATAATTATAATTGTGACGATCTTCATCTATGCATTATATTCCACAACATCGATGTTCAGACCGGAGCTTTCCATCCCACAGCAGATAACTATACAATTAGGGCGCCAGCAGCAGAAGATGCTGCCAAAGCTGCTGGACAAGCTGATGCCTTCAATGAATATGGAGCAGTTGAATAACACAGGTGAATTTGGTCTCTCTTCAGGAGAGGACGAACAGGAGCTGCTAAGAAATCCGTATTCTGATTCTTCTGGTGATTCCAGTCCTCCAGTCCAACTTTATAAGGATACAGGTAAGTAACGTCAGAGGATCTTTAATTATTCCCGAGATATACATTTACCGAGTTCATTTCATAGAGGGATGGGGTATCCTGGGAGAGGATATACTTTTATTTGACATTTTTAAATGTTTTTTATTTATAAATTAATTTTAAGTCCGGTTTTAATTTTTTTTAATAACAATTGGAATTAATCTTTTTATACTTATAATATTATAAATATTTGCAATTTTTCTTTTTATAACAGAAACTTGAATTCTATAATTTTTATTATAAATATCGAAACTTAGAATTAAAATTTATTTGTTTCATAGAAGTTATCAAATAATTGTTGTACCTTTTAAAACTTATTACTAATCTCATTTACAGATACCCCGAATAATAACCATTCCTACCAAGTTGTCCCACTGCAGAATAAAAGTAAGCCGGCCACAACAGTAGATCCAAATAGGAGGACGACACCACAGATGCTATTAAGACTTCAAGACTCTCAGGATTTATTGATTGAAACGGATAAACTCTATGAGAGCGGCCATTTAAACGACGAGATTAATGTGGAGCGCATCTGTCCGCTTGATGGGTTAAGCACAAAACTTCTGATATTGATCACCTCGGCACTGGAACATGCGGATGCCCGCATGTCCATCCGTCAGACCTGGGGACATTATGGAGCACGTCGTGACATTGGCATAGCGTTTGTTTTGGGTCGCGGCACTAACGGGACATTAAATGACAATCTCAGCGAGGAAAATTATTTGTATGGTGATCTGATCAGGGGAAACAATATTGATTCCTATAGTAATTTAACGCTGAAAGTTATTTCGGCTCTGGAGTGGGCGGATCAGCATTGTCACAATGCCAAGTTTTTGCTGAAGACGGACGATGATATGTTCATTAATGTGCCCATGCTCCTGAGCTTTACATCAGAGCAGGAGAAGCGCAAGCAAAAACGTGCCATCTTTGGTAGATTGGCCAATAAATGGAAGCCCATTCGTAATAAAAAGTCCAAGTACTATGTATCAACTAATCAGTATCCAGAAAAGGAATATCCCTCGTTCACCACGGGACCTGCCTACTTAATGACTGGCGACATTGTGCACGATCTATATGTAGGATCGCTGAAGTCAGCATATCTGAAGCTGGAGGATGTCTTCATCACAGGTTTTGTGGCGCAAAGTCTGGAAATTGAACGTTTTCACGTTTATGAGTTCATCAACAGACGCATCGGGCTTACTTCATGCAATGTACGCCAATCTATAAGCGTACACATGATCGAATCAAGCGAGCAGTTTGATTTGTGGCAGAAAATGCAGAACCAAACAGCTAAATGCTAAAATAGCTTGACTATATCGTTTAAACATATAAAAATAAAAAAAAACAGTTATTAACTTCCCAATTCAAATTTGATGATAGCGCAAAATTATCGATAGCTCTATCGATATCACATTTGGAGACAAATGCAGATATGACGATAGATCAATCAAATACATATTGCTGTTCATACATCGATAAAGTGAGAGAACTAGCGATATTTATAGTTGAGCTTGTAATCGGGAGCTGAACGAAATGAAATGAACGGCGGTTCAAATGCTAATACTAAATGCAGTGCGCAATGCTTGCATTATTTTTTGTGATTACAAATCCATCGATGTTTTTGATGCTTAAAAATAAAGCATCGAAAAATCATCGACAGTAAATGATCAATTGTTTAAATTTCCGAGTTTTGGAGCCAAGGCTGCCACCTTGTTTTGCCAAAGTTGGGCAAAGGCTACCTAGTTCTGCAGAACTATCCGCGATGGTGATTTTTACGGCATTTAAATCTTTATATCTCATCTGTAAAAATGATTGTATCAAACATATTTCTTATAAGATTTTGAAATTCTTTCTTTCTCATGTTTTAGAGGGTCGTAATTATCTGGATTGTTTATTTTTGTTGTACATAAAAACATTCGATAGTGGCCTACCAAATACCGATGGTTCCGATGCTCTGCAAACATCGACGACATCGATTTTTCGTTTTGAAAACATCGCTGAGCATCGACATCGATGTTATACTCAGATGTTTCCACATCACTATATTAAACGCTCTGCGCAGCTTGCAATTTTTTTTTGAATCGTGCCAAAACGGCAAATAAAAGCGCAATATATACGTCATAAATTGTTAACAAAGTGATTGATAAGCGAACGCACGTAGACGGGCCTTAATATTGATGTGTTTCACCCATCGTTTAATGCGCCAACGAGATAGCAACAAGTGGTATCACCACAAACAACCGAAGCAACAACAAGAAGCAGAGCAGCAGCCAAGCGATCACCGCAAGAGCAAAAAATAAATTTACAAGAATAAGTAAGCGAATTTCTTCCAGCTCAGCTAAAATCATTTGCATTGTTCAAACTCGTAACATTGCGTAGTTGTGTTTTAATTGTAATTACCACGCATAGTGTCTGATGTGCGGGAGTGTATGTGTGTGAACGTGTCAGTGTATGTGCTTCAAAGTGCGCTCCGCAGCAGCTCTGTTTAGGCCAGCGTCGCGGCATATAAAACAAACAAAAATCGGCCAGCGCACCCAACAACAACAACAAGTACAGTGACTGCGACAACACAAACGGAACGGGGGGTGTTTGACTGCTCTTTCTGATTGTGCATGTGTGTGTGTATGTTTGTGTGTATATGTATGTCTGTGCGTGCCTGGGTTTGTGTGTGTATGTTCGCCTTTGCCAACCAAGCCATTATTTTTTCAGTCTTATGACGTAAACCACCAAAAAAATCAAAAGTTAGCACAGCGACACATATAGAAACGAAGGTGAGCGCATTTATGAATTCTTGTTTTGAGTCTTGTCTCTCTCGGTCTTCTCCTTTACTGTAAATGTAGTTGTTGTTGCCTTTAATCTTGTCTCTTCTTGGAATTTTAGCAACATACCACGTTTCTCTGCATTTTGGGGCCCGTTTTAATTTTCAAAATAATTTTGAAAGCCTGCCCGCCACACGTTGATTGTTTACAATTGGCATTGTTGTTGCTGTTGCTGTTCATATTCATTAGCTATTCACACGATAGGCGGCTGCAAAGTGCATTTGCCTCGGATGTAAACAATAAGACGCAGCACAGCGTGTTGCATCTGCATTTGGCCTATTCAAACAGTTAGGCGATTACAACAGCAACACAAGAAGCAGAACCAGAAGCAGCGGTAAATTCTAGAGCTAGAGAAATCTTGTTGAAAGCATTTCCTTCTCGACATGAAAAGAAATTGTTGCCCTTTGCTTAAAGTGTACTAGTAGATGCATATTATGTGTGTAAATGTAGCGGCTATTTTGCAATCTTGGCCAGACACATTTGCATTAGATCATTCACAGTGCCGTTGCTGATGATGACAACATCATCATCAAGCCAAAACCTGTCTGCTAAATGAATCATTAGCTTAGATTTTTTCAAGCACATCTATTCGATAGAAACGCAAATTCAAACTTAACAGACAGAATTGCACTTGAATGCCGCCACACACACATGATTCACACATATACACACATACAACTTGAAGATGACCCAGCGCAACTTTTATCGTTTTTTTTACTGTTTGCGCGTTCTCATTCTCCTTCTCCCTCCCTCTATCATGCAATTTGTTGTTTCCTATTTTGGTAATTATCGCGTCACTTTTCGCATTCGCTCAATAATATAATGTTTTGTATTTATGTGCTTAACTACTTTATATAGTTTAAACTTTTTATTATTTCTGTGTTTTTATTTGTGATATTAATCAACCGTTTTCACGCACCACGTGCCCAACTCTACTAGCACTTCACAATTCCCCCCTATTAACGCCCCCGCATCCGCACTATCTTATTTTATTTACCTGTTAATTTGTTAACTAGAGATGGCCTAACAAATAAGTATGGCTCGACAATTATGGCAAATTTAATGTAGTATGAAATGTGGTTTATCAGGGGTGCTCCACTACGGGATAAAAATGATCTGCTGCTTAATAACTGTGGACGGCAGTCCACGCTAGTGACGAAATTTAATTACATATATATATGTATGTATGTAGTAAGTCAAGTAACTCACAAGTTTGATCTTGCAATATCACAATATTTCTTTTATTTCATGTTGTAATAAGAATCAAATTCAACTTTTATATATTTTGAATTTTTATACCTCTCAAACAACAGTTTTGGTCAACTGTATGCATTAGAAAACATCGTTTTGAGGCACGATCACGCGCACATCCCTATTGAAAGCCTTGCGCCCCCGCTGCCGATCCTTCGTTATAGTAAATAAGAAAATAAGGCAGCATCATCAGTGATAACGAGTCAGCTCATTTGCTGGGATGTGTTGCTCGTTAGTGCCGCGTTGCAGCTCAAGACGTGCAGTTCAATGAGATTGCATTGCTGCAACTTGTAAACAATGAACAGCTGTGCAGTTAAACAAAACAAAACAAAAGCTGCGCATGTCCAAAAACAAACACAAACACATACACACACTACACACAATTCTATTGTTCATTTGGTAGTCAAACAGAATGCGTCTCAAAAAGTTTGGGTTTGAATTGCTTAATTTTAATTTGATTTGGCTTTGATTTGACTAATTGAATTTACACACATTTTGCAGAATGTCACGGCATGAGAAGTCAAAGTCAACGGGCGGTGGTTTGCTCGAGAGCTGGTTCGGTCGTCCCTCCAAATCGAAGGGCAGCGGCAATTACAACAGCAACAGTCTGCCACATGGACTCGGACGACCCGTCTCCACAGACAACGATGGTGGGTTCAGTGTGGATGAGTTGGAGCGGCATATTCATGAGTTGAGTGAGGCACAGGTGAATGCCAAATTCCTCGAAATACTCGAGGATATGAATATACCCAAGGATAAGCGAGAACCGCTGCTCAATAAATCCATTGCGGAGCGTCAAAAAATGATTTTCATGCATATGAAAGGTAAGTTATTAAACAGAGAGATGGAGCGAGACAGAGAGAGAGAGATACCTCAATGTAAAGATAAGATTGTTAACAAGTTGCAATTCTCCATTGCATACGCCAATTCACTGGTTTCTCCTATCAATTATCGCCTAGTACTCGTATTGCGCTACTTCGTATTTCCGTTGAAATGCCACTGATGACTCATGGTCGCATTTTAGGGGAATGTGCCAGTCTTATCATAGCTTGTATAAGATATAGATAGATTGCCTTAACTAAAATGAAAATGGGTTGCAGCAAGTATTGCCAAATTTCTCTAGTTTGAGTGCTGAGAAGCTTCGATCGTACTACCAACATTCCCCATTTCTCCAGCTGATAAGTTTGACTTGTCTCGTTGCACATTTCAATTAACTGGCCTTAACCACATGCAGATCACAACGGTAACCGTATAAACCGTATAACTGTATACAAAACAATTGCCTTTTATTCGCCCACCTGTGAGCACCGTCACCAGATCCGGGGCACCCACAGCACAAAGTCGTTTTATTTACTAACTCAAGCGGCGCACGTTCGCTCCCCTTCACTCACCCCACCACGCAATTTAGGTATTTTAATGAACACCTTACTTTTTTGTTATTGCTTGTTTTTTTAATGGACTGAAGGCCAAATTTAATCCAAATTTATAAGTATATATTTATTTTATTGATTTTTTTGATTTAAGCATTTTCAAAATTTCGATTGAAACTAATTTTAATTAAAGTATTTAGAGACGGACAATTTAATAAGCTGTTCATGAAATTAGCTGAATGCAACTTTCCATATCTCGGTTAGACGAACACTAACTGGAAACTCATTAAAATAGTTTTCAAACATATTACAAATTAAATGTGCTATGTCTTATAATTGTTGTAAGATATTAATACATTTTTTGCAAATGCTAACCGCAATTATTACTAAACGAATAGAGTTGAGAAATACAGCAGCTAGTTGGGATTTCTATCAACTTATCATTAGCGATAGTTTTTAAAAGCCTATCTATGTTCCTTAAGATGATGTTTAGCAGTATGTTAAACCTTATCGGGTAAGCATCAGACTCAAGATCAGCAGAAATTTATCAAAAAGCTTTAAAACCGATGAAAAGAGTAATTTAGCGCATCAAGCTGATAAGATATAGTTTTAATGGCTCTGTCTGAGCGTTCTGATAAGACTATGCTAATTAATGCACAAAGCAGACTTCAAGATACCCTATAATTGATATGATGATTTCATGATTTTAATATTAAACGGCACACTTTCAACTCACGTCGCTACAAAAATAAACAATCATATTCCATTTTTTTTTGTTTTTTTTTTTTTGTTTTCCAACCTGTGCCTGCTTCAACGCCTTCTTCTCAATGTTTACGATCAGCGTTTGGATTTATCATCATTCGGTTGTTGCTCATTATTGCACAGTTTTTATTTTGAGTTGATTTGGTCATACTCGTACTCTATAGACTCTCGTATCGTTTGTATGCACATGTGCACGTATTTACATTAAATATAAGATAAATCAGATGACCGTTGTCGTCGATCGACAACGATCTATGAAGTTGATGCACTTGATGCCTTCTCGGAGAGAGAGAGAGATAGAGGCAGAGAATTGTTGTTATTGTTGCCTTGTAAATTATACATATACTTGAATTTTGCACTTTCGAGCTATAAAAATAATAATAGCAACAATCAACAGCAAGGCGTCTGCATTGAAACCACTTGACGTAATTTTAATATATGTACTTATATGTGCGTATATATTTTAATGAATATTCTTAATAATACAAATAATTTTATATGTATGTGCCCAATGGCACATTCCGTTGATGATTTTGGATAAAATTCAAGGCTACATTTTAAGAAGCCATTAAGCAGCGTTTCCTCCAGCTGATAATGCCACTCAACTCTGTATAATGGACCCATGAAAGCGCGTAACTGGAGCGAAACGTGCAATCTTTGGTACAGTGGAGTCTGCTTAAGTCTAAAGTGTACAAATTTAAAATGAGTTTATCTTTCATTCTATAGAAGGTGTAATGTAAAAATATTAATAATGCAAACTGCATTTAATAGAGTAGTGTAAATATAATTATAATTAAAGTATTGCTTTATTCTATTCGAATTTTTAATCAATTGCTAACTAAAGACAATGTTTTCTCCACTTAATTGCAGGCAAGAATCCAGCCGAGCGTAGCGCAAATTCTCGCTTCGAGAAGCCCATCGACTACATTGAATATCTACAGAATGGAGAGCACAGCGAGCCTAAGGTTTATCAGTGCGTGGAGTCGTTGCGTGTGGCGTTGACCAGTAACACGATATCCTGGATCAAGGAGTTCGGCGAGGCGGGCATCGAACAGATTGAGAAGCTGCTGACGCGGGCCAAAAAAGATCGCACCTATGGACGCATTGAGTTCGAGGCAATTCGTTGCCTCAAGGCCATCATGAATAATACGTGGGGCTTGAATGTCGTCCTGACACCGGATCAGCATAGTGTGGTGCTTCTATTGGCCCAATCGCTGGATCCCCGCAAGCCACAAACGATGTGTGAGGCCCTCAAGTTGTTGGCCTCCTTTTGTTTGGTCTACGAGCGAAATGGCTACGAGAAAGTTTTAAGAGCCATCACCACAATAGCAGCCACATCTTATAAGGCGAGCGAGAGATTTAGACCCATTGTGGATGCCCTGTTCATATCGGATAAGGAGGATCCAAAGCGTGAACTGATCTGTCACAGTCTCATCTTTATTAATACGCTAACAAATACGCCGACGGATCTGAATTTCCGTCTGCATCTGAGGTGCGAGATTATGCGCATGGGACTGTTCGATCGGATGGATGAGTTCAATGATATTGTAAATAGCAGCAACAATGAGGCACTGCAGCAGCATTTCAAGATCTTCAAAGATATTCGCGACGATGACTTTGAGGAGTTTGTGCAGAACTTTGATAATGTCACCTTTAACATGGATGATCCTCAGGATTGTTTCGATGTGCTGAAGAACTTGGTGATGGACACGGCCTCGGAGCCGTATTTCCTATCGATTTTACAGCATCTGTTGTACATTCGCGATGATTTCTACTTTCGTCCCGCCTACTATCAACTGATTGAGGAGTGCATAGCGCAGATTGTGTTCCACAAGGGATATTGCGATCCCAACTTTGAGAATCGGAATTTCAACATCGACACATCGGTGCTGCTCGATGACATTGTGGAGAAAGCAAAGGCCAAAGAGATGCAACGTTCGGAGGAGTATGAGAAGAAGATCGAGGCACTTGAGAGTGCCAAACAGGAGGCCGAAGCCAAGGCGGCCCATCTCGAGGAGAAGGTCAAGCTAATGGAGGCCAACGGTGTGGCAGCGCCATCACCCAATAAGTTACCCAAAATCAATATACCTATGCCTCCGCCCCCGCCAGGTGCCGGAGGAGCCATGCCACCACCACCTCCACCCATGCCAGGTATGGCAGGACCACGACCGCCGCCACCTCCACCTATGCCCGGCATGGCGGGTGGTCCACGACCGCCCCCACCGCCGCCTATGCCCGGCATGGGAGGTGGCCCACCGCCGCCTCCAATGCCTGGCATGATACGGCCGGGTGGGCCGCCACCGCCTCCTATGATGATGATGATGCCCATGGCTCCGGTGCTGCCGCATGGACTGAAGCCCAAGAAAAAATGGGAGACCAAGAATCCCATGAAGCGCGCCAACTGGAAGGCCATAGTTCCGGCTAAGATGTCAGAGAATGCGTTCTGGGTAAAGTGTCAGGAGGATAAACTAGCTTCCGATGACTTCCTTCAAGAACTCGCTGTTAAATTCTCATCGAAGCCCGTGAAAAAGGAGCAAAAGGATTCGGTTGATAAGCCAACAACGCTGACCAAGAAAACCATTGACTTGCGCGTCCTGGACGGCAAGTCGGCACAGAATCTGTCCATTCTTCTGGGAGGCTCACTGAAGCATCTGTCCTATGAGCAAATTAAGATTTGCCTGCTGCGCTGTGATACCGACATTCTTTCCTCCAACATACTGCAGAACCTGATTCAATACCTGCCGCCGCCAGAGCAGCTAAAGCGTCTCCAAGAGATCAAGGCAAAGGGTGAACCGTTGCCGCCAATTGAACAATTTGCAGCTACCATAGGTAAGTAAATTAAAGTGAAAAATTGGCAGTAGAGTCAAGTTAACTTATCTTATCTTCCAGGTGAAATCAAACGCTTGTCGCCACGTCTGCACAATCTGAATTTCAAACTGACGTACGCAGACATGGTGCAGGATATCAAACCGGATATTGTGGCCGGCACAGCTGCCTGTGAGGAGATACGCAACAGCACAAAGTTCTCAAGGATTCTTGAGATTATTCTACTGCTGGGCAACTACATGAACACGGGCTCAAAGAATGAGGCCGCCTTTGGCTTTGAGATTTCGTATTTGACCAAATTGACGAATACCAAGGATACGGAAAACAAACAGACGTTGCTTCACTACTTGGTCGAGTTGGTGGAGAAGAAGTTTCCCGATGCGCTCAATTTCTACGATGATTTGTCGCACGTGGACAAAGCGTCGCGAGTCAACATGGATGCCATACAAAAGGCCATGCGTCAAATGAATTCGGCAGTCAAGAATCTGGAAACGGATCTGCAGAACAACAAAGTGCCGCAGTGCGATGACGACAAGTTCAGCGAAGTTATGGGCAAGTTTGCCGTCGACTGTCGCCAGCAGGTTGATGTGCTGGGTAAGTCATGAGGATCGTATTTCATCCGAATTCCGAATATTTTCGTAAGAATTACTGAAGTAAGAAAAAACAAAAAAAAAACTAAGAAAAGGATTATTAGTTAAGCAAAATATGGATTAATCAAAATAGGTAGTCAAAAATAGGTAAAGAAATGATGTATTAATATTAAAAATAGAAGTTCGAGTTAAGCAAGTTCAACTGTACTAATATTGAAAATATTTCTGTCTTCTATCATTCTCCGGATTATTGTTCTTTTCATTTTGCGAATCCTTTAGTAGAATATTTCTGATACTAAGCCAAAATACTAAAATTGATTTTTGTTTTCCAATTATTTAATTAACTTTGTTAAATTTTGGTTTCCGATTTTTATTTTCCAATTAAACATCTTCTAAATATATTTTTTTTGGGTGTTCCTAGTTATTATTTTCCCAATTTTGGTATTCCGAGTATTATTTGCCAATATTCTTCTAGGAAATAACACTTAAGGAGAGTTGAAGTCGTCTAACAGTTTATATATTCACAGGTAAAATGCAGGTGCAAATGGAGAAGCTGTTCAAGGATCTAAGCGAGTATTATGCCTTCGATCCCAGTAAATACACCATGGAGGAGTTCTTTGCGGATATCAAGACGTTTAAGGATGCCTTCAAGTCGGCACACAACGATAACGTGCGTGTGCGTGAGGAGCTGGAGAAGAAGCGACGAATGCAGGAGGCACGCGAGCAATCGCAGCGTGAGCAAATGGAGCGACAACAGCGCAACAAGATGGCTGTGGTGGACATGGATGCCGCCCAGGCGCAGGAGGGTGTCATGGACAGTCTGCTGGAGGCTTTACATACGGGCTCCGTCTTCGGTCAACGAACTCGTCAACCGCGTCGCCAACGACCCGCGGGTGCCGAGCGTCGCGCCCAATTGAGTCGAAGTCGGTCCCGGACGAGGGTGAACAATGGCCAGCTAATGACCCGAGAAATGATACTAAACGAGGTGCTGGGATCGGCGTAGTATGAATAAACCATGAGCAATTGGCTCCTGTGTACATATATAAATAGACATATATAGACATCTAAGTGCTTAGACATTAACAGTGGTATCTGTAGCCTTGTTTATATCATCATCAAATGCAGTAAACTCAAGATAATTGAGGTCACTTAATTAACAGCCGAAAAGTACTATAGACAATCGGGATAATAAGTACATACTTCTGAATATATATATTTTTGATACGCTATTTTTGAAATGGATGCGCTTTCTTGCTGCTACTTAATTTAGCAAACACTATTTTTACCGCGGTCTCTTATGACTCCTTTTCGATTGCTTTTATTTTTGTTGCATGTCACTTCGTTTTCGGAGCACCAAATGAACGATCTTAAAGATAGAATTCCTTTTGTATTTAATTTGATTTTAAGTCAATTAATTGCGTTTTCTTTTAACTCGTTTTCCTTCTGCTACCTGTAGAAATATATATAAAAAATTTGTTAATTTATCTATTTTCAGACAATGATTATCTGTATTTAAATAATTTTATAATACTACTTAC
The DNA here is from genome assembly GCA_963924055.1 of Drosophila limbata. Taxonomy (NCBI): domain Eukaryota; kingdom Metazoa; phylum Arthropoda; class Insecta; order Diptera; family Drosophilidae; genus Drosophila; species Drosophila limbata. The sequence goes on from OZ001353.1 coordinate 15,412,105, forward strand.
TATCGATATGAGTTGAGCAATTAAACTATTTTTTTGAAAATCAAAACTCTATAAATAACATATAATATAATTTTAATTTAGGAATTAAATTCCCAATGCTGTAAATTGTGAAAATAAAATCAAATAGTATCTAAAAGAGATCCAGGCTGGATTTGTGTTTTTAATAATAAGTCGAAGCAGTCCAATGAAATACAAATGAGGTAAATGTGAGACTAGACTTATTAAGAAGTTAGATAATTAAAAAGACAAATAGATGAGTGATAACCTTAACCGAGCGTTGGAAAAAGATTAAATGTTAATCTCTCTATATAAAACTTTTCTTGTTGATTAATTCTATCTATAAAACTTTTCTTGTTGTCGGACTATCTGACTGAGTCACTGTCATTGATGATGAAATTGTGGAAAACTGTCCTGCGTAAGATATTTATTAATAAGCTAATATTATTAATATCATATTAGATCGGTAAGACATATGGAAACTTGCTTGGATATGATTGGCTTCGAAGAATTAAAGAATTTTTTAATATTTAATTGTTTAGCATCAAGAAAAAAGTTGCCAAAATATCAGGAGAACGTATATTAATATACATAGGTCTCAGTTGGATAACTTAAAATTTTCAATTTATTAAAAATTGTCAACTCTTTTTTGCATAAATTTTATAAGTTAAAAAATTTGATTCATCATATTGATATTTGCAAATGCTTCAATCCGAAAATAAATTTCGGGTTTTTCGTTAATTGTTCAGCCGCAAAAGCAAAAATTTTAATTTGTTTTATTGACAAAGATATTTTATCGCTCTTGCCGCGGCACCCATAAAGGTGTGCACAACGCAAAATGCACTTGTCCGTTGCGGGGATAGGAGATTGGAGGAGCGGCGATCGGTGCCCACTTGATGGGAGTCATGGCTATAAAACTTCCAACCTTAAATTAACCGACAAGCGACGCGACAAAAACTCGACAATCCAATCAAACATCGCGTCAGCTTTCAGTTCTTTTTTCTTTTGGTCTGGCGACGGCAAAAGTGATAGGTATATATCTGAGATTGGGGCTCGTATATGGTCGGTGCCCATCCATATCACAGTGCTCTCGCTCGGGCTAATTGCCGCTTGAGTTTTGAGGCTGCTTTATGGCTTGTGGCGCTGTGCTTTCTTTATGGATTTATTAACATAATTGCATTTTAAAATTTTAGATTTTTTTCTTTTTTTATTTCTGTTTTTCTTTTTTTTTTTTGTTATTGTTATAAGTCGTTCTTGATGTTTATAGTATGGTCATATTCTAATTTATGAGTTGTGTGACTCATAAGGCGATAGCCAAAGATGCATTAGAAGGGCTTCGATTTTTATTAATAACGGTTTTGTTTTAAGAGAATCTTGTCGCCTGTTTTGGCCTTCTGTTGCAAGGCACGATCATCTTGCGCCCCTAATGACTTCCAGGTAAACATTATGCCCTATTACATGACTTACCCGCTGTCTGGACCAAAATGGACAAAAAATGGCCTACCCTTGCCTACCTCAGATCCTGCACAGCAAATTCCCTTGAATTGTTGTCGCTTTGCGAAAAAAAGACCAAGACAAGAAAACCAAGGAAAAATTGTTAATTGTTGTGCGAAGTTTATGGCCACCATTTTAAGGCCTTGTTTGGTGTCCTTTCGACTGCTGCTCTCGGTCGTGATCGCGATCGCGTTTGAGTTCGCGCTATCATAAAACTTTTGTGCTGCCTTTCAATTGTTTTACAATGCTTTGTTTTGGGCATTAAGGGGTTTTTTGTTTAGAGAGCACGCCAGATCCATCGCCATCCCACGATCAAAGCAGCTCAAATATGTTAAAGGTCCTCCGCGTTAATAAGTGAAATTTAAGTGTTGGCCTGCGAGGCCAACTGCTGCCGCGGCTTACAAAACAACTGTCGGTCTCTAGATTTTCCCTGGTTGTCTGTGTGAAATTTTCCATTGTGTCACCTGAATGCATCTCTAATTATTCGCACTCACCGGGCATTTAAAAAGGCAGCAAACATGAAATTTTATGGCATTAGCAACATTTTCGGGTTCAAATGATCAATGAATATGCTTTTTAACTAATCCATCCAGGAGTTCCAAAAAAATCAAATGTAACGGATTACTCAATCGATGAAAGTTATTTCAAAATTTGAAAATATATCCGTTACTTTCAATTAACTAAGTTACTTCTCGAAATTGTCGATTGTTCCAGACTAGTTTTCACTCATTTAATCACATATTAACAATCAATTAACTTGGTCTATGATTTTTGATAAATTTTAATAATTTAATTTACAAGGTGTTATAACATTTGGTTTGTAATATATCTAAGATTTATATGAAAACTAAAATTTCTCTGGAAATTAATAGGGGAACAATGAAGGCTTATAAAATAAATCAAAAATGTGAACAAATAATAGTTGATTTGTGCTTGGAAATGCCAAAGGCTGAATGAATGTACAAAGGTATAATAAATGAAATCCGTAGTTATGGCATTACAAACATGATTTTACAGCCACTAATTGCATAATGCATACTCGTATGAAATTACTTAATTAGGGACAGCCAACGGCAATAGTAGTTTATAGTACAAATCGAAGCAGTCATAAAGGAAAAGGGGTCTCTCTGTCTTCCTACCATCTAAACAAATGGTACCTGCCCAGGCACACAACGTGGAGGCGGAGCTACCTGCCAGCCATGACGTATGCGAGCGAGATAGCAACAGCATAGAAAGAGCAAGCACTTAAACATAAGCCATCTTGAATTTCAAACTCAACGGAAATGGGCTTGCGATGAGGGTTAAAAATGCAAACGGTACGGTCGATTGCGTGTGTGTAAGTGAGACAACCAGTTAGTCTGCTGCTGTCGACTTCGTTGCAAGCAATGATTGTTGTTGTGGTGCCTCGGCTTCTTTTTTTGGCTTGTTTATCAGAGCGACGCTCGTTGCTTTCAGTACGTACTCGACTGCGGTTACCGTCGTAACAGGCCAAACGCAACGGCAGTTGAAAATAAAAATAACGCACATCAACAGTAAAATCTGTTAAAATAACGCGAATTTGGATTCGATACAATTGAAATATAATAAAATACTAAAAAACATTAGACGATTACGCGATCAGTTTGTAATCGATAGATCGCAGAAACACCAATACAAACTCAAGTGAGTGAGCAAAAGAGCGCACAAAAAGGAGCGCAAAAATTGAACGAGTTGAAAACCAATTTCAAGTAAAGCTTACAAAATGTGCAAATAAATTATGCAAAATTGATCCATAGACATCAAATCACAACACAAAGTGCATTAAAGCTAAGCAATAAACAATATACACAAATATACCAGTTTTGTTATCGCGCCATAACCTCAAAGAAGAGATCCGCAGCTGCCCCACAAAATGGTATCACACTACTATAATACACTGCCGTACGCCCAAAAACACAGCGCCGCCAATTTGGCATATGCCTCGGCAGCAGCCGCTGGCCAGCCATGGAACTGGACGCCCAACTATCACACAACACCGAATCATCAGTTTCTCGGCGATGTAGATTCCCCGCATGCCACAGCCGCCCATCATGCGGCGGCCGCCCATCAAATGTACTACAATCCCCATCACATGTTCCATTCGGCCGCAGCAGCGAGCGCCGGCGAGTGGCATTCGCCTGCCTCCAGTTCGGCAGCTGGCGATAACTTTGTGCAGACTGTGCCCACATCTGCGCACCAGTTGATGCATCAACATCATCATGCCCATATCAACAGCGGACTTCCCAGCGGCGGCTCCAGCAGCTCGGCCAGCTCCGGCAGCAGCAGCTCTGCGCCTGTCGTGGGACCATCGGCGGCAGGTGGCACACAGCTCAACGAGACAAATGGCAGCATTGGTGCCGATACCGTGTCCCAGGTCCAACAGCAACAGCAGCAACAACACATTGCCGAAGGATTGCCATCGCCACCGATTACCGTCTCGGGCAGTGAGATATCCAGCCCTGGTGCACCCACGTCCGCCTCGTCGCCACATCATTTGACACACCATTTAAGCGCAGCGGCCAGCAACAACAATAACAACAGCCCCTCTACCCACAACAACAATAACAACAACAACAGCGTTACGGCTAACAACAATCATCGCACATCGCCAGCCAAGGCTCAATATTACGATTGGATGAAGAAGCCATCGTATCCAGCGCAGCCGCAACCTGGTAAGTTTCCTCCTCATCATTTACACACATATATAAATTTTAAAAAATTTTAACTACCAAGTTTATAAGGCATCTAAGCCTGGTTTAAAGCTGTCATATTCTTATTGTATTATTTTATATTAAAAGTTAAACCAATTTAAAAAAATGTAGCGCCGAGTCTGAATAGGCAGCTTAGAAAAATTACTCTTCCGCTTTAACTAAACTCGATTTCATTTAAACCGACTTAAGCTCTCGTATAAACTTGGTATTTATTTATTAGTTGTGCTTTGACTAACGGATCACTTTGAGGTGAGCGCATGAGATGGATAGCGAAACAAAAATTATACTCACGCTGAGTGCAAAGAGTTGGGAAGATATCCTACTTTGTTTTGTTTTCCTATTCTATCATAGCACACCGAAAGTCTCACATTTAAAATTACCGCACCTTATTAAGTTCACCATGGTTTTGGTTAAATTCAATTGAATTTAGTCACCTTTTCTGGGTTTATCCCGCATCCGCGAGCACAGTCCCTGCATTGTTTTCTGCAGCATTTGGTCAAGCTCGTGCTGTTCGCGCTTTAAAAAAAAAGAAAAAAGAAACATAATTTTATAACTAACAATAAGCAATTTGCTTGCATTCAGTCGACCCAAGGGCCATTAGCTCATAAAAATCAAATGTTTGTCTTCAGTTTACGGCCCTGGAGCTGGAGCTGGAGCTGGCACACTGCCTTGATTTATACCCCAGGCTCAGCAGTCGCATACCGAAACTTGTCGACTATGTTGACTAATTTAGTGTCGTAAATCAATTTTACTATAAAAATTCAATAGGGTTGATCACTTCTGCAGTTTCTAACGAAAAATGCAAATAGAAACAAAGTCAAGAACGGCATCGACTGCTCTCACATTAATTAGCGGTGTGAGAAGTGTTTTTAATAAGTTAACCCGTCAAATGCGTCGATGCGAATCAATTGAATTTGAAAAGTAAATACAGACCTTTTAGATATGCAAGAGTCATTCTAATTAAGAATCACATTGAATTGAGTCATTGTTTCTCTTTTTTTCTTTTTGACACATTCGTGTTTTCGTTTCGAAAAAAAGTTTCTTTCATTACAATGCACTTTCATTCTCTTACCTTTTGACAGGCAGTGGTCGCTTTTTGTGCAGCGCTGCCGGATCAAATGTCAAAAGCTCAAGGCTGCCTCTGTTCGGTTCGGCCATCTTTGTGCTTGGCTCTCTTGTCACACTTTTGTTTTGATCCAAGCTTTTCTTCTGTTCATGCAGAGAAACAACAACACACAGCATTAATATGTACAGCAATGTAAATGTCAATGCATCCATATGCACACACTGGCACAATTAATGTACCCACACACACTTACATTTAAATGCCAACAAGCAAATACACTCACACTAAAACACGTGCGCAAGCGCTCACAATTTATGACCCCAGGCAACGTTTCAAGTTGACGACGTTCGATATCGACGATATCCATTAAGCCCATAAAATCTGTTGGTATGCAATTAACGTTTATTGCCCTGCCGTTGTTGCTGTTGTTCAATTCAACGGGTCAAGACGACAAATTAAGATTATGCATTTTATTTATTATTCTTATAAATAATAAACAACAACTGAGTTGCATTTTTAGCGCCATGGAAACTCCATAGAACCGTGATCATTTAATGAATTTCGGTGCAATTATTTAGTTTAGTTTTTTTAGCTAGTTTTTTTTTTTTTCTTTTGATTACATTTGTGGGGCGTACGTGTTGGCGTCTCATTTCACTGGAAACTCAGCATATCCACACAGCTATTGAGTATTGAGGTATTGGGTGTGGCAATAAAAGTTCTTCAACAATTGTTATTGTTGCTTGTACTTTTGTTTCAACGCCTGTGGCGGGGTTTTCGCGATTAGATTAGCGATACAGCAAATAAGAGGGGGAGTCAAGGGAACGGGAATTGTCTGGCGAGGGAAGGGGAGGGAGAATAGGCCACCTTTGTGAAATGAACGTCCGCCTGTCAATGGTGTGCGGCATTTGGAACCGGGGTTTCTATGTTGTTCCAATAATTTTTGGGTGATACGAGTATCAAAACGTGTGTGTTATCTCTAGCCCATAGCCTGGTTATGGCTGATAACAGCGCCGCCCTGCGTATTGATTAAAACAATATAGCCAATAAACCAATAAAAATTAGTATTACTTCCAATAAAAACTAAATAGCGACATTTATGGCCAAATCTTTGCAATCATTATTAAAAAAAGCGCACAAAAAAAAATAAATAAATGTTACGAGAACGCTGCAGGAAGAAACAGCAACTCACACTGATAAATCAAAATTGGGGATTTGGTTGAGTTAGAAACAGAAAGAGCAAAGCAATTATTCCAGGTGAGGTGAATGAAGGTGGGCTCAAAACATAATGCCACATGACACATTGAGATTTAATATGTCAATAACCACAAAATTTATAAACGTGTATATCGCGCACAACGAGGGAGAACTATCTACTATAGCCAGCATAGATTTGAGTTGCCCCAATGTCTGGCCCAAAAAAAATATAAAACGAAAGAAATAAACCAACTCCAGTTTGATACTACTCCTAGTTTGATATACATAGAATACATACATATACATATGTTGTTGTGAGTATGTGTGTTGCATGATAAGCCATTAAAAATGGCCACTAAGGTGGTGGTGCAGTCAGAGCACCGTTCTCGTCGATGTCGCGGTCGCTGTCGATGTCGATCGTTATCAGTGCTATCAATATTTGGTTTTTGTGCGACGTTGCCGTCAGCAGTCGAGAGTTGACATTGCCTGTCCCGGGGCATGTGTCAAAATGAAGTCCGTTTGTTGATTAGCCCAGTTCATCATCTATCCGGGCATAGCGACATTGCGTCTGACAAATGGTACCATGATTGACATGCCAGGATTAGCACAGTCTCTCGCACTTCACCTCTCTCCCTCTCAAAATCATTCTGGGGCCCCTTATATGAGTTGTGTGTCCCATAGATTTACTTTGGACTTACTTGTTTAAATAAAATGTGTGCGCTGTTATTTGTATTGGCATTGATGTTGGTAATAACTGAAATTTGTAGCTCTAAAGCCCTTTCCATACCAAATACACATGTATATATACTCTATAAGGTGTTACAATGTGTACAAATACATTCATTTTTGGTTGTTCGATGAGGCGCCGTGGATTTGTGAGCTGGGCGAATTTAAAGTAATGAAAGAAGTCAACGAAACCAATATTTACTGATTTATCTTGAGCGTGAGCTTTACACGAAACTTTTGTACTTGAAAGAGCTTTCAAAATGTATACTTTCTCTTAAGTTGCTAACAAATACGTGTCCTTTTTTAATTGTTTAGGGCTTACAAATAATTGATTTACAAATATAGCTATTTTAGCCGCTTTCTTAAATTAGAGTGCTTCGAATAGCTTTCAAACTAAATTGCAATTCTTCAATTATGTATTGAAAATATTTAATCTGGAGCGATTGCTTTTCTAGCAACTTTCAAATTGTACAGTACTTCACTTTCAAACAGTATTAACATTCCTATTGACGGGCTTTGCCAATTGTTTATACGTTTATCAGCTAATCGGTAAAAAAAATACCAAAATGAAAAAAGGGAGAAAATACAATTTTAGTTCTAAAATAAAAATTAAATGTGTCGAGCAGACTCATTTCCTTTTGCCATAAACTAAAATACGTTTGGCACTTGCACTTGTCTCATAAGCCCCGCCAACGACGTTGAAATCCGATTGTCAATCAAAATCGCTCATACGACACATTGTACGGGCAAATATTTTGCGTGTATAAACAAAATATCAGCTCTTTTTATATCTCAGGCATAATTCCACTGATTGACTGACTGAGTGACTGACTAACTGATTTTGGGGGAAACGTGTCAAGCTTATTGTGGACACGTTTCTTATGAAATGCGTACGATGTGAAAACGTTTGCCACCGTTCATTGCGTTGGGGGCTATTCTTTTTATGGCCAAGATTTGCAGTCCAACTGGTCCCATAGACCATTTACTACCTTGTATATATTGTGAGCGCAATGCCGTTAATCGCTTAACAATACAATAAAGTAGCAATAATTATAAAAAAAACTAAATTAAATGTTTCATTTCATTCAGCAGCTACAGTTGCAAAGTCAACAATATATATTGCCGTATATTGCCGTATACATACATATGTATGTATGTAACCATAAGAATGAATATTGTATATGGTAGCAATATTCTGATTTTTATGCCACTTTAATTATGATGATTATTAGCTGGGATTTGTTTTGTGATTTGACGCTCGTTTAGTTTCTCATTAATTAATGACTTCTCGCTCGTTATTCGCCAATCACCACTCGTCAAACTTTAGTCAAGTTCAACGAGCTGCACAAATAAAATGTTTCCATATATAAATTGGTTTTCCATCGTTGAGAATACTCATCGTTTCAGCCAAGTTGCATCTCTGGCGCAGTTTGTTTGCTCAGTACCTGGTCTCAAAGATTATTCAAATATTGTTGCACGCTGACCCGTAGAGTTTAACCTACTGAGATAAGGCAACGTGAAAGACAGTGCAGCGAGTAGACAATTTATAGTTCACACCAAGCCAAGGAGCATACACACAGAGCACAGCGCAAAATTTATTGTTTAATATTTTTATGAAGCGCAAATTATCAATAATGTGCTGGCCTGGCTTATAATATTTAGTGTACTCAACCCCAAACAGCTGCTGTTGGGTAAACAATTGTTGTGAGCAAGTGAAACCATTCAGTTGATTGGTTAAATAAATCTTATTTGATTTTTGATTGATATTTAGCTTTTAATGGAACCAATCTTTGATAGAACAGATCTTGAATATATCAAATTTTATTTGAAATGAGTAAGATTGATCAATCTATATCTTTGGTCAATGCAACTTTAATTGTATTGATCAAATTACATTTGGTATTAATCTAACTAACTGACTGTTCGAATTATATCCTATCTGTAAATGAAACAAATCTTAATTTTCATTCCTAACAGAACTATGCAGCACGCCCAATTTAGAGGACTTTAATGATTTACTGGAAGCAGGTGGTACGCATCCCAATCCTAAGAACTTTTCTCAATATTCTTTAGCTAATTTCATTCTTATTCTGGCTTTTTTTTTGTTTAATTTTGTTGTTCGTTTTTTTTTGGCTTGCATGTGCCGCTCATAAATAAGCTCAAGTCGTATATCGTATCGTATATATCTTATATCGTATCTACATATACATATAGCGCATGGTTGTAAATGTTTATTGCATGCCAGCTCCGCATTCGAAATAATTAACGCAAATTTGAAAATAATTTTTACCCGCCTGACAATTTATGACTTTAATGGCGACTGCGACTACGACTTTGACTCTCGACTTGGGCTTGGAGTTGGATTTGGATTTGGACTTGAGTTGGACGTGGTCTCTCACCGTTAAATTCTGGCCAACGGCTGCCATTTTCTAAACTACCCCCACTCTCCTCTTTTGTCGTTCATCCATAAAATGTGGCTCGAAACCGTTTGCTGCCAATGGCGTGTTGGCCATGTCTCCGTCTCAATCCACGGCCATTGCTATATAGCCACATTTCACATCGTCTTCTGCAGTTGCAACTCCGCCCCTTCGGGTCTTTGGGCTTGCGTGCCACATTTGGCTGCGGCACGTACGGGCGGCATTCGTTTGTGCCGCTGCACGCGATCTGATATAATATTTTTTCATTTCCTTCTTTGGCATTTATAATGCTGCGTGCCAGGGCGCGGCTTGGCTCCACAGTGCGGTGGGGGGAGAGAAGTGGAGTGAAGCAAACGGATGCAGAGATGAGAGACAGGGAAAGGGGTGTCTGCTTGGAGGCGGTGTACTTTTGCATATGGACGTATGTATATTCATGACATGCACTCATAAAGCGTTTCCATGTCGCATGCTTCCACTTTGATGTCCGTCATTTTGAATTTCTCTCTCGCGTGTTCACATGCATGGAAGTGTGTGTGTGTGTGTGTGTGTGTGTGTGTGTAAGCGAAAGAGTTATTTATTGACAACCGCCATAGACTTTAATTAGGCTTTATGAATTTTATACAGCTGATCTAAATTTCAAACTTTAAGAAGAGAAAGAGAGAGAGCAGAGATCAAAATAGTTATATTACAGTCGAGCTACGGTATAATGACTTCGAAATAGATACAAACTAGAGAGAAGAAATCAGTCGATATTAAGAAAAAGTTAAAAGTACTACAGAAAAATGTATTTTCTAACGTTTAGAAGAGTTTGATTTTTAAAGAACTTCAATTATGTTTGACATGATGCTCTTTGCCGTCGGTTTTGAAAATAAAAATGACCGAACTCGTTAATGTTTAAAGAATTTTTGTAAAGTGTTTCAATATCAATTTATTCCTCTTAAGTTGGTATCTTAAGAATATTTAAATGATTATGGTAAACATAGTTAACGTTTAACGAATTTTGTCTTATAAAAATGTATAACAATGTCACTTCTTAGTGACTTATAAAGAACCCAATAGGAATTCTTTTCTAGCCAACATGCATTGATTTACCCTTTTAACCGAGATCCTGCCACAAAGGTAGTAAATTCAGCAAGGTCCATGTAAACGGGATGCAAAAGGCAAAGAGCCAAAAAGCAAAGGAGAAAAAAGGAAAATAAAATAAACGTCAAATCGAATCAAATGATTTTATGATGTAATTTGAGCTAATATTTACGATATAACAGCATCTAAAGCAGCAGCAAAATGCCAAATAAATGTTATTGTTATATTGTCGCTTGGGTGGTGAGAGCTGCCAGTAGTCACTGTTGTTGTTGTTGTCTCTTCTTTTGCTACATTTATGATGCTGCCAGCCTCCCTCCACCGCCCTGCCACAAGTTGGCTAAAATAAAAGCAGAAACACAAAAAATATTTGCAGTTCAACTTTAAGCTTGGCTCAGAACAAATAGTTGAGTGTTAAAAAGTCAAGTGGGCTGCTGCTGCTGCCAGTGTTGGTCTACGTCCCAGGGGTGCAATAACTGAAATTGCTGCTGAGCGAGATATGGTGTTGGCAGGAGGAGGGGAGGGAGTCTGTGAGGAAACTTTTGACCCAGACAGCAGCTTTAATATCCAAATTTAAATGGAGAGTAAGAGTGAAAGAACAAGGAGATAGTGTAGAGCTAGAAAGAGAAAGAGCAAAAGGTTGCAGGTAACAAATGTCTCCCAATAGATTTGCTCATCTGGTTTGTTCTACGACCGCTCTACTTATTTTGTCATCATGTTTGGGCAATGCCCGCCGGCAGATACACAGGATAAAGATCTTGAGTTCTTATGCGGCACGCAAGTGACAAATTAACCCACAGCAGGGGGCACGACACAACCCACATTAACACGCTGTCAGTGGGCAACCACGAAGCCACCACCAAATGACAACTGGCCGTAACTAACCGCAACTGTTAACAGTTAACAGTTGACTGTAAGTGTCCTTGGGTCGTGATTTGCCCGCTGGGAACTGAACGCATAATTGCCGCAATCTCATGATTCCATGGTCCGGTGGCAACATCTTCAACTGCAACAGCTGCTTAAATAATTATATTTTTATATATATATATATATATATGTTTTTTAGTTTCACATCACAAATATAATTTATATGTATATACTTTTTTAATTTATAACCCAAATTGTCAATTGTCTCTTAACAATCATTTATGGCTTTAACTTTGCTCCAATTTATGTTTGTTTGCAGAGCGTCTCTCTTGTTAAATAAAAAAAACAATCAATTGAATCTAAATATATGTTACATAATCTCGAGGGCTATAAAATCTTAAAGCCTTCCAACTATTGGCATTTGCTATTTACACTATTTCCTTTGTCGGCAAATAGCTACAGAACGAGATACAGACACGAATAGAAACCATTCGACTGTTTGAGAATCGGCGCGTACCAGTTGTGAATTATTACACTGTAATATATTAGTATGTTGTTGATAAGGTCAGCTTTAACAGCAGCAAGTGCTTTACTTAGAAATATATTCTTATTTAAGTATATAGTCCATCAAGTGGGGTTCAAAGTCATTGATTGCAAAGTGTCAATAAATAAGTTAAAGGAGTAAAACTGCGAGCTTAAAGACAAGAATATATAATTAACCAGGGACTAAAACCGAAACGAATATCGGTTTCAGTTACGGTTTCGGTTATGTTCGAATTTAGGTTTTCGGTTATCGGTTACGCAAAATCTTTGAATAAAGGTTTCGTAACGGTGAACCGGTTTTTGTAGGTTTCGGTTTTGAAATACCGGTATGGTTTCGGTTCACTACAAAATTTTTTTTTTGCAAAAATAAAATTATATTAATAATATTATAGTAATAATTAAAAAGGCATTACTTTCTTAATGTTTCATTCACACACTAACTTCACATCTTCTTCAGTTTTATGTAGTTTACTTACATTTTAACAATTTTAAATATTTTATTTAACAAATTTATTTATTTGTGCTCATTCAGTGAAATGAAAATTCGATCGTGAATATCACAAAAAAAAAATTCAAAATTAAACACAAAAAAATTAGAATCAAAAATCAAAATTAAAAATGAAAAATCATTTTTTTTTATGTATATAAAACCGAAATTAACACTTACAAATGAAACGGTTACTAAACGGTTATTTCGGTTTACAGAGTTTCGGTTTTAAGGTTTCGGTCAAATGCAAATTTTTCTTTTCGGTTACGGTTTCAGTTACGGTTTTAAATTTCAATCGGTATTTACCGGTTAAAGGTTACGGTTTCGGTTAGGGTTTTAATCCCTGTAATTAACTGTAAAATATGGGATCAAAAGAAATTCAAAGAAGTTTCGAAATTTATGGAAATAATTTTAGTAAATTAACATTGTGCAATTCAACATATTAAAAAGTTAAAACAGTTTTCTTACCATCTATTTTGTCGCAGTGTTTTCATAACTATACATATGTGTGTAGGAATGAAAGTGCCATTATTATTCAGAGTCCAATCAAGTTGGCTGGCTCGAATGTATATCGACAATGTATCACATTCGATGCGGGACAAACAGCTATTAAAGCTTATCGGAGAAGCCGTTGCAAAGCCCTGCAACTTCAGGTTAACGGAGTACAACTCCCGACTCTGATTCCAACTTGGAGTCGGAGTTCTTGATGTTGATATAGACCTCAACTGGGATTAGGGAGTGCGTGCATTTGAACTATGCCGCCGCCTTATGCGTATGCAATTGATAGCTCAACTATCGTGCAACAACAAGAACTGTAAACGATGATAATGTAATGTCAACTAATCCATCATTAAAGTGCGATACAGGAGAACTCATTTATAGTCCCAGTTCAATTTACAATTACAAATCATTGCCACATTTAATGGAGTTGAGAAAGCAGAAAGAAGAAGTAAATTCATTTATATAAATTTACTGTTACGCACTTACCTTAAAACTCCCCCGACTGCTCACCCCCCTCGAAAAGCCAGTGACAAAGCCATAAAAAATATCACACCTTTTTCCACAAAAAAGAGGCACAACACGAGCATTTTATTTAATTACGAATAAAATGTATTTGTACTTTTAAGACTGTCTGCTACATATCTGAATATATGTATATAATAAGAAATGATATACAGTATAGAAGAAAAACCTTTGGATATCTAAAAGTTTACTCAACTCTTTCTTTTTGTTTTTTGGTTGTTTGCAAAAATGACTTTAGGTTTTTTTTTCGTATTAAATTTTTGGGTGTTTCTGGGGTATTGAGTTGAGTTATGAGTTGGATATATCTTATCTTATAGATCTTACGAAGATCCCTCTAAGCGGATCTGTGTCTGTTTGTCTAGAATTCTCAGTTAGACAACTTTACGTGGTCCACATAAAGTGTGCGTATTTATTTTGTGTGCAGATAATAAAACACTCAGTACGGGTTAGTAACTTTATAGTTTTATATATGGTATACACAATTTATTGGATTATATGGTTATGGCCGTGAAGGTCAGATAGAACCAAAGCCCCAATGCCGTTAACAACAATAACAAAAACAACAACACAATGTGTTCCAGTTTAGACTGTGCGCCAGTTCGTTGTTTACTCAGCGTGTTCAGGTGTGAGAAATTGGAACTGAAAGTGGCAACAGATAAAAATTATGCACAGCTTAAATGGAAGAAGATCTAATGCGTAAAGTGATTTATAAATGGTGGGGTATTTATGAAATTTTAAAAGGATCTGTTACGGAATATAACAATATTTTATATGTTTTGCCAACAATTTTTTGCTTCTTGCAAGTTTTGTTGTAGAAAAAGGAAACTTAACTAACGTTTTGATATTACTATTTAAATACATACTATATATCTAATATGATAATAAAGTTTTCTTCCAAGAAAAAAGAAATGCAAATAAAAGATGATTAGTTTCGAGAGAAATTTGTAGTCAAGTTTCATACAAATTCTAATAGATATTTCTTGACTAATAATAAAGGTTTACAATATCATTCGAAGCAGACCATTTTTTTAGTTTTAGTTGTATAAGAACTGAGAATTATCATAAGATTGCGAAATAGTCCCAAATGGAATAATACTTATTTTTGTGTTTTGTTCAATTTACACAAGCAAATCCCACTTGATGATTGTTTGGTTGACATGTTATTATATTTTTTGTTTTATTTAATTTCTTGACTTAATTTTTTTGCCTTTTAATGGTGACAAATATTTGTGCAGTTCCTCAAATCCAACGTTGCCATCTAAAGTCTGTCTAAACAGTTTTGGGTTATCAGCATTAGTTGTATTATGGCTTCTACAACACCCACTTATCAGCAGTGTGAGCCAAGAACACGCGCGGGCCAAAAGTGACGACTCGAGTCGAGTCGAGTCGAGTTAAGAGTATTTTCTAGATCTGAAATGTAGAGCCCCCACTAAAATTGCAACCAGACTGAAAATTTGAGATTTATTATTAGGCACAGAGACGACGAAAAGCTGTAGAACTTTAGATTAAAACGAAAAAAAATGAGGCTTTAACTAGGTAAACAGGTAACGATGACGACAACGACAACAACGAACCGAAACGCTATAAATTCACGTCTAAACAAAAGTGTAAAAAATAAATACGAGCGCAAGAGATAAGGCCAAAAGCGACAGACCATTTCGGTTTTAGACCTTTTAGGCAGTTGTTTCTTAAAGACTATAAACTAGAAATTCACAACTAAACTCGAAATCAATTAGGAAAATGTTTAATCTATGGATTGTTATAAATATATAGATGATTATTTATAATTTCGAGAATTAAAGCGAAAGAGCGTGAAAAACCATATATCATACAAGGTGTAGAGGATCTTAAGGTCTTTAACACCTACACTTCTTACTTCTTGCTGCTCTTCTGGCCATGGTCTTGTTGCAGTATCGCTTGAACTTATCATCTGGGAAAATATTTGTCTATTTACTCGCTTGTTTGCTTAATTTTAATTGTGGTTTAGAAGAAAAATTAGAGCAAAATCCCAACCAAAAAAAAAAAAAAAAGAAGAAAATGAACTTAATGTTTGCATTTCATTTTGTTGTGATAGTCACAATCTGAGAGAGTTTTTTCTCAGAGTGTGTGTGTGTGTGTTGGGTGTGTGTGTTTATCACGAAGGCAGTCACAACTATGGCATGACATGATCCCGTGGCCTTTTTCATGCCTTGTCTTTAGCTCGTTGTGTCATTTATTTGAATTTTGATTGACTAATTGCGCAGCGAGCGCCATTTGGCCAGGTCACAAGTATCTTTTCGGGGTGTCTCTAGCGGCGTCTCCCCAAAAAAAAAATAAAATAAAACCGAAATGCTCCACAATTGCCCAGAGATTGCATTTTGATGTTTACCGCAACGTTTTTGCCTCTTTTTTGTTTCCTTATTTGTCATTTTTTATGGCCTATCTTAATTCAAATATTGTCGGCTGTTATGACGAGCAACTTGATGATGATGATGGGCACATAAGGATGGCTTGATATGTTTGTCCAACTGACGCCAGTCACTCATCCATTCCCGTGGATGCCCAACAGTTGATGTGACGACAAAACAGCACACACGTTCTTGAGCTTCCCCGGTTAAAGAAAACTAAAACAAAATTTAAATAATTGTACTTGTTAATTATACTATTCTTTTTTTATTTTTTTGAAACGGTCTTAAGATAGAAATGGTCTCTGTAGCATGTGTCTAAATTTATTTTATAAAAAAAGTATTTTTATAGTTATTAAAATAAATATGTTAGCGATTTTTTCAGCATCTGTACGATTTTTGTTATGATCTTAAGTGAATTATTTTGTTATCGACTTAAGCATGATCGTTTTTCTACAAATTTACATTTTTTTTGTAATATTTTTCAAACTTTGATAAAAATTAATGACATTTTTTAAAATAATTTATTATTAAGAGTACAAAATTATCATCAAATCTAATGAGATTCTTAACTTTTGCTTCTCTTTCATCAGGCAAAACACGCACCAAGGACAAGTATCGAGTGGTTTACACTGATTTCCAGCGCCTGGAACTGGAGAAGGAGTACTGCACGTCGCGCTATATAACCATACGTCGCAAGAGTGAGCTGGCGCAATCGTTGTCACTGTCGGAGCGTCAGGTGAAGATCTGGTTCCAGAATCGACGGGCCAAGGAACGCAAGCAAAACAAGAAGGGCAGCGATCCGAATGTGATGGGAGGCGTGCAGCATACGGATTACAGTCAACTGCTGGATGCCAAGACGAAACTGGAGCCGGGTTTGCATTTACAGCACACGCTGCACTCGATGAATCCCATGGCCATGAATTTACCCGCCATGCGATTGCATCCACATCTGGCCGCTCACAGTCATTCGCTTGCCGCGGCGGCGGCGCATTCCCATCAGCTGCAGCACAGCGCACAAATGTCGGCAGCGGCAGTGGGCGTGGGCACGCTCTCAATGTGACATGACTATGGAGGCGGCAACGGCGAGGCAACAGCAACCAGCTTTGGCAGCGGCAACAGAGATGGCAGCTACATGCAGCAACTGGAGGGAAGCACCAGCTTTGCAACATGTCCTAGTGATCTGGCGGTGGATTTGGCTTAGGGAACTTTTTGGCTTTTTTGGGGCAACTTTAACTTTGGCAACAGTCAGACTGTTCTGTCGAGTGGCGATTGGGGAGTGGCCTGTGCAGCGGCGCCTTTGAATATTGCACGTTGTTAATTTTTGTGATTGTATATTCGTGGCGTTTGACGCTGATGCAGTGCCAGCACCCCCGTTCCCCCGTTCCCCCATTCCCCATCCGACCAATCGACCACCGCTATGAGGTTCCAGTATGAACGATATAAATGTAAAGTCTATGTTTTATTTTATTTGATATTTAGCTTGTAACTTTTTATTTTGTCCACTTGTATGTATTATGTTTGTTTTTTGTTCTAGATAATGTTTACAATTTAAGAATTAATCATAATAACAACAACAATTAGTGCTTAAGTAAGAAAAAGCAAACAAATCAAAAGGAAATTCAATATAAAATATACTTAAATAATTTGTATAGCCGTCCCCGACTTCAAGCAACAACAAATTATAATAATTATACAAATATTAATTCAAATTAAGAAAACTTTGAGCTTTGGTGCAATTTGATTCCACACCCAGACACACATACACACACAGACAGACACTTGTAAATATTTATCACAACAAATTTTAACGTTTATTACTTTAAAGCTGTAATAACAATTAGTTAGTTACTAGTGTAATTTGAATTTAATGTTAATAAAAATTAAACTGCAGTAACAACAAAATATTTTGTGCACGATCAATTATATAAATACATAAATAAATATTACAGATGCCTACATATCAAAATATTAAGAACACATGCATGTAATTTAATATTTTATTTAAATTATGGCTACGATTAATTTGTGTAAAATCCATGTGCTATTTGAATTAAAATAAAAAAAAAAAATATATGATCTTTTTACAATTTGGGGCTTAATATGAATTCAATATGATAATGAATTCACAATGGTTTAGCTACAAGCATGAAATCGGCATTCACAATGAGCGCAGCTCATGATTCGCTCCACCTACAAAGAAGAAGAAGACTTAGAGCTGTCAATAGTTTCTCGTTCTGCTGTTTCGTTTTGTCAACGCCTTCGTCGCCATTGAGGCTATCAATACTATTGCTTGCTCTGTTGCACCAATGCATAGTGCCATTGCGGGTTCATTGGAAAGTGTGTGCGTGTTGCACGTTATTAAATTTGATTAAAACAGGCATCTAACTCTCTTTCCAATTGCAGAAATTTACTTTTACATGTACTATACATACATATGTATTTCAAGCTATCCCCAGGAGAAGTAAAATGTACTTAGCAAATACGTAAATAATATTTGCTAAATATTTCATCAATTTGATATTGTAATAGATAAAATAAAATTATAAAATAATTAAAAAGGTAGTTTTAAATTTAAATTAAGACAAATTTGAATTGACCATAATTTTGCATTTTTTACGAGGCTAATCAAAAAAGTATGACCAACAGAAAATTATGGGGTTACCTATGTATGTAAGGAGCAGGAACTTACATTTTTTTCAAAGGCTTCAAAAATTGGAACAAAAATGCAATATTTTTAATAACTTGCAAACTCCTAAAACGATTTGAATGTGCTTTGGCTAGTCGATATATTGATTCTTTTTTCTATGCAAAGAAACAATGATTAAAGATGATTTGTGTAAAAATTCTAGAAATTCACAAATTTTATATCGAAAGTGGATGTCCTTTTAAGGATAAAAATAAGAGTTTTTATTTTAACAAATATCGTTAACAAATATCGAGCATCTTGGGATTTGCTTGCTGAATTCAGTCAATCAAGTTTTGTAAGTTTCTTTATTTTCATCATTGAGAAATAAATGCATCAAGATCTTTTTTTATTCTCGCTTTGCTTGATTTACGATGTTCACTTTCCGACTTATCGATGCTGCCAATTAATACATAGTATATGAATCGAAATTCGAGTCTCCAGTCAATGCCAAGGCAACAAAACAATCAAAGAGTCAACTGTATGTGTTGGGCGAAGGGACAAAAATGTAAAAGTCAAAAATATATAAAAGTATAACGAAAGAATTAACATTTTTTCACAGCAATAAATGAATAAAAGACATACATATGCCGATATGGTATAAAATTTATAATCTTTCGCATTGTCGTCACTAATAGAGACATACCGAAAGCAACTGGACAGAAAAAAGGAGAAGAATTTGATCCGAGAAAAGAAAAAGAAGAGATGCGGACAAAAACTTTGAATTTCGAACGTACAGACGTTACTTTTCGGAGTGCCATAAAGTTTTATGGGTCATCCGACGACGAAGTCGAAGACGACGACAATGGCGCAGCTGTAAGCAGAAGTTGAGATGATTGGACAGCTACAAATGATAATGCCATGCCAGAGAGTCAAATAGTTAGAGAGTGCCAGTATCGGACCAAGTATCTCTAGGGGCTCAATTCCGGCAATCCTATGGGTGCCAATTAAGACAGCACCAATTCAAAAGCAGCAACAGCCGCCATATCATAAAACTTTTTCCAGTTTCGTGAGCGATCTTAAAAAGATCAGTCGAACATTTTACGAGCATGGCAACGAGGGCAACGAGGGATGCAGAGGGAGAGGGAGAGCAGCCAACTGCATTTCCATGTTCGATTCACAAGAAGAACGATCATAAATCACTTGATCTGGGGATAGTGCAATGCATCGACATTTGCCCGCTTTTTATCCATTTTTGAGGATGTCAAAGTTCTCACAAAATGGCGCATGGTGCAACATAAGCTGTGAATTCCCACTAATTGAACAATTGTGCCAAAGTACATATACACACATGTGTGTGTATGTATGTGTAATGCAGTAGCTACCCAAAAGTCGGCGGCTAAAGTCAAACATTTTTCGAGTTTTGTGTTTCGTATTTTGAATTTCGAATTCGTTACAGTCAACTGAACAAAGGGCAGCGTACCCGCAAAAGAGTTAAGCCGAAACAAGTCGGGTTAACGATCCCGACTCGGACCTCGACTGTAAGATACCCAATAATAACTTAAGTTAGTCAAGTAACTTTTTGAGTTTTAAAAGATTCACATATTTAATTTAAAAATAAAATGTCAAAAAATGTACCGTAATAACATGTAATCATTTTTATTAAAAAAAAATTATGTTGTTCTACTTAACAATCAAAGGCATATAATATAATATAACATAAAATATTTAAATGACTTAGAAAGGTTTTTTTTTAAATAAAATACGTGAATTTTGTAAGCTATCATAATTGTTATTTGATAAACTGTATATTCTTCTACGCTTCCTTTTGCAGTGCAACGCTTTGAATACACCCAAATACTCTGCGAGTACCGGATAAATAAACAGTTTATTTAAATTTAATTCGAATATCGAAAATCGGCATGAACAAATGCGAATGCAAAAACACGTCAAACAGAGCGCCTGCGCAGCCGCAATGCAATCATCCCCTCCCCCTTTATCTGACGCCCCCTCCCCTCCTCCATTCGCCCTTTACATGTCCGTTTGCCTGTGTACCGTTTTCTCCTCAACTTCTTCTTTTTTTATTTTTAGCATGTAGGTGTGAAAATGTAGCGCACACTTCCTTTATCGCTATCGGCTTGTTTGGACAGTTGTTGTTGCTGTTTGGGTATTTTTTTGCATTTACTTACATCAAAGTCAAAATATTTTGGGTTCAACAGGAATCCAGCAGCAACCCGCTGACCAAAGATGTGACTAAGAAACAGAAACCTTTTTAGCAATCTACAAAAACCGATTCGATTCGTTTCGATTCGATTCTGTTGTATCAAATCTAGACAGGTTGTATATTTTCACATTTGTTTTGTATGGTCTGGACGTTTCCGATTTTTTGTTAATCTGCATCGTAATAAATCAAATGTTAAGAGGCTTTTCGACACGGATTTTGCTCAAGATACTTGAGAACTACGAATACGTTAAAATAATTTAATAATACACTATCAGATCACATAGAGTTGATCTTCAAAAACTAAACTAATATAATATAATCACTTGATATCTAATGTGGCATAAATATAATATATATTAATCTAATATAATATAATCTGTTGATGTCCGATATGGCTTAAATATACTATTAATTAATACAATAATTTTTTATTTTACAAAAAAAATATCCAATATCCATTGAAAATCTTCATTTATATATTAAATATAAATAAATACATAACCAAGAAAAAGTAATTTTTAATTTTATCACATCAAATAATTTAATCAGCTCTTCAAGAACTTTATTTTGAAAATAAAAATACACATTTTTATTGTTGCTTATTTTATTATGTAAATGTAAATGCTTTTTAGAACAAGTTGAAAATATTAAATATTATAAAATATTGATATGAGATGCAAAGGAAAATAAGATATGTACATTTTTAAATTGTCAAAACAACTACTTCACATACTGTATTTAATATATCACTGCGGACGGCAGTCCGCGCTAGTGACGAAATACAATACATACATATATCATTCTTAATTAAAAGTAGCACCCCCACAGAAATCACATGATACGAAATCTAATCCAAATTTTTAGGCGTGATATTAATTTAAGCCTTATTTCAAATGAATGCAAAATATTGAAAACATTTTTGGAGAGATCGCTTGTCCCTTATCTCAAGCATAATCGAGATAATTAATTTATGTTTATGCCTAGGTACAAAGTTACGTACATATTTGTATCTTCACGCGGCCATAGGTTTATCCGGTTTCTATTTGCTATAGGTTTGTTTCAAGTTCAGATCGCGGCTACGCAGACAGTTTTGTGACTTTTATGCGGGAGTTTGATTAACACAATTTTGTGTGATTTTTCGTTTTTTTGTTTATGGAAATTAAGCAACAAGTTTTATTAGTAACCATGCACTAATTAAATTCTGTCTGTTTCTAGCAGTTGTCACTCAATGCGACCACAGAAATTAAAAACAAGCAAACTGAAACTGAATTTTGGTGCTCTGTGGAGCAGTGGATCATAAAAGCCGCTAAAAGGTGTGGGCGATTTCACAAAAAAAAACAAAACACAAACAACAAATTTGTGTCGTTGTGCGTTTGATTTGTTTATTAAATTGATTAGAGTGCGCCACAGTCGAGTTTGTCAAGCACAAGATTCCAAAATTTGTGCAGGTGTAAAATAAATCATAGCACTCCATATTTAACTTTTTTTGTTCGATCTTACAAAGTATTTTTGTCTAAAATCTACTTACAGCTAGAACCAAAATTTCCAAATTCAAATTTTGAAAATTTACGTTAGCTAACAAAAGCTGTTTGCTGCCGCGCTCTAAACCATATTTTATTTTCGATTACAAATTTATCGTTATCGTTGCGACTGGTTGCCACCTAGGTAAAAAACGCGTTTTTAATAAAGACCTAAAAAATAACTCGCAGCCAACTTCAAGTCAAATTGAATTCTGTTTTGTCATTGTAAATTGTTTTATATCGACACTCCCGGTGTTAACAAAATATAATTTATAAAATGGTAAGATTGTTTGAAGACAATGTAAGCATGAATGTAAGCATATGTACATATTGCATTACAGAACCAACAGTCGCTTAAAGTTCGCCCAACGGACGTGCCCGTCCTAAATGCGTCCGGCAAAGCCGTTTTGCCCACTGAGCCAAATTGCTTAAGCCAATTGGCCCACATTCATCGTTTGCGTGATTCGGAATTGAACTACCGTGATCACAGATACAATATTGACATGCAAATGCTGCGAAATCGCGAGGGATTGTGTGCACCTCTAAGAATGGGCATGGATCGATTTGCCGCTCGTCAAATTGGCCGCCTGCCCTTTTTGACATCTAGGTAAGTTTAAATTATTACCAATTTATGTTTAACAAAAGCTGTAATAAGTATTTGTGTGTCTTTGCAGCAATGTTATGGAGGATGTGTTGACTGGCCGCTGTGATGAAATCGCCTTTGAGGACTTCTTGAGCATTCCCGAGCACAATGAGCAGATGCGTCAACCGCACGCCGTCGTGGAAAAGTCAATGGGCATTTACCTTTAGTTATTTCCTATTCTCATGCAACATTATAACAATTATGGAAAATAAAACTCCCTGTAAGGTGGAATCCACGACAGTTTCTTTGAGCCAAATGCGCATTTATTTGTCAATAACATTTTGCTTTTCATAGCAAAAACTTATACATTTTACTGAAACAAAACGTACATATTTGAACTAAATTCTAATGAAATATTGGCAGAGCTTGATTTTTAATTATTAGAATTGGTTGTACTCGAGAGATTCATTAAATTATTTATATATGTAAATGATATGCATATAAAAAGTTATATAAAAAAAAGGATATCTAAGAAAGCAATGCAATGAAACAAAAGTCTCAATAAATGCAAAGAAAAACATTAAAGATATATATAAAATAGGGACATACAAAATAAAACAGCTTGCGAATGGACGAATTCGTTTCATATAGTAACATTAGACTTATACTTAAGGAAATCAAGTAAAAGAAGCGGAGGGCATTTTAAAATGATACAATATTGCATATAAATACATATACATATGTATATAGACATTATTTCGTTTGTGATGAATACAATTAGATACTATTAGAATAAAAGAATTCGTTTGCAAATTGCGTTCCTAGTAAATCCAATTCACGGGCACCCATTGCTCCTCGTGACTCATCTGGTCCAAGGTCTCAACCACCTGACGGAACGACTCATCAAAGTCCTCGTTGACAATGACCATGTCGAAATACTTTTCATACTTTCGTTGAACAAAGCTGCTCTCCTCCACTGTGGAAATGAGATCGTCATCCTGTTGATAATAATAATAATTGATAGATGTGTTAAGCAATGTTTCTGTGTTCAAGCAGAGATCTAGGAGCGCTACAAAGGTGGCCTAATGTATGCAGGGTATCGAATGGCATGACTTAATATTAGAATGCCTCATCATAACGTTGGCCAACATCGCAGACATTTACCTCATAAAGCGATGCTAAAGACTCGAGGGTACGTGCGCGTCTGGAGCTGAAGCGTATGGAACTTTGACGATCGAACTGCAATGGGAACAATTGATTAGCGGGTTCTAAGCTAGCACTACCTTAAGCACATTTATCTTAACATACAGATAGATTTCTATTGGAGCCGGTGGCGCGACGATCGGCATAGATAGTCTTCAGTTGTTCCATGCCCGGCGCAGCAATGAATATGACAAATGGCATCAGTTCCTGGCTATTGTGCAGAACCTTCAAGGCATTCGGCGCACAATCCAAAATGCACATGCGTCCACTGTTGATGACATCCTTGATGGACTGCAAGTGAGTGCCATAGAGGTTGCCATTGTGCTCGCCGTATTCAAGAAACTCATTCTGCTTGATGGCCTCATCCATTTCCTCGCGATCCATGAACCAATAGCTTACGCCATTCTCCTCCAAAGCGCGCTTCGGACGACTGGTGTCTATTTAAAGGAGTTTAATTAAATTATAAATATATAATATATACATTAGTTGTTTACTTACGTGGAATGACAGCTCCAAATTTGTCCACATCGCTGTTGATCAGACGATTCTTGAGCGTGCGTCTACCCACACCAGAGACGCCAATCAGTACCAGAGTTTTCCTTCGAAACGGTGGCATTCGTGTCACCTCCTCGTACAGTAATAGCTCTGCCTTGTCAAACTCACAGTTGGCCACCGAGCGGTACATGGTCTTCCGTTTCCGTTTGGATATCTGCAGAGAGCCAATTAGATTACAGATTTTTAAATGTATATGTGTGTTACAAGTTACCCTTGTGCCACAGATGCCAATCTTGTGAACATAATCCGCTTCGGGAGCCACAAATGCCTTGCGTCGCTCCTCAAGCTCCTGCGATGGCACCAGACCAATTTTATCCGACTCGGCAGTGATGTTCTTTGCCTGCCACCAGTTGGGATCCTTCACATTGATGATCTGTAAGCAGGAAATGAATAAAGTCTAATTTCTATAAATTTAAAATCTAAATTCCAACAAACCTGCAGAATATCGCCTGATTTGAAAGCCAATCCAATATCCCTGCAGGGCAATAGTGAGTCCTCCGATGGATTGTATGAGAACAGGGCGCGCATATAACACTAAGCGAATATTCAGGAAAATTAGACAATAATAAAGTACAGCTACTTCAAGAAGATTCTTTGAGCTAAGCCTAAGATTTACTTACTTAGTTGCAGGTGTTTAGAATTTTGTCTTGGACTAAATAGAACTACATATGTATATAAATCGATATTTTAAAGCTCAATTGGTAATTGAATATGGTATATAAGTATATTTAAAAGTAAACACTTGAACAGCTAAACAAAAATATTCTTATCTAGTTTTTCTACTTGTTGAAAATCCATGCAAAAAAGTAGCAAATTCTTCTATTTTCAGTTAAGAGAAAACATGTAAAGCACACCACTTACCGTTAGTTTCTTGCCCGTTTCAAGATTTGTGATGCCATTCTGTTTTACCTGACCCCCACTGACCGTATAGCGACCACTTTTGATCTCCTCATCGACATTGGGTCCGATCTTGAGTGTTAAATTCTCCTTGGCGCGTGACACTTCCACTTGCAGCTCATCGGCTGTGCGCACCGGAGTTCCATTTACTTCCAGTATGACATCGCCTACATGGAGCATGCCTTGTTTATCGATAACACCGCCAGCAAGTATGCGTGCCACCACTAGCTGCTTGTACTCGTCCACCTCGACGGTCAGACCCAACGGCTGCTTTGGATCCCGACGTAGGCCGACCATTTTGATTGTTTCCACGGGCATTTTGCTATTTAATATGTCTTCTGTAAACAGATATCCGCCTAATTGGCGTTGGCTTGTTGCTTCGAGCTTTGTTATAGATCCACCGACAGCTTTCAAACGTTGCTCGTACAAAAGTCCTATTTCATCGTGAGCACGAAGCAGAGCCTAAAGAGAGAGCAAGTGAAAGAGAGAGCGTTGAATATAATTGAGCTTTCCTTCCAGTCTGTCTGGATGTGTGTGCTTACACGAAAGTGAGGCTGGGCCAAGAGCTTAGCAAGCTCGCGCGATTCCAAGCGTCTTGATGGCGAGAATTTTCGTATGATATCGTCACAGATCGGCTTGTTGTTCAGATGGGCGGGCAGAAAGGCAGGCACGGGCTGTGGTTCGGTTGGATTCAGCTGTGATGAGTAAACAAGAATGGAAGTCAGAGCATGAAATGAGACATGTACGCATAATTAAATTAAGTCGCTCGCTCTAAGTTGACTGGGGCGTTGGACAACCGCCGCCTGTCTCATCTCATCTTCATCATCATTTCACTGCCCTAGGTCAAGTCATCTTAGCTTCCTCTTAATTGGCGCTCATGTCCGTTAATTGACCGCATGTGCTTTATTTTTTTGGCAGCCTCTTTTTTCTCAGTTAACCCCACGAACTTTGAGCTATTTCATTCGTAAGTCAGGTCAAAAATTGGGTCGCTTGTACTTTCAAAAATTTGGGTCGATCGGTCTCCTCTTTTTCTCTCTCTCCCTCTCATTCACTCTTGGAAAAGTGAATTTGTATTTTGCTGCAATTGCAATTAATTCTCGTCTTCCGGCGCACTTTTCTAGATAAATTTATTTACTTTCGTCGTCGGCCACACATCCCTTTGTCAGCATCTGGCATTCTCAGTGATTGTCTGCCTGTCTGTCTGTATTTATTATTTTGCCTCTGCTACAATTTCCGCCCACGATTCCACGACTCACTCACATGCAATGTGTATAGTGAACGTTGGAAAAAGTTTTCTTTTTCTTGTTACTGATGACACATTGCATTAGACGAAAAGAGAAAGAACAACTGACTAGAAGAGTCTGGGCCTTTAAGTCATACTTAGCGGGTGCTTTCGGAGCGTGAATAAGCTTGATCCTAATTTAGAGCTTTTTTATGCAGGGAAGAATCCAATCAGCGATTATATTGTTTTTTTGTTTACACACAGTTGTGTCTGGCGAATATCGAATTTCAGTTCTTCCTTGTTGAATGAAGCCCCACACAGAATTTCCTATGGTGGCCCTTTCACACACTAACAGACACACACAAATGACAACTGTTATTGACACTGAGCTTTGCAGTTTTAGTTGTTGTTGCTGGTTGCTAACGAGAAGGGCTTTCACCTTACAGCTTAGTTAGCTGCTTTGTCAGTTTGTTGTCATAATAAAAACACGCACAAGTTTTAAATTGTGTAAAAAACTTCAACAGGTTAACAATAATTAGGCAAATTATAATCGCACACATAATAAATAACAATGAAATTTTTGTGTTTCTCAACTCTCAGATACGTGTGAAGGTTAAACGTGTTGAAGAACTGACGAATCTTCAAGATATTTAACCTAAAAATGCGACTTTTTGTTTCTTTGTTATTTTTGCGAGTTGTTTACTGGCATTTAAGAGCTAACCAAATTAAATTTATTTAATTTGAAGAAAGCACTTTTCGTTTTTTTCAATTGTTTTTTCACTTTTTTTGGAGCCACTCCCAAACCGCGCGAGTGAGCGTAGCATTAAAGCCAAGAAGAGCGGAGCGTGACAAGACCAAAAGGTGTAAGTATCTGTGTCTGTATATTTATGTGTGAGCAAGCCGGAGAGTGAGCTTCTGACTTGACTCTGTATATATATACACATGTATGCGTGTTCATGTGCATGTGTGTGTGAGCATGCAGCTCACACTTGGTTTTGGAAATGCCAAAACACAGTTAAGACGTTACACAATATGAGTCTCGAGACTCGTACCACGACTACGTCATCAGTTAGCCTGGCTAAAAGTGGGTTTGTTGTTGACTGAGCAACTGAGTAACCAAGGCACCAGCAGACATCACAACAAAACACTTGTGCTATTTTCGCTCTATTTATCAATGGCACACATATGAAACAAGTATATAATACATATCACTAATTATTCTTAAATATGTAGTTAACTTTTTATTAAAACGTCTTTGAGTTAAAATTGAGAACTGAGCGCGACGATCGAGAGAGAGAGTGAATAAGCGGGCGAGCATTCAAAACTAACTGTTGAATATTTATGCCGAGCCGTTGCCCCGTTTAAGCCATGCTCAAATGAGCAAAGCGCGCATACACACACACACAAGCGCAAACACACCAAACGTGTATACGAAGTCAAGCGCACGAAACAATAGCAGAACCTCACCTTAGCACAGCTCGTAAGTAACTGACTGGCATGAAACCCAGTTTACCATACAGTTGGGTGTGAGTGCTATAACGCAGAGAGCCCCACATACAGAGATAGAAAGAGGGAGAGAGCATGCTAGGGCTAGCTCCACAGTAGGAGAGCGAGCTTGCAGGTTATTCGCCGCTCTTAGTTACGTGTGCTAGTGTTAGTGTGTAGTCTTGTTACATTTTTATTGGTCATAACGTTACAACTGTACGCGACTGTAAGTTCTCAGTTAATAAGCAGACGTCGCTTAACAGCGACTTAGCGGAATGTTGAAGCCGCTCTTAGAGCTTTTGAAGAGCTTTTGAATTGGGCAGCTACTGCAATATTAGTAGGCCAACAATGATGTTGCTCTTGTGCATTTGTTGCTTTTGCTTCTGGCCCAGGTATCGTATAGTTTTCATAATTAACACATGCATGCGCATTTACTTCGAAAAACATTTTTCAAACCGGTTTTCATGTAAAGCTTCGTTTCCACTTTTTTTTTTATCCATAGGGCGTTGTTGTTGTCGTCGATTAATGCTGCTTTTTATGTGAGTCTCCTAAACGAACATGTGGAATTTGCAGTGACTTTTTATTATGTGTATACTTTTTATTTTTCTTATCAAGAAAGTCTCGTGACTTGTAGGTTTAATTACTTTCACTGCCTTCCTCAATAGCGGGTCACTGTAATAACACTCATACAAAATACTTACCTAGGCAAATGTTCATTCTAATTAACTGCGACACGCGACGACGCTTTTGATTAAATCTGGTTTGTTGGATATTGCGTGTTTCAGTTCTGTGTTTTGCCACAAAAATCCAAAACAAGCTAACAAATATTATTTCTCTTTATAAAGTTATAATTTGCATTATTTTGCGATGAAGAGAAAATCAATAGAGGCACATTAAGATGTAAATCATCTAATATTTTACATAATTTCATTTGAAAAAGTCACGCCAAACATAGGAGGTCAAGTTTAATGTGCATATAAACCAGAAAGAATAGTGTTAATTGCTCTGCCATAATTATTATAAAAGTCTTGTCCCATAACGGACACAACACAACAGAACAGAACTTTAAATCGTTCCGCACTTAATAAGACACAACAAAAGGCAAAGTACTTTTCGTTCCCAAGCTATATTTATTGCCCAGCATCGTGTTTTTTACTTAAGTGAAAGCTCAGTAAATGGGCAGCCATGACCCTTTAATACAGTAAATAATATTACACGTAAATCAGGCATGGAAATGATGTAATAAAGAGAAGCGTAAGAGCACACTAAACTTTTGGTCTCCACACATGTGTACATAATCAGCATGCAATGCCATCGATAGAGTAAACAATGATTTTCCTTTTATAGGTGAGTGTGTGTGTGTGCGTACTTGGTATTGGGGGGAAAATGAACATCATTTTCTTATTGAACACGCCGGCATTGGCAGATGGTTTGACTTGAATTTGGGTCATGCTCCCAAAACAACGACAGCGAGAACGAAGTGAAAACGATGTGTGTGCGATTTAATCAACATACCATAAGCTCCTTGTGCGGCGTTGATGGATTGCTAAGCAAAAGACCCTTAAGGAAGATTTCATCGGTGTCCGATAGATCACCCGAATTGCGATAGGCAGCTGCAAATAAAAAAGCAGGACAGAGGATACGGATAATTGCAGGCTAACATACTAAAAGGTTTCTAGAGCTTGTCGATGACTTTAGATTTGTAAATAACAAACTGAACATTTATAAGTATACTTTTGCAATTATTTTAAACACTCCAAATTAATTAATTTAGATAAATATAAAAATACATAATATTTGGAATTCGAAAACGGATCAGTTTTATGGCAGCCGTGTCTAAATATTGTCGTAGCCTAATTTTCCGATACTCTTAAATGCTTACCGTTATCGGTGTCATCTTCGCCAATTCGGTTATTGCTGGCCAACAGTTCCACTTGGTCTTGCCGCGCCCGACGTGAACGTGCACTCCAACGCACCATGTTGGCGCCACTGAGGTCTTTATATACAGAGCACCAAAATCAAAAAACAAACTCTTGGCAAGGAGTCAACCGAGTCGACCCAAGACGTAAAGGATTGTACGCAAGGAAACTGACGTCACGAAAGAAAGAACACACACACTCACACAAACACTCTCATAGGATGTTGCCTGCGCTGCTAATTTTGGCAATGTCTCAGCATATGTTTAAAACTACATAATTTGTATATTCACTTGCTTTGTTATTATATACACACTGAACAATCATTCCGCCACGACAACAGCAACAACAAGTACAACAACTACAACAATAACAACCAGTTGAAGAGACGCGCACAACTAAAACACAGCAAACCAACGCCAGCAGGGCCAGAGAGCGTTTAACTGAAAAGTCTTTTGTTGCATGCTGTCAAAAAGCTTGCAAGCTTGCTCCAAACTTTTTGCTGGCCACAACATTAAAAAAAAACGAGTTTTTCACGCGCTCGATAACGATATGTCGAGCGATAAAAAAAAACTGCTTGTCATTTGCAAGCACATTATCAAAACACAGCAACCCTAGAAGTTACATTCACAGAGTTGATTTTCTAGATTTATCGGTCGCATGCTCGCTCACAAATTTTCATAGTTTGTATGTGTGTGTGTGTGAGGGACCCCAATGAGCCACATAAGTGAATTTCTACAAGTCTTTTAATACGAAATTTAATAAAAAAATTAAAAGAATAACCCATACAAGATGCCGGACGCAGTGCAACAAAGTTTTGTGCGCTCCTTCATTGACTACTTGAAGAAGCAGGTGGATGTCATGTCGCCGGATCAGAGTGAAAGCATTGAAGTGGCCATACAATGCTTGCAAGCCGCTTTCGATGTGGGCGACGAGGAGCCGGAACAGATAGCGGCAACATCGCAAAGTACAACGGCTGCAGCTCCTGGCGGTGATGCGGCAACTCCCAGCGGCAGCAGCGGCAACAACACAGCGGTCAACACAAAGAACATTGATATGTTTGAGCTCTTCCAATCGTTGTACATTGAACGCAATCCAGAATCGTTGGCCTTGGCCGAATCGATCAAAAACGAGGGTAATCGCCTGATGAAGGACTGCAAATACAATGAGGCGCTCCTACAATATAATCGCGCCATCACATTTGATCCCAAGAATCCCATTTTCTATTGCAACCGGGCTGCCGCTCACATTCGTCTGGGCGACAACGATCGCGCCGTTACCGATTGTAAATCGGCGCTGCTCTATAATGCCAACTATAGCAAGGCGTATTGCCGCTTAGGTGTGGCCTATTCCAATCTTGGCAAATTCAACGAGGCAGAGCAGGCCTATGCCAAGGCCATTGAATTGGAACCGGACAATGCCGACTATCGCAACAATTTGGAGGTTGTTCGCAATGCTCGCAATCAGCCGCCTCAATTGTCACATCTGACAGATGGCCTCAATGCCATGTTAACCAATCCAACTGTCCGCAATCTGTTTAGCAGCGCAGAGATCGATCTGGAGCAGTTACAATCGATGACACAGAATCCCATGGTCATGAACACCATCGGTCAACTGTTTGCGAATATGGGCGGCGCTCCAGGTGCCGCACCCGGCGCTGGAGCAGCTCCCGGTCAAGTGCCAGCCATGCCGAATGACATGCTTCAACTGTTCCAGAGCTTTGCCACACAACTGGTCGGCGCCCAGCAGCAAGGTGGCGCCAATCCTGGCAGTGGCCCTGGAGGTCCACCCGGTGGCCAGCAACCGGGCAATCAGCCGCCACCAAGTGTCTAAATGTGTGCAGCGTCCACTTAGTGTTAGCTTAATACGCAACTATGTTTAAAGCTAAATTCGATTGGTTAAATGTTAAAAAAAATGCTTATAATACACAGTACATATATATTTTTATTAATGCTAAATAAATAAATATAACACGACTCAATATTTATTTTTAGACTTTCAAATTCATTTGTTTCGGAAATGTATTTTTCATAGAGCTTAAATCTGAAAATTGAGAACAAATTTATTTCAGAAAGAATTTAAATTATAATATTTGGAAAGGAAAGACGACTCAATTTTGTGGCTTCTTGCGAAACCGTTTTCTATTTTATCCGTTTATTGAAATTGAAAATTTGCATATTATTTTGTCTGTTGTTGTTGCTGTTGTTGCTACGTAGTACAATTGTTAAATATATGTATATATGTAAACAAAAGAACTAATTAGTACTGTGATTAAAAGGTTTTGACAAACTTTACGCACATGTTTGTAAATTTAGTGTTGCTTCATATACATAGTTATAACACGAGATTACATATAATTTCATATGTATAAGACTTCATAATTGTTTACTTCTTTTTACCTCGTTTGATATTATTGTTAAGTAAAGATATTGCAAATTGTTTACAAGCTATTTTTTATATTATTATATAATTAGATAGAAATCTTGGAGTTTGATATATTAAAACAACGCACACGTCTATGATGACATTATGAGAAGTGAGTGGGCGTGGCGTTGATTGAAGATATCATGCTTAAATTTGCAAACATGTTTCACATATGAATCAATTGTTTGTGTTTATCGAAAAATAACAAAGCAAGAGGGGAAAATTGTTAATAGAACTGCATATAATTGATGCTGAGACGCTCTGAAATATATCAAAGGTAGACAATTACAAGGAAAGCTCACTTGATACTCACCCGTGCCTCTAGACCAGTTCGTAGCTTTCGTTCTTGTTGTGGGGAATCGACAAAGTTCGTCTACAGGCCAAATCTTGATTGTGATTTGTGAAGTTGTTTATTAAATACGTGGAAAGTTGATAGAGAATTTTCAGAGTCTCGGTTAAGTTTTCTTTGCGGTGTTTCTTGTTGATTAACGACTAGGATAGCAAACATGCAAAAGTTGTTGCTTAGGGGCATTTAATATCTGTAGCGTCTGTTCCTAAAGCCTCCACCGCCGCCTCCTCCACGTTGCCTTCCGCGATTGTTGTTGTTGCCATAGTTAGGATTCACTTTGCCAGAGTATTTGCCCGATGGTGGCGAGTAGAATTTTTGCTCATTAGATGGCCGCGATTTCTTGTCCTGCTGATCCGTTTCCTGATTTCCATTGGCGGCACCCTTGTCTCCAAATGTGATGGGTACATGGCGTTTGCCAAGTTTGCTCTACAAGTAAATGAACGAATTGAAATAGAAAAACTAAGAAACGGTAAGAAATAAATACATACACTCTTGGGCACAATCCATGACAGGACAATGTCATGTTTAAAAATGGGCGGTGAATGAAATAGATCGCGTATCAATATATTGATATTTGATGTCGTCTTTAAAGCGGTTTGCTTCAATTGATTCTCCTCAGTTTTAAGTTCCTCTCCAGTCTTGCCTTTAAGTGCCTCCTCCAGTTTCTTAATATAACTATTAAAATGAACCATTTAATATACTTATGATCATTATATCATCACTTTTACGTACCCCTGTGTACCGCGCGCTAGATATTGTAGTCTAGCTCGAAAGTCTTTTAGTTTTTCGGCATCTTCAATAAAAGTCAAATTGCCTGGATGCTTCTTTCCCAATGTGTGCAGTGCATAGAGTAAACATTCAGCATGCGAGAACTGGAATGAAGGCGGCGTATCTGCCACATCCTCATCACTTAGCTTTGGCAACGGCATGTACTCCTGTAAATCATAATCATTCAAGAATTTAGCATAATTTTCAATGAAACTCGCAATCATAAGAGACTCACAAGAAGCACATTGTATACTGCATTGATGCGCTCATTGGCGTTTTCCAGCTTATCGGTATTAGTAATCATCTCGGCGAATACTTTAAGCAGACGCAACTGTATCTGATCTTGTGAGACTGCAGTGGCAATCAAATTCCATGTGTCGATGGGCAACAGTTTATCGCAAACGTAGCTCACGAACTGTGTCGATTTAATTGTTTTCTATAATTGAGATCGATTAAATTTATATCAAAAATTACAAGTTTATAGTATTTGCATACCGAAAAGTAAGGTGCTGCTGCTGTGGCACATTGTATAAAACGCTCCACAACTTCATCGTCCACAGCAATGGCATCGGTATCCGTGGAATTCAACTCGGCCTGTTCCGTGGCTAGTTTAACGAGTTCAGCATGACCGGTAATTGTGCTGCCCAGTTTTGTTGCACCCAAAATCGTCATGCATAGGTGAAATTCATCGGCTGTCACATCCTGCAATGCCTTCTTAACCTCATCCACAATATAGTCCTCAATTTCCTTGGTTATGACATTCGGACCCATTGTCAACAGTTTGGTGGCAATGAATTTAAAGCAACGCTCTCGCGTCGGCTCGTCGCCCGTGGTAATTTGCTGGAATAAACCAGTTATCGAGCTCTTCGTATCTAGCTTGATGATGCTTAGCAACGAGTTGTTGACTTGCTGCAACTCGGTTGCATCGTCCAAAATCAGCAGCTGAGCGAGGGTGTCGCCCACGCGAATTGTGGCTTCTGCATTGCCTTGACATAGCTTGGGCAAGTCTTTGATGGCTTGTCGACGTATCTGCAATTATAATTCAAATGTTATTCACAAATATTGATTTAATAAAGGATTGATGGACTCACCTGTGTATCATCATCTTCACATAAATCAAACTGTGCATCGATTGCGGTATCAGACAATTCCGGAAAGTGCTTGAAAAAGTTACCAATAAATTGGGATGCTAAGCGCTTCTCTTTCGATGTGCCTTTTACGGCCTGCAATATCTCTTTGTATTCCGCCACATGCTGCAAGCATTAAAATTGCAAATGTATTATAAATAAATATATATTTGTACATTTTTATAAAATAGCGCCGGCGCGCGCTTATTATCGCATAGTTGTATATGTATGAGTATAAATGTGTATGCTTGTCTCACTGAGCACCGTTCATTTGGACGCGTGTTTTTTTTTTAATAGCTCACCTCAGAAATTTTATCACCCGCTTCGGATAATATTTCGTAGCATTTATAAAGTCGTTCAATGTTGTCCATTATGGTTATCTAATAGTAAACTCTTATTTAAAAATACTTTTGAAGTCACTTTACACACAGCACAAGAAAACGTTTTCGCACGATTTTCCTCTCAAACAAAATGGTGTGTGTAGTCAGTGATGACACTTCTGGTGAGTAAGCCGAGTATTGACACAGTAGCTTCTATCGATGATCACTATCGATTTGCCAACAGCAGTGCTGCTATAAATCGATAACAAAAGCAGGCCAGGAAAAAGGCCAAAAATGTAAGAGCGGCAGAAATTGAGGACAGATCTGTAAATTTAAAATTCATTCAATTTAAAATTCATTTAAATGTACAATGCCTCGTCAACAACTTTGTCATCAGCATCGCTTGCTACGCTAATATATATAAGGCCGTGCCAATCATTTTAAACTAGGCAATAAACATGGTTAATGTCGACTCCCGTTCTGCATATTCAATTTTCAAGTCTGGCGGTAAATATTTTTTTATTTTTTTTGGCAAACGGCTCGGCGTTTTTTAAATGTTTTTTGGTAGCTGCAAGCGCTTGGAGTTTGTCCAGTTTTGCATTAAGACTTGATTTGCAGTAAGCTTTATTGCAATCGTCAGCATCACGATCAATCCAGTCCTTAAATTCGGGCCTATTTAGCCCAGACTCGCGGAATTTCAGCTAAGAGGTTTTTCTGAATTGTAGAAAATTTTAAAACTGGCTCTCAATGAGCTTAATTTCAAAGAAATTAAAAAAGGACAGACTTGGGGATAGGGGCTGTTTCTAAAAAGTTCGGGATAAATCATTTTATAAAGGGCTAGATCTAGCAGCACCGGCCAAGTCATGTAATGCCGATTAGTCCAATATCGATTTAAATAACCGATGTGTAATTTATTTTAAATATTGCATCTAGTTTATTAGATAATTTAATTATGCGATTGCCTTTAGGGCTTGCTCAAAGTAATCCACCATCATGGGATATACTTCATCGTATTGTTGAATATTCTTGCGTCTGGCATTGTCGCGATATCTCTGAAGCGCGCCAGATATCAGCTCCAATTTCTCACGTTCTGCCGTGTGTCCATCCAGCCATTCTATTAAACGCTCATTAGACCAGTTTGCTGTAGTGTGCGGGGACTGTAGCTCGGCACCGGCATGACCAAACAGCAGCAGCAGCACTATATAGCTGGGCACCAAGGAATCTGAGCCAACTGTTTGCTTCACCAGCTCCTGAGCACTCTGCACAATCAACAGGGACATTGCACGCAATAGTCGCGAGGGTTTTCCCAGCTCCGCAAGATTGGGACAGAGTGGCTTCAACGCATGCTCCATGTGCTGGCAGTCCTGCTTTAATCGCTGTCTGCCCGCTCCACTCAAGGGACGCAAAATGCAAAGATTGTGAATAAAGAGCTCAATGCAGCGTTTTGCCAGCTCATGGCCACATTTTCTGGTCAGCTCCTTATCATCAAACAGTTCGATGTGATGCGACCAGGAGCGGCTAACAAATTCCTATAAAACGTAGATCTTTGAATTGTAATTTGTACAGTCAATAGATAATTATATGCTGCCCACCTGCAGTTCCTTCATGTACATGGACGGCCCTGTTGTGGATAGTCTATCCGTGTTTAAGCCTGGCTCCCGATGCATGCTTAGTATGATGATGCTTATGGTGGTTATAATCGATTCCATAATCTGCTGTAGAATGGTGCCAATCAACAAATCCGCCTGCTCTAAGGATCGAGCTATGCTTCCACTGGCTCCACCGGTTGTCTTCTCAAACTGCAACTGCAGATCCCTCAGCATGCGACGCACTGAGTCCTTGTAGTAGTACAACACATTCGCCAGTTGCGTATTCTGCTGCTGCTGCAGATTGGGCATGTCCACGACCTGCTTGGAGTCGGCGCCCAGCTTAATTTGTGCCTCCAACTTGGTGCACAACTCCTTGCCGCACACGATAAACACACTTGAAATCGCAGTGCTGAGACGGCTGTCAATGAGAGCAGCACTCAACTCAGTGGACGCCACTCTTATAAAGTTATCCACCGTCTCATTGCCGGGCAATTCCACGCCAGCCAAGCAGGCCTTCATGTTGGCAGCGCATTTGCTAACGTATCCCACCTCCAAAGGAGCAAAGAGTTCGTTGTCGAACTGGAATTCGTTGTTCAGCCGCTGTTCCAAGCCACGTGCCGAGGTCAGCAGCTTGGAGAGACCCTCCTGTAGTGTCTGATTCACATGCTGCGAGCACTCATCAAAGGATTTGCGCAGCAACTGTTGAACACGCTGCCAGAAGCGCTGTGGAATGCATTGTTCCGATGACTCCGAAGTATACCCAAATTGATTGATTTGCTCCAGCGCCGTTTTCAGCAGCTTGATTTGTGTGCAACTCTCGTAGAGTTCATCGTAGAGCAGCCAATGCAAGGATTTCCAGAACTTGGCGCGAAAATTTTGTGTTGTTGTCAATTGAGGAGCCTTGCCGGGTCCTCGTGAGCCCGACTTGGCTGAGTAACTGGCTCCATGCGTGGGTGAGCGCATGGCATCTGCTTTATTAAGCACGGATATGTCTGTGCCTGCAAAGCATTCCTTAAGCGACTGCTCCATGTCGGCTATGAACGTGGTTAGCAGATTGTCCAGCGATTTCTTCAGCGTGTTGAAGTTCATGAATATCTGCAAGAAGTTGAGATTAATTTTGATATTAACAGCAATCTATAATTACTCACCTTCAGGGCGTTGACCACCTGCGCTTGATTGCGCTCCTGCAGTCCAGTGACCAACTGCATTTGTGTCAGATTGCGTATTTTCTGGCCGGAGCTAATCACATAGGCGCGCTCCTCTTGTATAAACTCAATGTCCTTCAGCTCCTTGTCTTCTATCAACTGACCCAGCTCAAAGTGCAACTCCGCCTGTCTTAATACATCTTTGGTATTCTTCAATTTCGCCGTCAACGTAAGCAATGTGCCCGCTGAGCGTAACAGATGCGACACCTCATGCAGCCGGCCAAGCACTTGGGTTTGGTTCTCCACCAATTGATATTGTGTGTCCACTTGGCTCTTGAGGCGATGTCCTGTGGCGCGTACGCGTTGCACATCCTCGGTCAGCGTATTGAGTGCAGCATCGAAGCGACCGGCGTGCGTGGCCTGCTGCAACAACGCTCCATGCTTATCCCGCACCTGTTGATGCAACTCCTCCGTGGTGTTCTGAAGTCGCTTGGACAGCTCCTGGATTTGTACGCCAATCGTCAAGTGGGACATGGCCGATGTGTAGTCGTCATCATCTGTGGCTGCATCGGATGTTGCTTTTTCCTTGTATCCACTGGTGAGTGTCATCGTTTTGGATACCCTAAATGGCTGCAGTAATTTAATTATTAATTGTAACTTAATAGTTTAAACAAAATTATTATAATCGAAACAAAACACGTACGTTGCAATTGTTGTGAATCTTTATTAAGTATTTACCATATAATTTGGTGAAATTTAGGTTCTTTTTGTGTTCGCTACTAAAAAAAATAACACTTTCCCGATATTTATAAAATTTGAATGCAGAAGGAATTAAAATGCCAGCTATAATCAAAATGATATTCCATTTGGAAATTGAATAAATTTTGGCACAGCTATGAAAAAAAAATTAGATACTGAAAATGAGCCACTGAACTTGTTTAACAAGTTGAACTAAAGTGTTCAACTCTAATTACAAATAATGTGCAGCTAAGCTTGGTATTTTGGTATAATTTAGTCAAATTTAGGACATTAGTTTATATTTGTTTTGTTTTCGCTGCGAAAAAGATAAAAATATTGGTATTATTAAATTTTGATGTTAGCGGCGCAATGTCCGACGATATAAAAAAATATTTCAACGGACTACTGCACAAGTTGGTGACACTTAAACTTGTAGTTGATTAAACCGAATGTGTTAATTGGATTTGCATTTGCGTTTTCTTTAACAGGGTCAGCGGACTCTATGTCATACAGATAACGGACCGAGATGGTGTTCCGTTACTTCGTGTTAGCCACAGCCAGGATAAGAATGTGGATTTCGCTTTAATGCCATCGTTTATACCCACATTTACGACGGCTTGTGATCAAGCCAGTAAACTGGGCCTGGGACGCAATAAAACAATTATATCGATGTACTCAAATTATCAGGTGGGTGTGTCCAGCTGTTGATAAAGATGCTGTTATCTATTTAGTGCTCTTCCTCTTCCAAATTGTAGGTGGTACAAATGAACAAATTACCGTTGATTTTGACATTTGTGGGTGCCGAGGACTGCAACACTGGCCATATTCTGGCACTGGAGCACCAGGTCGATGGATACTTGGAAGACATCAAGCTGGCTGTGACAGAGGCATGAGGAAAGCTTTCGTTTACGAACGTAGTATATGTGTATATTTAAAAAAATGAAACTTTTTACTTGGCTTAAATGCATACATTGAATATTTGTCTACGACCGATGCGAAATGTGTGGTGCCTTTGATAGGGAATGATCAGCAAAATCACTTTACAGTACAGAATTCTATTCACTTTACTCCATTTAACTTCAACTATTAATTGCATTCGCTGCCTTCCTTCCTCTTCCTCTTTTTTGTCTCGACTTCCTTTTAGCTACAGATACTCTCTCAAAGCTCATCGTGTTGATTCTGATCGGCCACCTTGAAGGCTTCGCTATCGCAGGCAGCTGGTGTCTCAAACTCGAAATAATATTCACAGCGATTTGGCTCGCTGACTCCAGTGATGCGTGGCTCCAAAGCACATTTGATGTTGATTAGGGCCGAACGCTGTGGGCCATTCCAACAGGCAGCACCATTTGCATACTTTTGTCTGCTGTATTTGTTGTCGCCCTCGCCAGACCATTGATCCCAACGACCCAAGGTGGTTTCAGCGCCCCCGTTTCGGGGCTTTTGCGAGGCCCGATCGAAGGGACACAACGTGTAGACATATTCTCGATCTTCAAACGTATAGCATTCGCCATCGAGCACAGCCCATTCCTCGTTGAGGCCATAATCCTTGCCCTCCTGGTCGTCAATCTCCTTAACCTCGTGCTCGATTTCACGTATATGTCTTTCCACCTCATCGAAGGCATTGCGCGCTTCGTTGGCTTGTTCAATCAGTCGCTGCGTCTCTGGATCGTAGTTTGGCGCCGAGGTTGTGGTTTCAACATCAGGCGTGGCCTCGCCCACTCCCACATCGGGCTCCTCATCGTCATATTGATCCTCTTCATCTTCAGGGTCCTCATCTTCATCACCGTGCTCTCCCGCGCTCATTTCCATGTCTGCTTGTTCTGCAAACAATATTATTTAGTTAAGACTTTAAGCGAAGATGCAGAGATTCACACTTACCATCGGCTGGCTGATGCTGAACGGGTTCAGTGCCTTGTACTTCAGCCTGTGGGTCTGCATCAACAACTGGCGGCTCTGGCGGCTGGAACAAGCCTTCGGCAACCATTTTCTGTGGCTTGATGCGTGGCCAGGCCAATGTGACAAAAGCATCCAAATCGACGCGATCTCGTTCATCTAAAAAGTATTTGGCCTCCTCAACGGTTACCACCCCATTGCGATCGCTATCCAAGTTCATGTCCACCATCAGTTCGGTGACCTCAACGAAACCATCCTTGTTGGCATCGTAGCGTACAAAGCTCAAGGTGGCCTCCTGGCGCATTTGCTGTGGTTCTTGTTCCGCCTGCGCCGTTTCGGCATCGAGCTCACGTTGTTGCTCTTTGAATGCCTCGAGAGCTTCACTCTCCAATGCTTCGGCATTGCGTTTGAGCTGCTCCTTCTCCGCCTTTAAGGCTTCCTGCTCCTTAATACGTGCATTCAGTTCAGAGCGACGCGCTGAACGATCCGCCTTCATTTGTTTGCCACGCGTAATCATTTCCTGACGCTTCACCGCACCACGTACGTACAACTCGGCTTCATTGCGTCGTTGTACAGCTGCAGCTGCGCCCAATTCAAGGCATGTGTTACCACATCCAACTACGGGTAACTCATCGC
The DNA here is from genome assembly GCA_963924055.1 of Drosophila limbata. NCBI lineage: Eukaryota > Metazoa > Arthropoda > Insecta > Diptera > Drosophilidae > Drosophila > Drosophila limbata. The sequence continues at coordinate 15,453,332 of OZ001353.1, forward strand.
TGCCATCGCAACAGTCACAGATGCCATCCTGCACCTGGGAGCTGGGTATATCAATGGGTTGATGACCCTTATTGATGCAGTGGAACTGCGATTGGGGGCAGGCCGAGGTACCGGGCTCGTCGCTGCCATCGGCGCAATCACAGTAATCATCGTTCACCTGAGCAAACGGTATAGTTTTGCTTCCGTCCAAGCAGCTCCATTTTCCATCGGGCCGCGGTTGATAGAGCGCCGCCTTTGCCAGAGAAACACCACGGGGACGCGGCACCTGTCCGCCCTGAACGGCAATTGACCCATATGACAATAATGCTAATAATACCAACTGTATATTTGCCCGCCGCATTGCGAAAAATGAGTTTGTGTTCAGCCAATCAATTACGTGGAAATTTTACAATTGTAAATGCCGGTCCAACAAGAAGTGTGTCGCATTCGATTGGCCAAAAAATACCAATTTGCAGGATGAAAATACTGCAATCCGCTGCGTCTGGTCACACGCCAAATAACCGTTATGCCAACTACATCGGCCGCACATCAATAAACAGTTTTTTAGAATAGTCTTTAAAATATATATACAATTACAATTTTAAAATTGTTAAAAATTTTATACTTGATATGGACAGGCTGTCATTCATTTGCAACTTGTTGAAATCAACAATTCGTTTCGTATCGTGTGTGGCCTCCGTAACACGATTTTTGGCATGGGTAGGCAGCACCTGCGTATCAGCTGCCGGTTTGTTATTTAACTATTCGCCTTTAATAGCAAGCGGAAATAAATAAAACAATATTATGGGATTCCTGACACAAGTGTGGGCCAAAGCGTCACCAGCAACAACGGAAACCGTGCCACCAGCGGTTGTACTTCCCAATGCCATGCCAGTGCAGGACGCAAACAATACAATGGAGGCAAAATCAGATGAAGCACAGACGGGCAAAGAACCAAAGGAATGGGGTTATGATCTCTATCCGGAGCGTCGTGGTGAAACCTACAAGCCGAAATTATCACGCATACTGTTTGGTGCCGAGGGCAAGGAGAGCATTGATCGCTACAAGTGTGAACAGAACGTTTATTGGTGTGTAAAAAATGGACCGTTGGTCAAGCTGATGATGGGCGCCTTGAGGAGCTCAGGCTGTCCCATCGACTTGCGGCGTCACATCTCCTGTGAAGTGTGCGATCCCACCGTAACCGGCGGCTACGATCCTGTGCTCAATCAGATTGTCGTCTGCCAGAATATGGCCAAGAATAAGAGTATGGTACATGGTGTTCTGACCCATGAGATGATTCACATGTTCGATTATTGCAACAACGATTTGGATTTCCGTAATGTTGATCACCTGGCGTGCACCGAGATCCGTGCTGCCAACTTGGCTCATTGTTCGTTTCTAAGCGCCATGTTTCAAGGCGATGCATCGCCATTTAATGTGAAGGAGGCGCATCAGGTGGGTGACGTCAACTCCTTAATTATGATGGATAATTTTACATTTTAACTCATGCAGAACTGTGTGAAAACCAAAGCATTGGCATCCGTGCTCGCTGTGCGCAACATAAGCCACCAGGCAGCAGTTGATGCCGTGGAGCGAGTCTTCCCCAAGTGTTATGCGGATTTGGAACCCATCGGACGAAGAATACGCCGCAATTCGACGGATCAACAGAAGGCCTTCATGGAAGCGCCCATGTACGGCTACGATGTATATTAGAGCAGCAATTCTTTTTAATTATGTTTTAAGAACTAATGGCATTAAATTAAATTAATGTTGTGCATTAATTTCAAGGTTGAACGGAAATGTAAAATAAAACGTTTATAGCTTTAAATACGGCTTAAATTTGGCAATTGAATTTAGTAGAAAAAACCATGGAGGATTGTGAAGTTATTGGCATTCTGATTGAATTTATTGGTGAAATAATATTTGGTTGTAAGTAAAAAGTTAAAGGAAATCACATTTAAATAATAATTACAATATTATTCCTAGCGGATAATTCCGATTATAGGTCTGAATCGATTGAAGAATCAGACTAAGCACTCTGGAAATTTAAAGAAAGTTAAAAAAGATGGATTGCTGTGCTATCGTGGAGGCTTTATTGGGCTTCTTCAATGATGTATTCTTCTCGGATATCAGTAAGTAACTCTCGATGGTTCAACAAAATTAATGATATAATTTTCAATAATTTCATACACAGCTGATGCGGAGTATTTTGGCGATTATTATTATGACGATGACTATTGGTAATAAATATGTGTAGAATCATGGTTGCAAGTTATTAATAATAAAGCCCATTTGTGAACATTTGTTTTAAAAGCTTTTCAATTGACCCAAATCACGCACATCGCATCTGTAAATTGGGGATTCGTGAGATTGATTAGAATGAAATTACCGGTTATTGTTACGGCTCATTAACTGGGCGACAGACGATGGAGAATCCAAAACCAGAAAAAATGGATGACATTTAGTTACAAAACTTTAAGCACAGCAGACAAAACATGTTTTGGGATCTTTTGGGTGGCATTTTCGACTTTATAATAGGTCTGATATTTCCAAGTAAGTTCAGCAAATCAATCCCTATTATATGGCATATAGTTAAAGCTGATTTTAAACAGGTTCCGGCGATGATGAGCCCGACTCCTCGGAGGTAGAAACAACGACCTGAAGTTTGTTTGTTCTTTGATATATGTGTATTTCGCATAATTTATTTCGTTTTAATTCAAAAACAGTGCTTAAAAATATAATCTATCAATGGGTATACATATATGTATACATATATAACATAAGTGGCTTTATTACTAATCCAAATAGGTAAAAAGCTTGATTAAAATGTACTATATACAGATTGTAAGCAGGTTCTAAAAACTCAGAACAACTTGTTGAGCTTTTTAAGTTCCTGCTTTTTCCACTTGGGCAGCTCATCAAACTCATAAAAGGACATTTTAAAGACGGACACAAAGTCATCGTGCGTTAAATGCACCTGAAAACGTTTGGAAAATATCGAGAATTAGTATTGTTATAAGTCAAAAAGGTTTAGAAATGTCTTGACTAACCTCGCGCCTTAGGGGATTTATTTCGGGCGGCAGCATATCCATTTCCTGCACCAGCACAGACAACGGATACTTCTTGTGGCCATCGAAATCTTTCTGGTTGTTGTTCAGATGCAAAGCAGAGCCTTCATTTAATGCATTGCTGGGCGCAATGCTGCCCAGTTCCTGACGCATCTGCTCATAGGTGATAAAGTTCTGCGGTCGAAATGACTTTGATTAGACAAGAGATCATTTACAGAGTGTATATGATTGTTATACCTTGCCCAGCTCATCCTGCCACATCTCGAAGAAGCCCTTAAACACATTCGGCTCCGAGTATTGACGCACCACAGCCAAAGCCGTTGCCGAGCGTCGTCCAAAGGGCGCATTCTGCACATAGCACTGTGCAATGGATGTGTATCTGTCGCGTTCCTGTTTGATAGCCTTCGATCCCAGCCAGACATAAGCCAAGGTGCCCGTATCGAGAATGTATGTGGAGTCGGCACAGAGATCTTTTTGCTCAAACCCAAGAATTTCCTCGCAGCGAAGTTGTGACTGTTCCCACCAGACCAGGAACAGTTGCACTGGCGGACGTGGCTTCGTTGGAATGGTTGTATTCAAATAGCAGTTGTTGCTCAATGTGGGTGAGATGTTGCCACCTCCGTTGCTGCTGCCGTTGCACATGCTGCCGGCGCCGCTGCTGCTGCTGCTCGTGGTGCTGCTGGCACAGGATTGGCCATTGATGACCAGTGTCTGATTGAAGTACATGGATACCGATTGCCAGAATTCTTTGCTCTCCTTGCCCTCGAGCACCAGCGAACTCTCACCGAGCAATGCACCCACTGACTTGGCCATTTCACGGGCATCTCCAGTGCTGCTCTGACCGCACCAAACCCAAACATGATTCGTCTTGATGACATAGCAATCTTTCGAGCTGATCGAGGATAAAGGATGCTCCTCCACAGCCTTCGCATTGTAGCTAGCATCGCCATAGATCTTCAACAGAAATGTTTCCAGCATTATGTTCGTCTTGAAATCCCAATTGAGATTGTTATTGGAGTGGAGCAGCTCGCTGCGTTGACCTCGCATTATGATCAGCTTGCCCTCGAAGAGCTGCAAGAAGTGAGGCGTCTCATCAAACTCGTACAGCTGAACAAACATGCCATCTCCATTCAACGCCTCAAAACTGGCCATGGCAAAGCTATCGGCTTTGGCTATTGTCTCCGCCGATGCCTCCGACCCGTTCCATTGATAGATGATGCTCTTGACGCCCACACAGGCCAGATCAGCGGGCACAACGGTAGCGCACTATACAAAGTAAACAATTCATTAAGAGTTGTGGTTTGGGTTGACGTAAGAAATCATAGAAACGCATTAAGGATTATGTCTTAACTGAGCCTTTATTGACCTATTCGTATTTGAAAGTTACTGAAATTGATTAACTTTAAAGTGGAACTTAAAAGTAGAGCGTGCCCGACAGTAAGATACTCAGTAGTCGAATCGAAATGCAATAAATCAAATGGTAAAAATATAAATTAATTAAATGGAATAAATAAATAAGTATTATAATAAAATTATTTTCGGGAATTAAATTTGAGAAATGATTTTCGAATTTATTAGCTAGTCTCAAGGATTAAATCCAAAACGAATATCGGAATAACCTTTTCAGCTTTGTTCGCATTTAGGTTTTCGGTTATCGGTTACGCATATACGTATATGTTTCGGTTTCGAAATACTGGTATGATTCCGGTTTACAAAACAAATGAAAAATGTTAAAGATATGTAAATTTGAGAACAAGCATTGAAAAATTAAAATCTTTTTATTAAGATCAATATATAATTTAATTAGAGAAAAAATAAAAAAAATGTATTTTTAAAAAACGATGTTAACAACTTAACAACATAATTCAATTTTATGTTTTACCGAACTGATATTAACCGTTATGGATTAATCGGTTTCTTAACGGTTATTTCGGTTTGAACAATTTCGGTTTTTGGGTTTTAATTCCTGGTTAGTCCAAAAAAAATCTATGCAATATATTGAAACCTGAGAAACCTGAGACCCAAGCGGTAAAAGCCAATTTTACATAAAAGAATTAGAATTATTTTTTTTTAATTTAGTTCGAAACAAAAATCGCAGATTATTTAAAGCCTATTTTATAGGAATCTCTGCAGGATCATTTACTTTCAGCACCTCCTGCTACTCCTCTACCTTCTCTATTTCCCTCCACAATTTAATGTTGTTCACACATCAAAAAACAATGTTAAAGTAAGCCACAAAAGCTGAAAATAACCTATAATAAATGGCAAACACCATTTGATCACTCACCTGAACGGTGTATTTCACCACATAGGAGGCGTTGGTGGTGAAAACCACAACTTTGGTGGCCGGCAGCTCCTCCAGTTGATCGCCATGGATGCGATACAAAATGCGTTCGCCGCGTCCATCGTCCACAAGTTGCGTATCCGCAGCCATTTTGGGCCGTTCGCATAACAAAACTGCATCCAATTTGCCAAACTTGGTGGAGACAGGCTTGTGACCACGTGTATTATCCTGCCAGACAGTCAACCAGTTGCCAAACAGACGCTTAAACTCAACTGGCTCTTGGCCCTCTAGAACACGCACCACCAACGTGCTATTTGGATACTTCTTTTTCTTGGCAAAGGCACGTCCATTGCCCATGGCTGTGAGAGCATCCGCTTGCGTGGCCTGAGCTCCGACCCACAGCCAAATGCTTTGGCCGTAGTTGTCCAACAGATAGACGCCATGGGCATCGCTAAGATCATCCTTACTGGGCACGCCCACATCCAACTGATCCAGATGCAGACGTCCCCGCTGATTGCACTTGTAAATGCGAAACTTGTTGCTGCCATTGACATCGCCATTGGTTTTGCAATCGTAATCCGAGCCCAACTTATTGGTCTGATAAACCATACGTTGCTGCAGCGGCAGCACCTTATTCCAGAGCTGCTTCTGCTCCGGGCTCATGGACTGCTCATAGCCATCGTCGACAATGCAAATCGTGCAATTCTTACGCTGCCTCTGCACCCAAGAGAGAGCACTCCGCCGCTCAATCGAAGCACTCGAGCGTCCAATCCATACAAACGTTGTCGTCTCCATCTGGAGCACCATTATGTAGTCCGAATTGAAGTGCGTCCAGTCAATGTCCGCCAATTCAACGGCCCTCAACCACTTGCGTCCATACAGCTGGAAGAGACGTATTCCTTGCGGAGAATTCACCAAAGCACCAGACAATACACTAAAAAGCAGAGTAGGAGTATTAGCAATGTCTTGGAATTCCAGGCAAAGAAACCAACTTACTCATAGCCCTTCTTAAAGTAGGAGAGAAAACGGGCACTCTCATGATTCTGTGACTCGCGGTAAATGGAAGCCACATTGCCCAGATACGTGTCCAGCTCCTGGATTTTGTGGACAACATTGGAACGATTCTGTTCGCTGACATTGCTGCCCAACCAATAGTGTATATAACGCTCCAGCGGCACATTCGGTTTCTGCTCGCGTGTCTAGAATTTTGTTTCAAGAGTCAGTTGAGATTTGAACAGATCCTTACACACTTACAATGGTCTCATGATTCGCATAATGTCCCACTAGACTGGATGCATAGATGATGTAAGCGCAATTGTCATAGAATGTGCCATATTGTGGTCGAGCCACTGCCTCCAAACGATCCTCATCGATCTTCCACAGCTCAAAGGTTAACGCATGTTTCGGCACCTTGCGGAATGTGGCATCCACCTTCAGATCGGGTATTGTGTTGGGACGCACCTCCTGGAAAAAGAACGACAAGAAGAATTTAAAAATTAAATGGAATCGATTTGGAGATACTGTGTAACGAATTGTAAATTTAAAGTAACTTCTATTTCTTAATCTTAATTAGAAAAGATTAAAACGAATTTATATTCATTTATAGAGGATATTGAATTATCCATTTTGATATGTACATATACTTACATATAACTGAGTTTACTAACCAATATTTTTGAATTTTTCTCTACAAAATTTCTATTTTAAAATGTTTATAGACAAAAATAATCAAATTAATACGAATCATACAGAATAAAAGACTTCAATATTATACCTCACATATAATATATAAAGCATTTAATTTATATACTTATAGAGAGTAAACGTATTCTAAAGAAACTTTTAAGAAAAGTTTTGAACAATGTTAACTTACTGAATTTGTGAATTTTTCAGGTTAATAGACTTATTTATTATGGATAGAAAATACGAAAATTTTGAGGATAGATAATTTAAAATGTATACTTTAAACATTGACAGAGTTTCATTTGTTGGTAAAGCTTATAAAATTTTTTTTTTGGAAATTTTTCTACTGCCTTATTATTTTTTATTCTTTTTTATTCGAACTCTACAACTTTCGCAGCATCATCTTGCTATACACATCAATGCCTCAATTACGTGCTTAATAGCCCCTGTCAAGGCCTCATTTAAAAGCATGTTCGAACACCTTTCAAATGCTCTGCTATTGTCTCCCAATAGATACGACAGTTGACAAATGCCGCAGGCAGGCTTGTCTTTGACAGCTGCGAAGGATGTGGATGTCTGATCGATGGCCAACAACAGAAACAGTAACAAGTTGGCGTCCAGAAAACCAGATAGCCAAGATTTAGCTTTGGGTGGGTACAAGCAGAGAGGTTCGGTTGGGTTGGGAGTATTGCTTGTGTGCGCTCTGCATTCGGCTTTTCCAATTTTGGCCGCCAAGTGATAGTGAAAACTGTACCACAGTGACGACGACTCGGCCTCGGCCTTAGCCAGTTTTTTTTTTTTGATTCAACATTAATTTTCTTATTTATTTATGGATCGTGTGGAACAGGTGGAAAGTGGTTGATTAGTGGTTTTGTGTAGCTTCTTCTATGGATCAAACTGATCTTTATCAACAACTCATTAGGTTGACTTTTCATTTAATTAATGGTAATGGTAATCAACCTTTGTCTTTGACTTTTCCTCCAATATGATAACTTTTAGTTAAATTTTTTTTGTTTGTTTTCAGTGTTCATTGACCAAAAACGAGTTCATGCTTCGCCTGGCTGGGTGATGCCATCATCAGCGTCATCATCATCCGCCACACCAAACGACATTTTATAGAAATCAGAGACAACAATTATCATTGAAATTGTTTTAAGCATTTCGTTGTTGTTTTTGTTGCTTTTTCCACTCATAAGTCACATAAATAAAATCGTCAAATTGCGCGAAAACATTTTAATTATTGTCTGGAAATGGCAAGTGGATTGAATTGGTCCACATTGCATTTGTCGCTCTGATAAAGAAATGGTGAAGCATTGGCAATAGACGATATGATTGATTTAGCCAAGACTGTTGACAGCCAAACTGTCATTTATCATGGCCGTAAAAATACGTCTAAAAACTGGCACAAACCGCTCATAAGGTGAATTCATCTATATATTTTTGGCTTTCACATGGCATGAGATCAATTAGTGTCATCATCACCACAGAATTGTTCCATGCATGTTCCAAAAAGAAAGAACCTCATTTGTTTTATTTGTAATTACAATCACAGCATTTAACAAATTAAAGTGTTTTCATTAGAAATTTCATTACGCTAAGTTGTTATCCCTTAAATAGAAATGATATAATAGAAAAGTACTCCTCTTATAACGACGGCACGACATGAAACGCACGCGATTTTTTGTTTGTAATTGCAATTAGTTAAAACAAACTACAAAACATTTGTGAGATTAAAGAGACAAAAAGCAAGTAATGCGAGTTATTGTTCATGCAAACATTACCAATTATTTTAATGTGATTAAAGAAAATAAAAACTACTTCTTATCTGAAAGTAATTATGAAATTGATGTTAAATAATTAAATGTGGTTATATTTCATCCAGTTTGATTACATAAACAGTAGTCATAATAAGTTGAACTATTCTTGTTAATTGAAGAAAATTTATTTATGCTCATAAAATAAAACGAAATTTTATTTAGAGTATATTCCGAAAGGATTTAAGTTTGTTACCATGAATATAGAATCTAAAGTCGAACAGTTACAATTTATTATAAAATAAATGAAACATTTAGAAATAATTATTGTTTATTTTTTCATTGCCTTATTTCATAGACAAAATAGAACTGTATTATATAAAATATAGGAAGTTTTTTTTAAGTAAAGGAATTTTAGCTAATTTTGTCCTAGCCTAGTAAAAATGTATGTATATGAGTTTCTTATAATTAATGACAAACAAACACTTATTTAGAATTGAGGTAAATTTATTATTACTATTTACTGAAATATATTTTTGAAATTTTTTAATCTGCACAAAAAACAAAGCATGATTTATGAATCTACAAAGTGTTTGCTTACTACAAATTACTAAAACTAAAAAAAATTCATTGCACCTGATGAGATTTATATAAACAACTTTGTTTTTCCACAAGCCAAAATATTAATTAATTACTTGTTAAATGCTGTACAAACAGCGTGAAAATTATGAATATGATCCTAATCCATTGGCGCATTAACAATAAATCATTGCGAATAAATACGGGTAATAATTGACTTCTCGTGATTAGCAAGAGAAGACACAAGAAATTAACTTGTCGGCTTAGTAAGAGTTAGTTAGTTGAAAGAGAAGTTGATCGGGGGACGGAGTCATAAGTATGCATAATGAAAAGCCTGTAAATACCGTTTCTTTTGATGACAACGTTAGCTCCATGTTGTTGTTGTTGTTGCTGTTGATTTTGTTGACTGTCTCTTGCAATATTGGAGAGCAGCAGACAGGCAGCCTTGAACTAGTTTTCAATTGCCGGCGAACAATTGCAATCACTGCAAAAAGCTCAAAGTGAAATCCTTTTCCAAACTCGATTTTCCCACACGCACCACAAATTTGAACTTAATTTCTTGTTGGTTACTTATTCTTTTTTCTTGTGTATTTAATGAATTATTTATGTTTTTATTACGTTGTTATTATTTACTTGGGAATTTTGTTAAATTGTAAGCCAAATAAATCGAAGTAAAAGTGATTAGGAAAATGCCCCACAAATCTGAACTGGAAATTGAATTGAGGCACCTTTCGCACACTCGCGTGAGATTCGCGCGTGGATCGCAAACCGTTAGAGATTCAGAGATTCGTGACTCGCGAGGAACTTGGTAACTGGAAAAGCGGTAACTGGTAGAGCTACTCGACGGCCGAGTGCGTCTTCGTTGCCAGAAAGCCAAATGCAGACTGGTCGACACGAATGCGGTGCCACCAAGTTTATGGCCAAGAGACACGAGTTAAACCAACTGGGAAGCACATTTGGCTGTGACTCAGAGACCGACTGTAGACGACGACGACTATGAGACTCCGACTCCGACTCCAACTGCGAATGTGACTCGAGAGTGTAACATGAATGAAATTATCAGTTATGTGTCTTTGGCTGAGAAAAGTGAGAAGTGCGCAGAAAGCGCAGCACTTTACTTTGTGGTTAACAGTGAGAGGCAGCAGCAGCTAAAGCCAACGGAACATCATAATACCACTTGATATAAGTAACAGATAGATAAACATACAGAAAAGGGATAGTTGTTATTTTGTCATTACCCTGCTAATACTAGCATTTAATAGAGGGTCTAAGGGGTACTATGACTGTGTGGGGAAGATGGTAACATTTCTTGAGGAAAACACAAAAATAGACAATAATAATAAATGTATCTTTTATTACTTGCAGAACTCTTCAACTGGAAATACAATTTACCAGCGTGTGATGTAAGAAATTATATGATTTGTTGACTGTTCAATTTGCAGCGAGATTTTTAGAAGTGAGATCAGCAATCTGAGAAACATTAAATAATATTTATATCATCCTGTTTCTCTGAATGCAGATCTTAAGATCTCAAGTTATTCTCTAAATGATTTTTTGATCTTTGTTATTAAATTCCTGAATTTCTTCTTTAATTTTTTACTTACAGCAAATCAGTTTTAAATATATCTTAAGGGATCCTTTTTCAATTTTTTAAGATAAAAAACATGTTATAGACTTTTTCGATAATCTCTTTATAACTTTCAGATGTAAATGTCATCTTAAGAATTTCTATGAGCATATGAAATCTTGGCCAAAAAGCTTTCCTTCTCAAAGAGTATATTAGTTGGTCGCATTCGGTTTATTAGCCATCTGTATTAGCCACTGTCTGTAATGATATTTTCCATATGCAATCATGCATTGCTTATGGAGAGAGGTAAACATACGATTGGATGGCATCTATCAGGTTTCCCAATGGGTTTGTCAGCTGCTTTGCCTGGCTGGGCATTTACTTTTATGATTTATGCATAAAAGAGACAGACCAACATTGGCTATAATCATTAACAGCCCAAGGGAAACAATGGAGATTCCTCTCCCTCTCTCACATTCAATCGATCTTTCTCTCTTTCACTTTGTCAATTTTCCAGTGAAAAGCATTCGAAATGTTGGCGAACTTTGCTTATGATTTGTTTAACAATTTGATGTTTTGTTGTGTACGCAATTAAGCCAAAATGTTGGTAATCGCTTTTGTCTATGACTCTTTAATGAGTCAAAGTGTTTGTGTGAAGCGTGAAAGACGCTAATGGGCCTATACTATGTGCCTTGGGCTTGAACTGAGTATCTAAGTATCTGTATCTGTATCTGTAGCTGTAACTCGGACCATTGTTGGGGTTACTACTCGAAGGTTGCCGACTGCAACAAAAGCTTTTGCCTTTCAAAATACTTAGCAGCACAGCAAACAGAGTCGGCTTACACATTTTCCCCGTGCAACATATTTTTAAACAGATCTCCGACTTCAACTCTAACTCCGTCTCTGACAAGTTCAATCAACCGTTGAGGTTGAGGCGTGAACCGAACTGGCAAAACGTAAAAAAATGAAAGCAAAATGTAAATGCAAAGCATTTGCCATTGGAAATGTGCGACTTTTAGCATATTGAAAAGAAGAAAATTCAAAAGCTAAACTGAATGCAAAAAAAAAGATGAAAAATGTAATTTACAATTTATGGTAATTACACACGTCAAGACACAATAAATGGCCAAACAATTGACTTTTCCTTTTTATCATACCAAAAACTCTGCTACAATTTTATTGTTTGCTTTGGTTTTTCCTTTAGTTTTTCTTGTAGTCTTGGCCTCACCTCAAGACAAACACCCATTAACGACATTTACGTAAAGTTTAAACAATGCCAGAGTATTAACAGCATTTTACTTACTGCACAACAGCAACAATACCAACTACAAACTGACTACATGGATTGCATTGCAAGGAAGAAGAGCAGAAGTTGAAAGGGGAAAAACCGGGGCACGTTCAGCAAATGTACCGCTTTGATTTTATTTTTTCTTTCTTTCCATTTTTTAGTATTCCATCTGCTTTGGCCCGCTAGCGGTGATTGTGCCGATTTGTTTTTGTTTCTGCCTTTTCATTAGTCAACAACAAATGCTGCGCATCTCTCTGAAGATGGCTAAACTATGGCAAACATGCTGCCATTCGAGCCCCGATTCCGATTCCCAGTCCAACTCCCCATGCTGTGGTCACATCGGCGTCTAACGTTAATTGCCAGCGACCGGACCAGACCAGACCAGACCAGAGTAGATCGGGCCAGGCTTGGACGGACCAGACTAGACAACCAGATGACCAGCTGTTTCGATCAGAAATGGAAATGTGTTGTTGTTCTTTGTTTTACAGCTTAAAGTGCACTGAATATGTCATCAGGTGTGTGATGAGTAGAGCTTAATGATCTTGTACAAAAGTGTTTCATGTTAGATGTGCCTATTAATTCCTACCTTAAAGTTTAATTACGTTTCCAAATTTACAGTCCTCAATGGCCACTTTTTACAAACAACAATTTTTAAATAATACTAAGAGCAAAACTCATAAGTTTACAACAGTTTTAAAATCTCTAAAAAATCAGTTTATCTAAATTTTACTATAATAATTACTTATATAGATAGTTTTAATTAAATTAAATACAAAAAACCAACCATTCAACCATTCTTCTAGATTGCAACATTAAACTTGTATTAGTATCAGTAATAATAATAAAATATATTGGCTTTATTGTGTTGAAAATGCATTTAAGTTTACCATTTCGAATTGTTAATTTGTATTGATAATGCACAAGACAAGCGACGCGATTAATCAATTTCAATTCGAAAGGCAGCTTTCCAAGCAGACATCCAGATGAAAATTGAGAGGGAGGGAAACTAATTTTATAGATTTGTTGCATTTCTCTGGATTTGCTACCGTTAGGATTTGTGTAGATGTTCGATTGGAAATTGTAAAGCATATCGGAAATATAAAAAAAAAATTGTAAGACAACTGACAACATCTTGCAGACAATTGGAGAGACAATACCTGATGGTGGAGGTGGCTGCTGTTGTCTGACTTCCCACGCCGAAAGCTTTAGATGTGGGTGCGAGAGTTGAAGACAAAGTTCAAAATAATTTTAGGTACTGTATTACAGTGGGTGCTCGACGAGAAAGAAAGCAAGCAAAGGGCAGACAGGCGAGCGATTGCACAAGAAGTTGAACAACAATTGCTTGAGTTAACCCATAACAACCGACAGCTGCTGCTGCTGCTGTTGCAGATGTACAGTAACCGTTATTTAACAGTTATTTAACATGCAATTAACCTGGCCCAAACTAAAAAATGCAAATATATGGCCAGGCACAGTTAAGCCGCGTCGAGATAAAACTCTCGTCCCCCAGTCCAAAGTCAGTCAGCATCAGGAGCTCGAAATGTTATGGTGCAATAACTTTCTAACCAAAAGTTCGGGTTTGCTCTTTCGGCTGGTTTTTTCTCGGCTGGGGGTCATTCATCTTAATTATCACACGGCCCAGAAAAAGAAAAACCTCCAAATTAAACAAAATGTTGCTTTAATGGGCTTGGAAATTCATTAGACGAGGCCAGGCCCAGAAATATGATCACATCCCCAAACAAAACTAGCCTCTAAAACACAGTCCATTGCTGACCATTTGCATTGTGAGCAGAGAGTAGACAACCATCTGGGTCTCAGTCTCATCAAAATTTCTAGAATTAGAAAGCTCTGGCGTTAGACACCCGTAGAAATTATTCCCACCTTTATTGCCCGGTCTCTGTGAGTTCTTTTCTACCATTTTTCGTTTTTGGTCTTGTTCTGACCGTCTAATCACCGGAAGCTATCTCTGAGCATCTATCTGGGCATCTGATCAGCGGCAGACACGCTTAATTACAAAATCCGCGTCTCCGTTTCCAGCTGTGCTCTTCACTCAGATAAATCTATTTTTGTAGCATCCAAATGAGTTTCGGTTATTCAAATTGTGTAACGTTCGAAGTGTTTGATTTCATTTCCATTTCTTATATGGTTGTCTCATTTTTGCCTTGCTAATTAGACACGTTTGTTGATGTCGCCTTCTTAAATATGACTCCCAAAAGATACATGGAACAATTGCTGTTATTGATAGGGGTTCTACTATCTGTAGCAATGCGGTAGCACTGTCTCGCTTTGTAAGCACTGTAACACTCAATTGATTTTCCTGAAATATTACTAGCTAATGATATTTGATCGAAATGGGAGATTTGAAGAGACAACAGATTGCGACTAGACACTTTCTAAAATTTAAGTGCAACTTAAACTTTAATCAAGGTCTAATAATACTTCCACTAAGTACAAAACATTTTAAAATTAAGTGTTTTAAATCTTGATCCAAGTTCTCTTGTACTCGAATTAAGATTTTGTTTAACTATTGTTGATCTTGATCCAAGTTTTCATGCACACGATTTTTGAAATGTGAGTAAGAAAATTCTTGAAATAAGTATTTTTGTTCTTGTTCCAAGATTTTTTGTACACGATTGAGGTTATTATGTACTTAAAATAGAATTAAAAAATGAACTTAATATGTACATAGATATAATTTGATACTTGATTTGAGAAATTGAGGGGTATGTATAGTTTTGTCGTTCACTGTATATAAGTACATGGCAGCCATATTTGTTTATGTATTTTTACTTATGGTATATTTGATATCTTACACTTTTAAAAAGATGATAAGCAAATATAAATAGTAAGTTTTAATAGCATTGTTAACACATGCATAAATCAACATTTTAATGCTTATTTTCACACTCACCTGCTTAATGAAATTAAACGGTGGCATTTTGTGCGCACTAATTTGTTGCTATTGTCATGCAAAAACACAAATCACAAAGCGAAATGAAGAAAGAAAGACAACTGGAAGCGGCAAATGCAGCAGCTGCTGACTTCTTTTATGGATAGTGTTGATGTTGTTTGTTTATTGTTGCAGTTGCGCCTGTAGTTGCACATTCAATGACTAAAGCCGCTCCCCAATTACAGCAATAGCAAATTAAACAATTTTAATCTTTTTTCGCACTCCTTTAGCTGTCACCAACTAACACCGTTTGTATTCCCGCTTTGCTTTTGCTATGTATTTTCGCAAATTTACCGTTACACAAACACTCAGAGATGAAAACACACACACACAAATTAAGAGAGAGAGGCGCGCGCGCGTACTATTGTTAAAACAGTGTGCAGATCAGATTGTGTGCTATAATTAACATTTGTTGCTGCTTTTTGCGTAATTCATAATTTCTTGCGAAAATTGTGCAGCGGAAATAAAAGCTCTTGCGCACTTTCCAAACAAATTAACCCGAATTGTAAACGGAAGCACAAAAGGCAGCTGCTGCCACAAAATCAAATAAACAACAACAATTGAATATGCGTGAGCGTGAGTATTAACCGTTGTTGCGCTCAGTGCTGGCTTAACCCGTGAAAAGTCGGCTTACGACTGAACGTCCCCTGCCTGATGACTTCAATTGAAGCGCGGCTCGGTGGCATGTCAAGGCAAGCGTAGCTTCGACGTCGACGTTGACGGCGACAGCGATGTTAGCGGCGACAGCGGTAAGTTTTGTGACCCTTTTGGGCGGACTTTTTGTTTGTGTTTGTTGTTGTCGCCGTAGTGTTAATCACCAGTGTGTCCACATACATGAGCGTAATTCTTAATATATGTGTGTGTAGGTTCTTGGAAACACACACATGTACACATAACTATCTGTTTTTTGTTTTGCTCTTTTATTATTATGGCATACTAAAACAAAGTTTGAAATAATTAAAGCGTCACTTGCTGACGTGACGTCACTCTTCGTATTGTGGCTGCTGCTGGTCGCGCATGAGCAACAGTGTGCACTCCCGCACGAGGACACGTGCTTGGGCAATGTCACGCAACAGCCGCTCCTTTGGGGCACGCAGGCCAATTGTTGTTGGTGCCAAATTGCTGTGCATTTCGGCAATAACGCTTAACAGATTGCCATAGGCATCCCTAATGTTGACACTCTTATGCGATTCTGTTCGAAATGTGTTGATTAATTTTATGGAATGATCTAAAATTTAAATTGAAATGCTTACCCGATGGGTTTGGCCCAATTCCGTTGGACATGGACATCAGCAGTTGAGCCTGCACATATTTGGTGTATTCCAATTTGGCCAACACCTGTTTGTATTCGTTGGCATACGCAACCGCATCCTGTGTCACTTTTTGTTGCTGCTTGCCACGCAAATGTTGCGCAGCAGCGGCAGCGGCAGCGGCAGACGAAGATGAAGAAGCACCTACGGGTATGATTTCCACATGCGGTGGCAGCTCTTTAGCCGTCTCAACACTTTTTTGGTCGACAGCACCATTATTTTCTTTAGGCGATTGCTGAATCTTCGATTTCTGGGTGGGCACGGCAGTAACCGTTATATCGCTATATCTCGAACGAAATGAGTCCAGATCCAAATAGTCCATCTTAACAAATATGTTGACAGTCTGTCAAATGTCTGACTAACTTCAGTTGAGACATTTTTGACAGGCCATTTGCCAGATAATTAGTTAGAATCATAATTTTATTTTTATTGGGTATCTTTTATTTCACTTTATGATAATTGTATTACCTTTTTTTTATTTAAGTTTCTCCAAATGTGCTTTTAAAGACACAAACATGACTAAATATTGAAACACAAACAATAGTCTTAAAAAATACCTGTGTATTATTAAGTTAAAGCCAAAATTGGCTTCCTCTATTAAAATTTTAAGTTCTGTAAGATTCAATTAAATGTTATATTACATTTATAAATACATTTTAGTAATAATAAATTAGTTTCCTAAATCTTATTATTGAAAAATTCCATTGATGATTTACTACAGACTATGAGGATCCGTGCAATATAAGTATTATTGCTGTTTCCTGATGAAGGTGCGATCAAATTTCGGTTCAGGTCAAGAAAAAGTTCAGCCTCAAACGCTATGCAAAGTACTTTTTTTGTATTTGCCAAGTCTTTTTTAGGGGGAAACCTGACAGCACTTCCTACTTTTTATGTACCCTACAGAAAGACAGTAAGTGGAGGGTTACTCGCATTGCATATTTTTAGCCGGAGGTTCTGTTACACTAACAACCTGTGTGTTTCCGCACATCACATTTGGGGCAAAGTGACGTGCGGGTAATTACCGGCAAAAGAATAAAACTCATTCTTTTTTGTTTTGGCCCTACTACCAGTTGGTAGTTGGCCAACGCCAGCGGTAGGCGGTCAAGCGTGCTTCCCGCACGCAGACACATTCGTTCTACCCCCAAAACAATGTAGGGAGCATGACGCATTGAATTGAAAAGGCACCTGGAGAGTGTATTAGTTGTTTTCCCAGTTTTGTTATTGCTGCCAGAATTTACGAATTAACAATGAAGATACTACTAGTACAACAAATTTGGTATGCTACAGTCAGGTTGAAGTTTAGTTGCTGTTCTGCTGTTGGGACTGCAAGATCTCTTGGAGTTCCCGCTTTGTTGGCTCGCCGCATTCAAATCGATGATAGTCAATAATATCGATGGATCGCTCCTTGAGAATTTCGCCAACAGTTTTATCAGCATCCAGCAGATATTCCTGATATATGAGGCAGGTCTCATCATCTTTGTTCTCAGCAGGTTTATCCTTATCGTATTCGCCAATTTTAGCTGGCTTCATACCCACAATTTGCTGGCAAATACCCTTTTGGATTTCCACATCCTCGAATTCTCTTGGTGAACGGAATGCGACAATGGCACCGTATTTGCCCACTTGCGTGATATTTTGTGTGGTGCCAACATTGGTGGGTGCTGGATGCGCATAGCCCGCCAGCATCAAATCATTGTTAACCTTAAAGCAAAGGGCACGTCGAATCGTCGCGTTTTCTCCAATGGCACCAATAAGCAAGGCCAGATGATCGGCCAGCGAGCCGCCTTGTGGTGTTTCCAGATTCTTCAAAGCATCCGAATCAAAGCCAAGCTGAAAAAATAATCTTATTAGTAAATTATTGTAATTAATTATATAATATCGTCAGGTATCTTCGACTTTTTGGACTAGCTTCTTTTATTCTGTAAAGTTACCTTCCAAAGATCACCATCAAACTCGGTTTGGTCTGTGTAGTGCAGCACAATGCGCGACACGTGATCCACAAATCGCTTGAAGGTTTCATTGCGTGCCACAAAATCCGTCTCACAATTGAGCTCCACCATTGCACCCCGATTGCCATTGATGAGCACGCCAACGAGTCCCTGTTGTGTCACTCGATCTGCGACTTTTGTGGCCTTGGACCAGCCGAGAGATTGAGCCTGCTGATGCAGCCATTTCTCTGCCTATGAAATGAAAAGAAATTATATTAGATCTCTCTCATTTTATTCCCCTCTCTGACTCTCTCTGGCTTACCAGGCTGACATCGTTGTTATGCAACTCGAGCGCCTTTTTGCAGTTGGCGAATGTGTAGCCGGTCTTCTTGCGCAGCGCAGACAGCGCACTCTTCTCAAGTCCCGCACCGGCGGCATACAACTGCCGCGTGGTGTGAAGAGTGCGACTGAAAAACTTTTGAAGCAGCATTTTCTTCTCTTTTGTTTTGAATCGAAAATTTGTCTGGGCTTTTGTTGAATTTACAGGGTTACTTGTTGCGCTTAGCCTGCTGCCACAGGCAACGAGATTTTGTTATTTGTTGGCGCACCTGGCGATTGTTAAATCAATTTCTTATATTGAATGAAATTGCGTGCGCGATTTGCATTTGTTTTCAACTCGTTGGTATATTCAGACACCGGCTCTGGTTCCAAAGTAATACAAATAAATGCGTTGCGGCGCGTAATTGTACAATAACTATTAACGTAAGTTAAGTATTGCTTGTGCAACACTTGTTTCCCGTATTTATTTTTAATTAAATAATTTTTTTTTATTTTTGGTGTTTTTTAGTTCCATTTTCATACATCGGCCGGCTTTTACAAACCTATCGACTTGACATATTTGTGTGTTGTTTTCGATGAATCGAAAACAGCTCTGACAATTTTTCTTTTCGATACATTTTTGAACAGTGCTGCCACCTGCCAAGAAAAAGGTTGGTATGCGCGCGTAATTTAAAACCAATACAAGAACAACAACAATATGGCGAAACAAAACCCTAACAAGGAAATACCCAGCTTTACGTCGGTGTGCGGTGCCCGACGCATCTGCTCCAAATCGAAAATGTTGTACACGCGTCCCAAGCCTGATGTACTCCAAAGCATCTTGCAATCAAAAGCGAATTCCGAATATAAATCACGACGTCTTTGGTATGAACTCAATATGCCAGAGTGTGCAAGTCGTTTGTTCGATGGTCAAATGCTGTCCGATCTGCCCGAGAGCATGGTCTGTGCGAAATCACGATCCCGAAACAGATTATCCGACAAGTCTGGAGACGGGGAGTCCAAGGGAAAATCAACGTCGAATTATATGGCAATGCGGCAGGAACGGGAGAATTTTCGTCGCAAACTTGTGGAGCTTATCTTGAATATGGATGATGATGATCGTGATTCGAATCCAGCGCCTAGATCTGAGTCTGTCTTTCCCGATCAAAATGAACGTGAAGTGCTGCGTTATTATTACTATATCAAACATGGCATTGACACAATCCACGTGTCAACTATTAGCAAAAAGACGCTAAAAAGGTAGAACCCTATTGTTAATCAAATTATCAATTATCAGCTAATTAATCTAATATTTTTTAGGATCATAAATTTGGTGCCGCCTTTATTAAAAAAATGGGAGTCGGCTTTAGTTGAAAACATTGCCGAGGTACGATCAGATTATGTATTTGCTATGAAAAAGGCTGTGGTGGATTTTGTCTTGAGGCACTCGGTTTTGGATCGTTTGACCCAGGAGGGCACGCCAGCCACCTTTAAAACACGCGAGCGACAGGAGATTAAGGCCTTGATGAACCACTGGCGTTATCGGTAAGTCATTCAAATATTGTATGCTGGTACTTTATTCATTTCTAAAAGATAAGCCCTTTGTAAATATTTCTTTAGAATTTTGTTTAAATTAATTTGCATACCTTAAACATTTTAATTTGTCGACGTAATAATCCATTAGGAGAAAACCCATTCATCTCGATTTGATCTTAAACACTTTATTTAAGTTAAAATGTTCAAGAAATGTATTAAATAAGCTTTACTTATACATCATGGAGATGGATAATTCTTAGCTTTAATTATTATCTTTATATTATTTAATAATATTTTATTTTATTTCAGTTTAGAAGATTTTGATATTTACATTATTTTATTCATTTCCATTTTAGCCATCCATTAAGATTGTTTTCATTTTAAGTTTTACTTGATTTAGAATTTCAGATATTTTTTAAATATATTTTTATTCATTTGTTAAGAATAAATTATTTATTATTCTCGTAACTTAAAAGTAAAAGCTCAAAGTGTTAAATTAGAATCCATAAAGGTGCGGACAAGTATGAAAATCGGAAAAGTCGTTAGGAAGTTGCCATGCAATTGACATGCAATTACACCCACACTCACACATACACACAGCAAACATTTACTTGTGTGTAATAGTGTGAGTGTGTGGATTCCATTGTAAGTTTTATAAAGAAGTCAATTCAAAATGAGTCGTCAGCGTGCGAAATCTTATAAAATTACTTGACAACACTTATTTGTGTAAGTGTGTGTGTGTGGGAGGAAAAACTGTGAGGAAACGCAGGGCGAGATTATTAAGAGACTGCCTGGAAATATGGCTTCAAGGGGGGAGGCAGGGGATGAGAACGCGAAAAATCGCTTTGCGGCATACCGAAAAAGTTTTGAACCACACTTTTCCCGACTACAATGGCTGCTCAGCGGAAATGGAAAAGCAGCAGGAGCAAAAGTCGAAGTCGAAGTCGACGCCGAAGCTGGAGCTGGGAACAGATGAAGAGGCAAAGGGAAAATCTGAGAAGTTAAATCCTCCTGTGTATTGGTTTGACATTTGATGAGTAACAGCAATACTTAAGGGGGCGGGCGGTAGGCGTGGCAGACACATACACATACAATATACAAGAAGTTGTGTAAAAGGGATATGCTTAAAAATGAAAATTGAACTTGCCGCTGACACTGAGTAGCAAGATTGGGGCGTAGCCAGAGGGCGTGGCAAACACTCAGTATGGTAGATGGAAAAACTTTCGTAGTAGTCGAAGAGCCTAAGTGGGTCGTCTGCTAAACAGGGGGAGGGAAGGGAAGTTCTAATTTATAGCTTAATGCATTTAGCAACATTAGAAGTAGGCCAAGTTAGGAAGGTCTTGGATCTCTGCACTCTCTGCTTAATGGGCCATATTAAAATAGCTCAAGTGAAAAGTTTTCCCATTGACATAATTTACATAATCTTTTGCTTTCGTTTCTCCCTTCTTAGCTACGATGAGAATCGCAATCGTTTGATGAAAACACTTTTCTGCATCCATCGAAGCGTTGCGAGCATTCTCGAGGTCTGGAGCATGAAATACAGCAACAAGACCATGGTCAATATCGAAGAACTTAGCAAGATCGAACAACCATTTACCCTATTTAATTTCGTCGTAAGTATTTTAAGATCTAAATCAATTCTGTCTAAATATACATATGTTTTTTTCTTGTAGTATTTGTGTGGTGGCCACATCGATATTGCCAAGTGCATGCTGGAGGATATGTGGTATGGGGAGATCCATACAACTCTATTGAGGGCCAGCAAACGTGGCCAATTGCCGGACATTAGACGCATGACGCTGGTAAAGCGTTTCTTCAACTGTGTCGCTGCTTTGATGACTCAACAGTTGGAGGACATTTGCATACGCAGCCTCAAGGCCTTTGCTGATTATGTCTGCGACTTTGGGGTAAGATAAGGACTAAATTTAGAATTTTGTATGGCAATCGTAGGGTTCAGATTCAGACTTAAAGTTGATCACGACAAAATCTTATTTTTATGATTTTAGAAAACCTTTTCAATTACAACCCTTAGGTCTTGGCTATTAAGACAAGAATGTCAAGTTATCCTTATGGCTATATGCATTTATCATACCAAGTAGTCCCATATCTCCTATTTCTTATACTATTCTACTTCAGTTAAGTCCAGTCTTTAAAGTTTAAACCAAAGCAATGTTTTTTTTAATTTCTCAAAAATCTTTACTGAAACTACTTACTTTAAAAAGATAGTAATTGGAATTTTTTTCCACTGTTATAAAGGCAAGCATATTGTATTTAATATCGTATCTTTTTCTATATCTGCCCTTTTTTTCTCTACTTCAGTTAATAAATTTAAGCTAATCCTTTTTTATTATAATTTTTTCCTTTGTACCTTAAATATCACAAGTTATTTTTAGACAACGTACTTAAAAAAAAGTACAGGGGTCTATTAACTTTGTCACAAAAAAAAATGTGCGTAACAGGCAGAAGGATTTGTGGCAGACCTAATAAAGTATATATATTCTTGATCAGCATCGCCTATATCTCAGAGACTATAAGAGCTAGAAATTCCAAACTTGGTATGTAGGTAAGTCTATATTGCACGTAGACCGAGTTTATTTTAGATTTTGTATCGGACCACTAAATCATATAGCTGCCATAGGAACGATCAGTCGAAAATCAAGTCTCAGTGTGAAAAACTTTTTTGTAGCTTAAGATATCTGCTTTTCCATAGTAAGCACGGGGTCTCCGACAGTCGAGTATGCTCAACTGTAGCACCGCCCACTAGTTGTACTTCAAGTGAAGTTTTTCTCATCTTCTCCTTCCTACATCCTTTCTATCTCGTATCTTCCCTTCCCTTTTCGAACTCCAGCTATGCATAAACCATAAAAAAATCACAATTTTTCTTCTATAGTAAGTTTGAATATATCTATTAGGAGATAAACTTTGCACTAAACTAGCAACTTCCTTATCCCCCTGCTTTTTGTGCTCGACAGCGCGCGAATCCGGGCTTTGAAATCTCCATATTCCTGGCCGAAGAGGACACGATTGCCTTTAATCCGGGCTTCTCAAAAGTTCAGAGTGAACTGCTACGCGTTATAGACTCGATTGTGATGAGTGTACAGTCAATGCCACGGATCGAGGGCAAACTCTATACGGATCTGAAGATCTCGAAGAAGTTAT
The DNA here is from genome assembly GCA_963924055.1 of Drosophila limbata. NCBI lineage: Eukaryota > Metazoa > Arthropoda > Insecta > Diptera > Drosophilidae > Drosophila > Drosophila limbata. The sequence continues at coordinate 15,476,735 of OZ001353.1, forward strand.
ACTTGACGCCGACTGTTCCCGATAGCATTGTGGCCGATACAAAGAACAGGATTTGTTTGATGCTGGAGGAGCAGAGGATTGGACCAGAGCTGCGATTGCAGGACTTTGATCAGTTTATCGATCTGATCAATGGAATCGATGCGGAGCGTGTCGGACGCTTTATGGAGAGCGATGCGACCTTTGAGCAGTACATTGATATGGTCTATGAGTATCGGGAAAAGGAGGATCGCATTGCCAAGGAGGTGTGGGGTGTCATACGGATGGGATTGTACGAGTTTCATCGCGAGAAGTTCATTGACAACATGGAGCAGCTGGCGAGACAATTGCAGTCGGATCTGCTTGCCAGGATGGTTGCCGATCAGCAGGCGAGGATCAGTCGACTAGGAAAAGAGTACGACACGATTGCCAAGAAGGCGTTAACTGTGCCCAAGGATACGGCCGAATTGATGGAACTTAAAGCCTATGTGGTGCATGCCGAGGAGAATCTGGTGCCGGATATGGAGACGCGTTTGAAGGTCAACATGACGGAGATACTCTGGCTAATGGATCACACGCTGTACTCCCCGCTGGAGATCAAGAACAACAGCAACTCCTTCCAGTGGTATCTGAAATTGGCATCAGTGTTTGAACAACATCGTGCCATCATCGCCGAGAAGATGATCGAGTACCAGGAGCTGCTCAAGAAACGCATAGAAATGTTCCGCCGGGAGTTGCAGAATTACTCTGATCAGGTGCAAACCTACGACACTTGGGGTGAGATTAAGCAGCTGTCCAAGTATAAAAAACGTGCAACACTCTTGGATCAACGTCTGGTCACTGCCATGGAGACCATCGATCAGATCAACGAGGAGGAAACATCCTACGGCTGGGATCTCTCTCAATATCCCGTGCGCAAGAAGACGCACGATCAGCTGAAGCCCTACAAGAATCTCTTTGATGCTGGACAGGATTTCATAGACAAGTGGGAGTTGTGGATGTACTCGCAAGTGGGCTCTTTTGATCCCGATGAAATAGACGGTGATGTTGCCAACTTTTATCGTGTCATCCAAAAACTGGAGAAGCTAATGGGTGAACATCCAACAACGATGCAGTTAATCTTGGATGTCAAGGAGCAAATTGAACACTTCCGTGGTCATATGCCAATAATTAATACCCTTGGAAATCCTGGCATGAAGGCCCGGCATTGGGAACAAGTTTCTGAGATCATTGGCTTCCCCATTAAAGTCTCGCCGGAGTTGACTCTGGAGAAGATTATCGAATATCAATTGGATGAGTATGTGCCCAAATTTGAGGCGATTTCCGAGAGCGCCACCAAGGAGAATAACCTTGAAAAGGCCATGTCTAAAATGGCCAACGAATGGGAAGGCGTTGAGTTCAACATATCACCATATAGGTATGTGTTTATCAATCAATTTGAATGAATGTCTCTCCTGTAATTGAAATGTCTCTTACAGAGACTCTGGTACCTTTAAGCTGTCTGCCGTGGATGACATACAAATATTGCTGGACGATCAAATCATCAAGACGCAGACAATGAAGAGTTCACCCTACATCAAACCATTTGAGGCTGAGATACTGTGAGTACACTTCCAAACCTGTCAACGACAGGCAAACATACTCATACTCATACTTATACTCATTGTCATACTCATACTCATTCACATCTGATTCACGTTGTGCATTTGCAGCAAGTGGGAGGCTAAGCTCATGTTGCTGCAGGAAATCCTGGATGAATGGCTGCGTGTCCAGGCCACCTGGATGTACCTCGAGCCCATCTTCAGCAGTCCCGACATCCAGCAACAAATGCCCGAGGAGGGTCGTCGCTTCAGCGCTGTGGATAAGGTGGGTTTTAGCTTTCATTTCCACTCTTATTTGTTGTCTATGGCTATTTGAATTTTGACTTTAAGCTTTTCGAACTTTGTGCTAATTTAACCGACGCTCATTCGGAATTTTAATCTTGATTTAATCTTTTAATGTATACTATATTTTTTTTAAATCAATTATTTGTATATACATATATATATTTTCTTGCAAATTTATTTGCTTGTTCTTTGCTTGAATAGGTTTTTATGGTAAATATTTTATTTTATTGTATTTTGAAATTAAAATTAATTCTGTAACTTTACTTATCGTTTTAGAAGATTTCATTTAGTCCAACATTCTCGACAATTTTCAGTCTTTTTATTTCAGTTTGAGCTCCTATAGCTTTGTCAAAACTTAATCTATTTCTATTTGTAAGGGACATTCCCCTTTTTGATCAATAATTTGATTCTAATGTGATTCTGATTTTAAGCTTTATTCATTTAGAAAATTAATTAATTTTTAAAAGTTTTTAGGTATATGCATAGATAATCATTACCATATTTTTGAAAACTTTGAGCATCTATAAGTTTATCAAAAATAATTCGAATTTCTTTTTGATGAATGCTTAAAATGATTATTCATTTTTATTTACATTTATAGTATGTATGTATATCTGCTTTTGAAAAGTTTTTATTTCTTCGATTATTCCAATAAGTATATTATATTATTACTTAAAAAGTAAGTAAAAGGGTTTATTGTATTCGTTGAAATGTATGTAACAGCGAGAAGGATGCATCTCCGACCCTAAAAAGTATAGATATTCTTGATCAGCATCAACAGACGAGTCGATTTAGCCATGTCCGTCTGTCTGTCCGTCTGTGTGAAGGCTTATATCTCAGAGACTATAAAAGCTAGAGCAACCAAATTTGGAACTAAGACTTCGTAGATCAAGTTTGTTTCAAAATTTTGCAACAACTCGCAGCAAAATTTTTAGAGTATTACGTTTTTGGTAATTAACGTTACATATTATTCTAAGCTCTTATCCTACTTAATCACAACAAGATCGGTAACCATAACGGTAGTAATGGCTGATTTAAGTATCAAGCAATGCAAGTGCCTAAAAGCATGCAATAAATTATATTTCATATTTAAATAAGTAACGGGTATGCTATAGTCGAGCTACCGACTTGTTTTTAACTCGATATGATAATTTGATCTTTTGCGTTTAACCCTGAATTCTGTTGCAGATCTGGAAGGAGCTGATGAAGCAGGTGGCTTCAGATCCGTGTGTCATGACCGTTGTGCAAATCGATAAGATGAATGATAAGCTGAAGAAGGCATATTACCTATTGGAGATTATCCAAAAGGGACTTAATGCATATTTGGAGAAGAAACGCTTGTACTTCCCGCGCTTCTTCTTCCTGTCCAATGACGAGCTGCTCGAGATACTTTCGGAAACAAAGGATCCAACCCGTGTGCAACCGCATCTCAAGAAATGCTTCGAGGGTATTGGCACATTGACTTTCACCGAGGAATTGGAAGTTACAGCAATGCGATCCTCGGAGCGCGAGGAGGTCATCCTGGTGGATGTCATCTCGACGGCCAAGGCACGTGGTCAGGTCGAGAAGTGGCTGCTCGAGCTGGAGTTTGACATGAAGAAGAGCTTGCATCACAAGATATCGGAGGCATTCTATAGCTATGTGAAGATGCAGCGTAATATCTGGGTATTGACCTGGCCAGGTCAATCCGTGCAGTCCATATCGTTGACCTATTGGACCTTGGAGATCACCGAGTGTTTTGTCAGCGAGACGCCGAAAGAAAGTCTAGCCAAATATCTGCAAAAGTGCATGATGCAGATCAACAAGATTGTGGATCTTGTGCGCGGAGATCTCAACACACAGAATCGGATAACACTTGGAGCCTTGGTTGTGTTGGACGTCCATGCTCGAGATGTGCTCGCCGAGATTGTGGAGAAGGAAGTTGAGGATCTGCAGGACTTTCAGTGGCTGTGCCAGCTGCGTTATTATTGGGAGGACAACAACTTGGACACTCGCATGATCAACTGCTCGTTGCCCTATGGCTATGAGTATCTCGGGAATACTCCTCGTCTTGTGGTCACTCCACTCACAGATCGTTGCTATCGCACTCTGTTTGCCGCCCTCAATCTGCATTTGGGTGGTGCTCCGGAGGGTCCAGCTGGCACAGGAAAAACAGAGACCACCAAGGATTTGGCCAAAGCTGTGGCCAAGCAATGTGTGGTCTTCAATTGCTCGGATGGCCTGGATTACTTGGCCCTGGGCAAGTTCTTTAAGGGTCTGGCCTCGTGTGGGGCTTGGTCGTGCTTTGATGAGTTCAATCGCATAGACTTGGAGGTGTTGTCGGTGGTTGCCCAACAGATTATGACCATACAACGGGGCATTAACTCTGGATCTCCCACGCTGGTCTTTGAGGGCACCACTTTGACTTTGGATCCCACTTGCGCTGTATTTATCACCATGAATCCTGGCTATGCGGGTCGCTCTGAGTTGCCCGATAACTTGAAGGTAATGTAAATGATATGAACTTAATTTAATTTATCCAAAGGGTTCATGGCAATCTCAATAGTTATAGATGTAACAGGCAGATTGAGACAGCTTAAGAAGTGTAGATATACACAGTTGAACTTCCATAACTAGAATTTCTCCTTAACTCGAGTTAAAGGAGTGGCAGTAAAATTAATTAACTAAAGAAAAAGAACTCTATAAGTCGAATATCTCCATAACTCGAACCTTTTCTTTGGATAATGGTGATTCGAGTTAGGGAAGTTCGACTGTATTCTTAATCAGTATTTATTGAAAAATCCCTATGTTTGTGCTTCCAAATGAATACCTCTATTTTACCAGATCTACATTTATTATACTTATTGACAATACTCTTTTAGGCTGCAATTTAAAAGATAGATCTGTGCTCTGTACAGTCGCATTTTAAGATAAAGTATCATTTGATGTCTTCTAAAAGTTCCACAGCAATTGGATGAAAAATTCAGAAGTCAGTTAGCAAAAAGTTTCTCCTTCGGAAACCGTTTGACTTTTTGGAAAAATTATATCATTGCTGTTTCGATATGTCGATTCTTAATATATCAATATTTTTGAAATATATTTATCTAATGTATTTTTATATTTTTAATTTCTGTTTACATTTTAAAAAGTGTTTTACTGTCGATCATACTCGACTTAAGCATCCTTATTAGTTGATTAATGCTGATTGAAATAATCTTATAGGCCCTCTTCCGTTCCGTGGCCATGATGGTGCCGGATTATGCTTTAATTTCGGAAATCGAGCTGTACTCCTATGGCTTCCTCACCGCCAAGCCGCTCTCTGTCAAGATTGTGGCGACCTATCGTCTGTGCTCGGAGCAGCTGAGCACCCAGTGTCATTACGATTACGGCATGAGGGCTGTCAAGTCCGTGCTGAAGGCAGCTGGCGCCTTGAAGCTGCGTTATCGCGATGAGAACGAGGATATTCTCGTCTTGCGCTCCATTAAGGATGTCAACTTGCCCAAGTTCCTCAATCAGGATATACCGCTGTTCCAGGGCATTACCTCCGATCTGTTCCCAGGTGTGACACTGCCCGAGGCCGACTATGTGGTATTCAATGAGTGCACTCGATGGGCGTGTGAAAAGCAAAACAAACAGTGTACACCTTTTGTGCTGGAGAAGGTGCAACAGGTGGGCTGGGCAATTGAATCTCTGATGATCTTTCGATATTAAATGATTTACTTTTTAGCTGTACGAGATGATTGTGGTGCGGCATGGACTGATGCTGGTGGGTTATCCATTTGGTGGCAAGACCACAACTTATCGGGTGCTCGCCGAGGCTCTCGAGTGTATGGAGAAGAGGGATGGCTCCGAGAACAAGGCCATCTTTACGATCATCAATCCCAAGGCAATCACAATGGGTCAGCTTTATGGTCAGTTCGATGCGGTTTCCCATGAGTGGAGCGATGGCATTTTGGCTGTCAATTATCGCATCTTTGCCGTCTCCGATTCTCCTGATCGGAAGTGGCTAATCTTTGATGGTCCCGTCGATGCCATTTGGATTGAGAACATGAACACTGTACTGGATGACAATAAGAAATTGTGCCTGATGTCCGGTGAGATTATTCAGCTGTCCAATACTACGAACTTGATCTTTGAACCGATGGACTTGGAGGTGGCTTCTCCAGCGACAGTCTCCCGCTGCGGCATGATCTATTTGGAGCCCAGTTCTCTGGGCTGGGAACCCTTGGTCACGTCCTGGAAGAATACATTACCCGCATCATTTCACAGCGTTAGCAAGAATTTGATCTCCATGTTGATTCAACGGTTCTGTCCATTGCTTCTGTTTGTGGTGAGGAAAAGTCTCCGTGAAATTGCGCCCACTTCGGATACAAATCTAATGGTCAGCTTGATGAACTTCTTTGAGTGCTTCATTAATGATTTCCGCGATGAAAAGTATGTGGCAAATATATCCGATTTGGATTTTCGAGCCCAAATCGAGGGAATCTTCTTGTTCTCGGCAATTTGGTCACTTGGCGGTTCGTTGACGGCCGAAAGCAGAGACAAGTTTAATGTGATATTCCGAGCATTGTTGGAGAAGACATTCCCTCAGAGCTTGTACGATACTTATGGCATAACGGAGGATCTCTATGTGGAATCCCTGGCCAAGCCATTTATCTTTCCCATACCCAAGCAGGGTTCAGTCTTTGACTATCGCTATATTAAGGAGGGCAAAGGCAAGTGGAAGCCTTGGCAGGATGATGTCAACTCTGCGCCTCCCTTGCCACGTGACATACCCGTCAATCAGATCATTATACAGACCAACGAGAGTGTCCGTATAGCTGCTGTAATTGATCTTCTAGTGCGACATGGAAAACCTTTGATGCTCGTTGGACCCACTGGCACTGGAAAGAGTGTCTATGTCATTGACTATATGCTGACCCGGATGGATCTATCAGTTTTTAAGCCCCTTCTGATTAGTTTTTCGGCTCAGACGTCTGCGAATCAGACGCAGGACATTATCATGTCCAAGCTGGACAAGCGGAGGAAGGGCGTCTTTGGTCCGCCCCTCAACAGTCGGTATGTCATCTTCGTGGACGACGTTTCGATGCCCCTCAAGGAGAATTATGGCGCCCAGCCGCCTATTGAATTGCTGCGCATGATGTTGGATCACATGATGTGGTATGATCGCAAGAATATTGTGCCCATGAAATTGATTGATCTGCAAATGATTGTCGCCATGGGTCCACCTTCGACGGGAAATACGGTCACGCCGCGTTTCCAGCGCTTCTTCAATGTCATCTCCATCGATGACTTTAATGATGACATTATGAGTACGATCTTTGGCAAAATTGTGCTTTGGCATTTGGATACGCGGTGAGTCATTGAATCAAATATAAATTAGAGATGGCAGCAAGACACAGTTTTTATTCGACAACTTTAAAGTCTCATTAGTTTATCGTAACATAACCGATTTCCGTGCGAAATATCAATTTGATATAAATTGGTTCAGCATTTAAAGTTAGTTCGTTTTAAAGAATTTCATTTAATCGAAAATTTTCGATTTTTTCCATATCTACTCCTATTTAATTTGATCGAAAATCTTTAATATTTTCCATAAACAAATTATTCATTACATTATTTTTTAATTTTTTCTACTCTCAATACTTTTTTAAAACTTAACCAACAATATTTTTTTTTTTTGATCTTGTAACTTTTCATTGTCTTCTGCATCTTTATTTAGCTTTTTTTAGAAAACTTTTTAGAAACTTTGAAATTGGATTTTTTCCCTTCTTTGTATTGTATTCGTTTCTTAGCTTTTTTGAAGCTTGTTTTACATGTTTCCATCTCTAATACACCCTTTTTGCCTTATGTGTTTGCGTAATTTAACCTTTTTCTTAACTATATGAAAACAGTGGCTTCTCTAAGGAGTTTGATCCTTGCATCGATGACCTTGTTAGTGCCACATTATCGGTTTACAATGATGCCAAGTTGAATCTGTTGCCAACTCCTGCAAAGTCGCATTATCTGTTCAATTTGCGTGATTTTTCACGTGTTATACAGGGTGTTCTGTTGTCGGTGCCGGAGGCAACGGAGGATATGAACTCGATGCGACGTCTTTGGGTCCATGAAGTGCTGCGCGTCTACGGAGATCGTTTGGTTGAGGATGCGGATCGCACCTGGTTGTTTGGAAAACTTTGCAGCACCGTTCAGGAATGTTTCAACATAGATCCGTCCAAATTATTTGCCCGACTTGTGGGTAAAGACAAGAAACTGGAGGAGGCCGATTTCCGTCAATTGATTTATTGTGATTTTACGAATCCAAAAGCGGATTCCAAAAACTATGTTGAGGTACAGGATCTGGAGGAATTGCGTAGCGTTGTGGAGGCCTATCTTGTTGAATATAATAATATGTCGAAGAAACCAATGAATCTGGTACTTTTCCGCTTTGCCATCGAGCATTTATCGCGCATATGTCGCATTATAAAGCAGCCACGTAGTCATGCTCTGCTCATCGGTGTCGGTGGCTCCGGGCGCCAGAGCTTGACTCGATTGGCTTCGCATATATGTGACTATGAGCTGTTTCAAGTGGAAATCACACGATTGTATGGCCCTTATGAGTATCATGAGGATATCAAATTAATATTACGCAAGATCGGTGCATCCGAAATGCATGGTGTCTTCCTCTTTACGGACGTACAGGTATAAACAAATATTACGATTACTCTTTCGTTTTTTAATATTTTTGGATTATTATTTAATATCCCCTTGCGGAAGATACTACTTATAAGAAGATTTTGTCTACTAATTCTATATAAACGCATAATCAGTTTAACAATCTAAGTCGATAAATTCATTTCCGTCTCTCTGTTTCTATTAAAAGTACTCTTTCTCACCCAGATTTTCGGTGAAATGTACAAATTTCTCCAAACGTTGGCAGATGGTATCGATATCATAAGATTATCACAGAAAAGTTCAGTTGAAATATGATTAGCTTTGTGAAAATCTTGCAGATATCTCGATAAAAATCAGAGAATTTCAATCTATAGAACGTGGCTATTATTTTAATGAAACAAATAACTTCCGGTTATAAGTAGTTAATTAGAAATACATTTTTTTAATTTTTTTAATAATCAATATCATCTGATTTGCAAGATCGATCTGCAAGGGTAATGGTTCCTCGGCATGTCGATGATGACTCTACCTTCTTATTATTTCCATACTCCTGTTTCATTTTTAATAACATTTCGAGCGTTTTAGATTAAAGACGAATCGTTCCTGGAGGATATCAACAATTTGTTAAATTCGGGTGAAGTGCCCAATCTCTTCTCCAACGAGGAAAAGATCGAGGTGGTCGAGAAGATGGCACAAATCGACAAGCAGCGTGATAAAGCCGTACAAACCGATGGCAGTCCCGTGGCCCTATTTAATTTCTTTGTGACGGTGGGAGCTGATTGTGAACTAACCCATTTTCCTCTTACATTGTGAATTAATAATATCCTTTAATATATTTTCCATAGACCTGTAAGGATCAGTTGCATATTGTGCTGGCCATGTCGCCCATTGGCGACGCCTTGAGAAATCGCATTAGAAAATTTCCATCGATTGTCAATTGTTGTACGATCGATTGGTTCCAGCCTTGGCCAGAAGATGCTCTCCTGGCGGTGTCCACACGCTTCCTGGCCTCCGAGGATCTAACGGCACTGGAGCGTAAGACGGCTATAGATATGTGCATGGAATTCCATACATCCACGCAGGAATTATCGGCGAAATTCTTCTCAAGATTGCATAGATATAATTATGTGACGCCCACGTCGTATTTGGAATTGATTCAGACATTCAAATCGCTGTTGAGCCAGAAAAGAAAGTGAGTAGCAAGTGATATGAATATAATAATGATTTGAAATTGTGTCTATAATTCATATAGCAACATAACGATGAATCGCAATCGTTATTTGACGGGTATCTCACAACTGGATATTGCGGCACAGCAAGTGGGCGTGATGCAGGAACAATTGCAGGCATTGGAGCCCAAGCTGAAGGAAGCCTCCGAGATTGTGGCTGAGCAGGTGGCCAAGGTGACGGCGGATAGTAAAGTCGCTGCGGAGCAGAGGGAATTGGTTAAACTGGACGAACAGGCGGCAAAGGAACAGGCAGCTGTTGCCCAGGAGATCAAAGATGAATGCGATGCCAAATTGGGTGAAGCGTTGCCCATTCTGGAGTCGGCCTTGTCCGCACTTAATACCCTTACCACCGCCGATATTGCTGTGGTGAAGACCATGAAGAGTCCCCCAATTGGTGTGCGCATCGTTATGGAAGCCGTTTGTATTTTGAAGGACATGAAACCCGATAAGGTGCCCAATCCCAGTGGCGTGGGCACTGTGGAAGACTATTGGGGTCCCTCGAAGCGTGTGCTCAGTGACATGAAATTCTTGGACAGTTTGCTTAACTTCGATAAGGATAATATTCCGCCCGAGGTGATGAAGAAATTGCAACAACGGATTCTCAGCAATGAAGCCTTCGATCCGGATAAGATCAAGTCAGCATCTACAGCCTGCGAGGGTCTCTGTCGTTGGGTTATTGCCCTGTCCAAGTATGATGTTGTGGCCAAGATTGTGGCGCCTAAGAAGATTGCTCTGGCCGAGGCAGAGGCTACCTACAATGCGGCCATGAAATTGTTAAATGAAAAGTTGGCCCAATTGGCGCGTGTCGAGGCGAATCTGGCGGCCATTCAAAAGATTCTCGATGAACAGTTGCGGCAATATGGGTGAGTTTAAGCGACGCTTTCACTTCTTGTTCTTCTCATGAATTTCTTTCTTGTAGTATTCTACTCTCAGAGCATGAAGCGTGTACCAAGAAACTGCAACGTGCTCAGGAGCTCATCTCTGGTTTGGGAGGAGAGCGAACACGTTGGTCGGAATCGGCTAAAATGCTTCAAGCCAGCTTTAAAAGTGTCACAGGTGATGTGCTCATCTCTTCGGGAGTTGTCGCCTATTTGGGACCGTTTACAATCGATTTTCGACTCACACAAATCCGCAAATGGGTCGCAAAGTGCATTGATTCCGGAGTACATTGTACGCCGGACTTTCAGCTGGCCACTGTGCTGGGCGAAGCTGTTGAGATTCGTTTCTGGAACATTTGCGGATTGCCAACGGATGCATTTTCTGTTGAAAGTGCCATTATGATGAAGTGAGTATGGAAGATATTTTCCAAATAAAAATAGTTCATGGAATTGATTTGCTTACAAAGTAGTGCAGGTTTTTTATAAGAAATATTTCCACTTTCGCATGAATTCCATGGAAACATTTCTGATATTTTGTGCAACTAATTTAATTAGAGACTTTCTACTCTTACAATTTCACAGAATTGTTTAACTCGATGTGACTTTATACTTGAGTTTACTCTTTACCAATTTAGTTTTAATTAATAGTTTGTTCCGGTGAAACTGATTGAAATACGAGAAATATTTAGAAGCGAGAAGCTCTACTTAAATCTCATTTAATTATCTTATTCGGAGCTCCACATTCGATGTAAGTAGGTAATTGAACCGAATCGAATATCGGGTTCAGTTACGGTTTCGGTTATAATTGCGGATATCGGATATGTAACGGTTCCGGTTCTTTGTATATTTCGGTTTTGAAATACCGGTTAGATTTCGGTATGCAAAACAATTTTAACAAGTGTTAAAGATATGGAAATTTGGAAACAAATATTCAAAAATTTAAATCTTTTTGAGATCAATATATTAATTAAATGATCCGTTATCGATGAATCCGTTTCGGTTTCAGTTGCTGTTACCAATTTTAATCGGTTACTTCTGGTTAACGGTTACGGTTATGGCTACGGTTTTAATCCCTAGTTTTAAGTATTTTTTGTACACTCTATTATAGATTTAGGTGTAATTTTATTCTTTATTTCTTAAATCATCGAGCCAAAAATGTTATTCTGAAATGCTTTGTTCCAATTCGGTTAAATTCAACTTGTCTTTAAATCAGTGTCAAGTTTTCATTAGTCTAGTGGGCCACTAGTGGGCTGTGGTCGCACCCATTTCAATCTAATCCAAGTATAATCGCGTAGCGCCCACATCAATTAAACAACCTGTCACGGTAATTGTATTTATGGCACGGGACGCATGTCAGGCACACGAAATGCACGTTTTTATTTTGCTTCATTTCGTTTTGTCGTTTTCTAATTACAAAACATAAAATGTTAGAATTCACGCATATTATGAAAATTAAAGATACGAACGGTGTTTGGCGTGGCGAGTGTGAGAACAACACCGGATGCTGTGCACGGTGCGTTAGCGCTACTTGAACTTTTGTAGTTGGAGATGGAGATGGAGGTGAAGCGTGGAGAAGGGGATTGGCCTTCCTCTTGTGTGTTGCGCCCGCATGTGACCAGGAAAGCAGGAGCACCGCATGCGCCGGTGGTTGCTTTTGTTTAAGGTAAAATTGAACCCCACTCTCAATATCAAACCCTGACTGAGGGCTGAGGGATGCTGAGGTACAGGGAAGGCAAAAAGAGCGTAGAATTTTCACGTTTGATGCGTGTGGATGAGAGCATTACGCATCTGGTAAGTTTCCACCGTGAACTCGGGAGTCACTAAGGGCGGCAACGTCGCGATGCCACATGCCACATGCCATTCCAGGTCTCTTGTCGATTTAATAAAGGAAATTCTTGGCTGCCTCTGCTGTTGTTGCCTTTCGAAAGTGTTCAAAGTAATTTGGAGCATGCCCAAAATACCTGAGGTACGAGCCATGAGGCAACCACACACACTCTAGCACACACACACACAACACACACTCGCACACACTCGCACACAAACAAAGGATAAGCAATTGATTAATGTGCGCTCCGAGCGCATTACGTTTAATTTTTACATCGAATAGACAAGGCAAATGAATGATGTTGGGATTTGTTCAGGCGACAGTTGACTACCAGCTACTGGAGTTGGAAAAAAAGATGAATGAATTTCTACTTATTTATCCTGTTGTATTTGTATTAAATACCCTGTTTTCAGCAGAAATTTCTGATTAGTATCAGCAATCAGTTTTTAAATTTAATGTTAGTATTTTGTTCTATTTCCCATTTATAACAAACAATCGATTATCTCTTAATATAAAACTAAAGTACGCAAAAGATGAAGCTTATATAAAAAATGTTGTTATTTATAAGTACTATCAATAATCCGTTTTTTATTGAATTGTTCTTTCCATTGAAAAGATTGTTTTTATACGACAGCATCATTTAATGTAATAAATTGAATTAACTTGCATATTAGAAAGAATAATTAATATTGATCACTTTTTAAAAGTCACATTTACTTAATATTTAAAGATTTATTTATGAGGAATCTAGAAAAAATACATTTCTTAATTCTATACATATTAAGTATCGCTTCTGTTCTATCTATATAATCGAAGCTTTGTGGTTTGCTTCAAACTTGTCTCTAGGATATTTATCCGTTTAGCATATTCAAATACTCTGATCATTCCCCGCAGTTTGTTTTGTTTTTGTATTGCTTTTTGCTGTGGTTCCCATTTATATGTAGCCACGTTTGGGAGGTCTTGGATGACACGTAGACCACATGGTGACCCTCTTGATTCACGGGACCAGCAAACGGGACCCACAGCAGGCCATCTACGTAAATTACTAATACGGGGTAGCAGGTGCTGGGTTCGTTTTTGGCCAGTTTCGGGTGCTGTGTCTTTGCATAATGTTTGATTAAATAATGTTAATTTGAAAAAGGGCAAAATAAACGAGAATTGCCTTTGGGGAAAAGAATATTTGTGTAGCTTTTCAGTTATGTTATGTTTAAAATGTATATTTCCGATAGAATAAAAAGTAAATCTTCTATTTATGTTAATTTGAAAGATGCCAAAGTTACACAGAGTTGCCTTTAGGATATATAAATAAATGTAAGCTGTAAGTCAACTTAAAGCTTAAACCTTGCAAACATAAATTTTAATTTGAAAAGGAAATCTTTTCGTGCAATTCCCACAGCTTTTCGTGATTTTTAAAAGAGATTCATTTGTATACAATTTGTATTCTTTCACTGCAATTACATTCTGTTTTTTCCCCTTCCTTTTATTTATTCTTATTTCCTTTTGCTATCTCAACCCTCTGTCCCTTGCGGGTGCTTTGAACTTTGGTCAGCTTTCCACATTTTCCGCCTCCTACAGTACGTGGATTCCACAATTGCAATCATTTTCCATATCTGCACTCCACTATTGTGCTTTCTGTCCAGACTTATGTACTCTATATGCATATAGAGATATGGATATGTATGGATACATACATACATATGTAGTTTGTGCATTTATTCGCTGACATTTATTATTTTTTTTGTGTTGGTTTTTTTTGTTAAGGCTTTCGAAATTGGCTCTTTTGTTTTTCCATCAAATATTTTTCATTCATCAAGTTTTCAATTTACAAAAATGCTCATTCATTCGCACGAACAATTTGTATTCGGTGTGAATTTGTCATGTGCTGATGCTGTCGCGTTTCGGGTATTCAATTGTTTTGTTGTTTTTGCTGCCTTTTCCGATTTTCTATTGTATCTGTATCTGCATATCTCTGAATGTGTGTGCCTTGAACAGTCACAGTAAATACATACACAATCACACATGTATTATGTATACATATTTTTATGTATTTACATATTTAAGGCTTTATGTACATGTTTATTCAGGTCCTCGTTTTGTGTCTGTGCTTATCATTATATTAATTTCATATTTGATTTCCATAGAAATATTTACGCTTATAAATATGTTGAGCCAATTTTGTTCATGTATATTTGCGGCTTTTATACCCTGTTGGTATGTAAGCGAAGGGTATATACTTTAATGCTGACTATATGTTTGCAATGTCAAAATATTTATATTGACCTGGAATATTTGGACCATTTTTATCCAAATTTACATTTAAGGGTAATCTTCCCAATTCTTATATTAGGTAGTTTATCAAAGCGTACAAATATGAGAAGGCGAGAATTCTCTTGAGATTATTTATTTAATATACTCTTTAAATATATTGCTGAAGGGTTTATACAATAAATGATTATTTATACTTTATTCAAATGAAAATAATAAGAAATTGGGTCGAGCATTATCATATTTTCAGTTATTTTCTTATTAATGTTGTTGTATAAATTTGAGCTAAACCAATAAAGTACTAAAGGGTATTTATGTTCATGTAATTCTTAGAAAATATTTGACAAGTGCGAATTTTATGAAAGTTTTTATATAAAAGTATTATTTACTCAAAAGTTGTGATATTTTATAACTCCTGAATACGATATATCATAGAATGTTTCCTTCATTTATTTTACTTATTTAGAGATAAAATTAAGAATTGTGTATCTTGCTTCAGTTATACACATGTGCCTTTTTAATGATAAGTATGATACAATCTATTTCCAGGAATGCACGACGTTGGCCTTTGATGATTGATCCACAGGGACAGGCCAATAAATGGATTAAGAACTACGAGAAAAACAATAAATTGTGCGTCATTCGATTGAATCAAGCGGATTATACGCGTGTACTGGAAAATGCCATTCAATTTGGCTTACCTGTGTTGCTGGAAAACATTGGGGAGGAATTGGATCCCATACTGGAGTCCATATTGACAAAGACACTGTTCAAACAGGGTGGCACACTCTGCATTAAACTGGGTGATTCGGTTATTGAATATAATCATAGTTTCAAGTTGCGTATATTACAAACATTTATTTATATTCATCATAGTAAAGATTTCCTATAACTTTTGACAGATTTTATATGACAACGAAGCTGAGGAATCCCCATTATCTGCCCGAGGTGGCAGTCAAGGTGACTCTTTTGAATTTCATGATTACCACACAGGGATTACAGGATCAATTGTTGGGTATTACGGTGGCTCGTGAACGACCCGATTTGGAGGCGGAAAAGAATAATTTAATTGTCCAGGGTGCTGAGAACAAGCGCATGTTGAAAGAGACCGAAGATCAGATATTGGAGGTGCTTTCATCAGCTGAAAATATTCTCGAGGACGAAACTGCTGTACAGATCTTGAGCTCAGCTAAAGCCCTGGCGAATGACATTAGCGAAAAACAAATTATTACGGAGGCTACAGAGAAACAGATTGATTTGGCACGTCTCAGCTACGTTCCCATTGCGGAGCATTCAACGATTCTGTTCTTTACCATAGGTAATAATAATATTAATATATTCATAAAAACTCTTAATGATTTTCGCTATGTTTACAGTGGAGCTTGCTAATATTGATCCCATGTATCAGTACAGTCTGGTGTGGTTTGTCAATCTTTATATGGGTTCCATTGACAATACCGAAAAGGTCGATGATATTGCTGCGCGTTTAGCGGACTTGAGAAATCATTTCACCTATAGTTTGTACGTCAACATCTGTCGCAGTCTGTTCGAGCGTGTAAGTACCTTAACTTAATGCCAATTATTGTCAAGCAGTTGGTTCAACTTGGGGTCACATTCAGAGTTTGTCCACTCCTTTGTCGTAATTGCGATATAATCCCATTGCGTTCTATTTGAAGCGAGTTCCTGGCTGCTTTATTTTCTTTGTGGCTACCCAACATTTCAGCTTCACTGGGCCATAATAATTCCTAAGCCTGGCCATAACCATTCCTGCCTCGCTGCTGTCACTTCAATTGACCGTCTGAAATGCGAACTGTCCCCCAGGTGCGTCACTGGCGCACTGTGAACTTTGCCATTTAAAATTCTCTGTTTACAGATAATCATTTGAGATAGAAACTGCCAAGTTTATATAAATAGGTTGACTGGCTTAAGAGTTTCACTTGCTCTGTTAAATTTAATCTAGATAACATTTAAAATTTGCAGAGGCTTATGCTAAAGCAACACTGTTAATGCTAATGGCATGTTAACTTATTAATGTTAAAGTAACGCTGTTAATTAGAATGTTTAGTTATATTATGCTAAAAGTATAAACGTTTAAGTGACTGTGCTTAAGAGAATGCTAATTTACCATTTCATTTTCAATGTGAATAATTTTTTAAATCATATACGTTAAAGTAATGCTGTTGAAGCCATTAATTACAACTTTCTCTTTGATTAATTTTTATATTTCCACCTGGCTTGCACTTTTCAAAGGGGAACTCAATTTTTCATGCTCATCTGTGACATGAACCTGAGCCATTTATAACTAACTATCTGTTATTCAGCAATCATTTCACCGTCCTCTGTGCCACTTTCACAGTGGAAATAATATTATTACGTAGCTGGAATCAAAGCGTGTGCATAAAAAAAAACTAGAGAGGTAAAAAAGAGAGAGGGCAGGTCTTTGCTGGCTTCATGATGTTTTCAGTCAATTATGCGATGTGCCCTTTGCCCTTCGCAAAAAGCTCGCCTTTGATCCTTGGCTTTTAATTATCTTGTGTAAAATGAAGAGTGAGTGTGAGGCAGAGTTGGAATGTTATCTGGGGATTCTTTTATTTTTAAATTGCTTTGATTTAAGTGGGTAGCGAACCTTTTTACTTATGTAAACCCATGTGTAACCCATTTAATGCGTGAGTGAAGCACGAAAAAAGTGGGAAAAAGGAGGAGAATGTTGCCAACGAAAGTCAGCTAATGAAATTTTTACCCCATGACAGGATAAGCTCTTGTTCTCGCTCATATTAAACATCAATCTGATGAAGCATGAAAACCTGATTGACAACACCGAATGGATGTTCCTGCTCACTGGCGGCATTGGCCTGGAAAATCCATATAAGAATCCCACACCCTGGTTGGGTATACAAAATTGGGATGAACTTTGCCGTCTGTCGAATCTTCCCAGTTTCAAAGGACTTCGCGAAGACTTTACTGCAAAAGCATCCAATTGGAAGGCGCTATTTGATGCGAAGATTCCACAAGATAATTTATCTATACCCAAGGAATGGGCAAGTCGTCTAACCTTGTTCCAGAAGCTGTTATTGCTGCGCTGTTTCCGACCGGATAAACTGGTGCCAGCCGTGCTAAACTTCGTCGCTGCAGAGTTGGGTGCCAAATTTGTGGAGCCGCCGCAGTTCGATTTGGCTGCATCTTTCGGTGACTCTCATTGCTGTGTGCCAATGATATTCATTCTTACGCCTGGCTCGGATCCAACGGCTACACTTCTCAAATTTGCCGAGGATCAAGGGTTTGGCACGAATCGTTTGTTCTCGCTGTCCTTGGGTCAGGGACAGGGTCCCATTGCCATCAAGATGATTGATGAGGGCGTCAAACTGGGCAATTGGGTGGTGCTCCAGAATTGTCATTTGGCTGCCAGCTTTATGCCATCGCTGGAGAAAGTCTGCGAGAATCTTCTGCCCGATTCAACGCATCCCGATTTCCGTCTATGGTTGACTTCCTATCCAGCTGAACATTTCCCGGTTGTGGTGCTGCAGAATGGCATCAAAATGACCAATGAACCCCCCAAAGGATTGCGTTCTAATATCTTACGATCAATGATAAGCGATCCTATAAGCGATCTCGAGTGGTATGAATCCTGCACCCAACCGCGCGTCTTCAAGCAATTGATCTATTCGCTGTGCTTCTTCCATGCCGTCATCCAAGAACGTCGCTACTTTGGACCCATCGGCTGGAATATACCCTACGAATTTAATGAGACGGATCTTCGAATTTCTCTGATGCAGTTGCGCATGTTCCTCAACCAATACGAGACGGTTAACTACGATGCCCTACGCTATTTGACTGGAGAGTGTAATTATGGTGGTCGTGTCACCGACGATTGGGATCGTCGTACTCTTAAAACGATATTGGATAGGTTTTATCATCCCGCTGTCATTGATCTGGAGAAACCATACTATTTGGATGATACTGGATTCTATTATATACCCGTCTTTAAAGACGTTGATTTATATTTGACGTTTACCAAGGAATTGCCGCAGATTTCTGCGCCTTCTATTTTCGGTTTCCATGCGAATGCCGATATTATGAAGGATCAACAGGAAACGGATATGTTGCTCTCACACACGCTGCTGACACAGGTAAGTAGGATTTCAATAGGGTCAAAAGCACCCTACCTTAGTAGAAAATAGAATCTCTAGCTTGTAGCATTTGAGCTGCTTTAATATCTGCTAATATTCCTTGCTTAATTTTAACTGCCTCTTTAAAGGAACGTTGGGTAAGTAAACTTGTAGAATCTTTATATAAGATCTATAACTGAATATTTTGCTCCAAAACATGCGTACAATTAAATTTTAAAAGGATCTCCATGAGAAACGCGTAAGTTTCAGGCTCCAGGTTCCATTGTATTTCTCTGCTTTCAAGTTCATTTGTAATTGCTTTCCATGCTTGCGCTGTAGAAACTGGAGAAAACCCAAAGGGTTTACGTAGATGTTTTGTCGAAACGATATCCCGAAAA
Organism: Drosophila limbata; assembly: GCA_963924055.1. Lineage (NCBI taxonomy): Eukaryota > Metazoa > Arthropoda > Insecta > Diptera > Drosophilidae > Drosophila > Drosophila limbata. The sequence goes on from OZ001353.1 coordinate 15,495,931, forward strand.
CCTATTCCTACCCACCTGTCCCACATGTCCACCCTTCCTTGCGCTCTACAATATGCCACTGAAGGACACAAGCACCTCGGCTGACGACAGCGAAGGCTCCAAGGCGCTGACACCCGAAGAGGTCGTGACCAATGTGGCCACCGATATCCTGGACAAACTTCCCAAACTGTTCGATCGGGATGCAGCCCTGTTGCGTTATCCCACACGCTACAATGAGAGCATGAATACGGTCTTGGTGCAGGAAATGGTGCGATTCAATGTCCTTTTGAATACGATAAGAACGAGCTTAATTACATTGAGAAAGGGCATCAAGGGTAAGTTGCAGCTCTAAGCATTTTTTAAGCAAAAAGATTGTAAATTGTTACACTTTTTTAAAATGGTGATTGTTATTTTTAAAAATGCTTTGCGGAATTTATTTCATTTCAAATTCGAAGTGATTATCTATTTGCTTGTGCTATGTTTTAAGCAGGGATTAAAACCGAAACGAATATCGGTTTCAGTTACGGTTTCGGTTATGTTCGCATTTCGGTTTTCGGTTATTCAAAATCTTTGAATAAAGGTTTCGTAACGGTGAACCGGGTTTTGTATGTTTCGGTTTTGAAATACCGGTATGGTTTCGGTTCACAAAAAAAAAATTTTTTTGCAAAAAATATAGTTTTTAAATTTTCATTCACACATTTCTTTCACTTATTCTTCAGTTTATTTTAAATTTATTTTATTTGCGCTTATTCAGTGCTATGAAAATTCGATGCAAATTCGATCAAAAATAAAACTTGAAAATTAAAATAAGAAAATTAAAATCAAAAATTAAAATAAAAATTGAGAAATAATTGTTTTTTGAATGTATAAAAAACCGAAATTAACCCTTATAAATGAAACGGTTACTAAACGGTTATTTCGGTTTACAGAATTTCGGTTTTAAGGTTTCGGTCAAATGAAATTTTTTTTTTCGTACGGTTTCAGTTACGGTTTTAAATTTCAATCGGTTTTTACCGGTTAAAGGTTACGGTTTCGGTTAGGGTTTTAATCCCTGGTTTTAAGAAAATTACTTATTATTTGTTGCACATAACTAAAATAACTTTTAATTTGAAATCATTTTAAACAGATTACATTAAATTGGGCTTTGATTTTACTCGCGATGTGATCCAACTGATCGCAACTCATGTTTCTCCTCGGCTGTTCCTTCCGCAGCTGTCGACAGTTCGTAGTTACTGGTAACTACGCTGAACTTTTTCGTAGCCCTGGCATCAAAGAAGGTACTCGGATTATTCTTCCTTGACTCCTTAGGGGCATCATCCTCTTGATCGATTAGAAAAACGCTTGATTTCTGATACAATTCCTCGGGCTTTAAATCTTCGTCCGAATCTCCGTTCGAGTGTACCTTTGATTTCTTTGAGAATTCCTCTGCTTTCATTGAGGATTTCTTTGTAGGTTCATTCAATAGTTCCTTCGATGGTTCCTTGGATGGTTCCTTCGATGGTTCCTTCGATGGTTCCTTGGATGGTTCCTTCGATGGTTCCTTGGATGGTTCCTTTGATGCTTCATTCGAGGGTTCTTTTGATGGTTCATTCGATGGCTCCTTCGATGATTCATTCGATGATTCATTCGATGGCTCCTGTAATGGTTCCTTTGATGGTTCCTTTGGCTTCTTAAATTGTTCTTTCGATGGTTTCTCCACTTGGCTTTCTGGTCCATCGTCCAAATAAGATGAACCTTCGCCAAAAATGTCTTCGTTCTCCTCTTGCTCTCCTTCTTGATTCCACCAGCTGCGCTCATCATCTGCCTCATATTCCGTATTCTCTTCAGATCCTTCAGTGTATATGAGCTCTTTAAATGCTCCAATTAGCTGATCCTCACGCTTGGTCTGTGTTCCATGATTATCAAAATCGACGCCAATGTCTGACAATGAACTAGACGTTTCCTTTGGCTGATCCTTTTTCATTATATGGCGAAGTGCTCCGAAATCCTCCTCTTTCAATATGTCCATAATACTTTTAATGCTACAAACATCTTCCTCATCGGCAAATTGTTCTGCTGGCATTTCGTTGTAGACATGCCGTTGAACAAATGTATCGTCCTTATAATCGTCCGCATTTTGTGGTCTATCATCTCCCATGTACTTCTCATCGGTAACCAGGTCTTTTGTTATTTTATCGCCCTTCATTTTCTTGAGCAATGAAAGGACTTGAGTGCGAAGATGTATGATGTTCTCCAACTCCGTTTCACCATGAGAATCCGCTTTGGCTCTTTCCAAAATCTTCTCTGCCTCTAATTCGCGAATGTTGTCGTGTTCACTGATGACTTGCCGGGAGAATGCTTTACGTACTTCAACTGGTTCCATGGGATCGAGAGCCATGTTCATTTTCTCCAAAATACCATCAAATACATCGTCAAGGAGACTGTTGTAGGTCTCGTGGGCAATTCGCTCGGTTTCCGTCTTCCAACGTCGACCCGGAACAGCTTGTCGGATGACCTTTCTCAATATGGCCTTTGCCTCTTTGTGGGATGTGGTATATGGCGTATCACTTTCACTTTCCGTTGAGAAGAAGTACAGATCGTTGTCGATAAGGCGATCAATCAGATCACTGGTCAAAGTGCTTGCGATATCATAAGTCTCCATCTTTTCCCAGATCTGTGAGAAAATCACATCATCGATAATGTACTTGGCTATCAGAGTCTTCTCGTACTTGAGCACCAATGCATTCAGCTCTGGGAAGACCATACCTCGTAATACTTCCCGCAATGGTTCATAGGTCAACGGGGTCTGGATGAGCTTGAAGCTCTCGAGCCAACGTTGAATATCCTGATCGATTTGTTTGGCCAAAGTGACAACAGCTTCGGCGGCATCTCGCTCGGCAATGTGCGCCATATCCGTGGTCAGAATGGAGTTGATAAAATCATCGGCAACATCATGATGAACCACATTGCTCTGCTGGAAGATGTCCTCGTAGAGCGTTCGCATATTGTTCTCCTTCTGACGTAATCCCGCCTCGGCGGCTTCACGTCGCCAGCGTTCCTTTTGGGCGAGTATCGAGAAGAAGTGAAGTTTCCGCTGCTCCTTCAGCCGTTCCATTTCCTCGGACAGGAATTGCATAATCCAGCCAATGGTGCTGCCCTCGTACATGTGCAGCAACTGCTCCAGATCCTCATGACTTCGTTCCTCCAACATCTGCTTGGCAATATCCGGACTATTCTTACGCCGCTCCTCGTCCTCGAGGAAGTTTTGTATGGCCAGCAGCTGTTCGGGCGATAGATCCTCGTGTCGAGTCGCTTCCGTACCCTCGGTGCGTCGCACGCGATCCTTAAAGAAATGTGTGGCGTCCACATCCTCGTAATTGAAACTGATGCGAGAATCCACCTCGGATGGCGGCTTTGGTCGACGCTTCAGGCATTTGGGAGCCGTCTTGGGCTTGGCTGCCTGAGATCTGAGACTCTTCAGGGACTCGTAGAGTTTCTGTAGATGCTTATCCGAGCAGAAGTTCTGCTCATATTCCTTCACATATTCCTTGGGTTTCGACCATTCCTTGAGCTTGGTAAAGGGACACTCCAACATGTCCATATTGACGCGTTTCTCCAGATTATCGATGCGCATGTCAAAGGCCTTGCGGCCGTCACCCACGAAATTGCGACGGGCGGGATCGACGCCATGTCGCATGAGTGGACCGTAGAACTCGGAGGTGGGTGATCCGAGGGCCTGCATGGGACTCTGCTTCTTCCAGCGACGCGAGGTGCCCGAATGCTCGATTTGAAGGCGTCGCATCGCACGTTGATACTGAATCTCGTTCTTGGTCAGACCATGTTGGCGACGCTTCTCAATTGTCTCGCAGGCGACTTCAATGCGTGTCTTGGACGCGTCGTGCATCTCCTGCTCCCGCTTATCAAACATGCATATGACAATCTCTAGTCGCATCATCTGGCACTCCTGTATGTATTCCTCCCGCTCAATCCATTGCTCCCACTCGAAGGCCTCCAAGATCGGACGATATTTGCTTTTGATGATACTTTCCCTTGCCTCATGCACTTGTTTCATGAAGTTTGTCTTCAATGCCTTGTTGAAGGCCCAACGCTTGCGGGCACGTTCCAAAATCTCCACCTCATAGAGACCCGGCGGCTTATCGCCCGGCAGCAGTGTGGCCAAATTGAATAGCTCCAAATTCTCATCCTTTTCCTTGTCGAGAATCTCCGGCAAGTAGGCAACTGTTTGTGCCGAGGACTCCCTATATCATGAGAGTTCTTTTGAGACGAGTTTCTCTGGCATTTCAATTTGTTTACCTACCTATACAAGGTTTGTGTTGCCTGATCCTTGTAGGGTCGCTTGTCCACAAATTTGGGAAAGTAATCGCATTTGGTTGTGTAATCCTTGACGCTCTGCAGCGAATCTCGCATCTTCACCTCGAAAGTGATGACATTTGTGTCGCGATCCGTAAGAAAATCAATGCCCGGTGCTTTAAATTGACACTCACTGTCCGTGCGTGCCAACCAACCGACCTTACGCTCTGCAGGATTATTGGCACCTGTTCATGGGAAGAAATATATAGCGGAAACTCTGTGACTGTTATAAGTTATTAAATATAAATTACAACTAGAATTAATCTGCAATCATACTTCTAAAAAATAACATAATTTAAATTCCAGCTGCACTAAGAATAATTTAAAAATAATCAAGTGGGAAATGCTTTAGTCGAGTTCCCGACTATAGGATACGCGTCATTTATTTAACCCCATGCCGCTGTTCGACAAGTCGAAAAGTAAAATTTTAAACTTTTAGAGGAATTTTTTTATTTAAACCAATGTGTTCAATTCCAAACGGAAAATTAAGAAAATTAGAAAATCCAGAAAATGTTCACTCTAGTCATCCCATATTTAAAAAAAGAATGAAATTAAAAAAAATTTTAATTCAAAAAAATGTGAATTTAAATTTAATTTTTAGCCTCATTCGATTTTACAAGGTCCCAATTAGTCAAGAAACGAAAAACTCTACTACTACTACTACATTACTGGCCGATCTTATTGCGATTAAGTAGGACAAGAGCTCATATAATATATAGGGGCGTGGCAAAAATTTGAAACAAAATTTATCTGCGTGGGGTTTATAGAAGTCTGTGTGCCGAATTTGGTTGCTCTAGCTCTTATAGTCTCTGAGATCTAGGTGCTCATACAGACGGACGGACGGACGGACGGACATGGCTAAATCGACTCGGCTGTGGATGCTGATCAAGACTTTATAGGGTCGGAGATGCTTCCTTCCCTGTTACATACATTGCAACGAATACAATATACCCTTTTTACTTATTTTTTAAGTAACGGGTATAAAAATTATTCAATACACTAAGCAAATCCCATAAATTTTATTCAATGTGCATAATATTCACTTCTTTTTGAAAAGTTATATAAAATGGAGAAAACATAAGTTTTCACATATGCAAAGAAAATTAAATTAGTATGACAGGCTTGTTATAATTATTTTTTAAAATATATGTTTGAAATAACACTCATTAACTATTTAAAATTAATTACAAAATAAGCATTGATCCGCAATAAATATACTGTTTGCCATCTCTGTCGACACTCACCTCCTGCTACACGTGGATCCTGCGAAGGATTTGTGATCAAACATGATGTTAGACCCGTTTGCATTTCCGAATCCTTTACGGTGGTTTGCTGTGATGTCTGCACCACAGGTCGATGTTTGCTGAAGGTAACACGCTTGGCGTGCTTCGGCGGCTCCACCAACAATAGTGACTCCTTGGATCGCACCTTTTTGACATCGGAAACGGAAACGGAAAGTCGAGGAGAGCTGTGCTTCGATGTGGAGCTGCTATTGCGAATGCGTCGAGCCTCAAAAAGCACATTCATTATGCCCGGATCTGGGCACTTTCCCAAGTCCTGAGTTGGCATTTTTTGTATTTATCTATAATTACGCTTTATTCATCAACTATTTATTTGTACACAATAATTCCTAAACTTGTGCTTATCATTTATAAGTGTTTTTCACGTTCGCTGTCCGATTTATAATTGAATTTTCAATTCGATTCGCCTACTTGATTAACTTAATCAACAACTTTTTGCTTGACTTTTATTCAATTTATTTATTTCTTTTTTTTCTTTAGGTCTCGTAGTAATGTCCGCTGCTGTGGAGGCGGTCTATAAGTCTGTGCTTATTGCCAAGATACCTGGAATGTGGGCTAGCAAGTCCTATCCCAGTCTCAAGCCACTTGGCAGCTATGTCACTGACTTTTTGCGACGTCTAGAATTTCTGCAGGTGAGTCGAGTCGAGTCTCTCATGGTAACCAACTTGTTGTTGTCCGGGGCAGCAAGTTTGTTTATTATTTGCCAGGGCCAAATCGATAGGCCCTACTTTAGCAAATGTTGACCCTGTTTTCTTCTTTCTCTTCACTTAGCATTGGTATGACCACGGCGCTCCACCGACCTTCTGGTTGTCCGGGTTCTTCTTTACCCAGGCCTTTTTGACGGGCGCCCAGCAGAATTATGCCCGAAAATATGTAATTTCCATAGATCTGTTGGCCTTTGACTACGAGGTGCTTTCTCTGGAGGAGAATCAAATGGAGGGCACTGAAGCACCCGCCGATGGAGTCTTCGTTTATGGCATCTTTCTCGAAGGCGCCTGTTGGGATCGCAAGAATAAATATCTGGCCGAATCACGACCGCGAGAACTCTTCGATACAATGCCTCTCATTTGGCTGAGGCCATTGAAACGAAGCGATTTACCAGAGAGGCATAGTTATACCTGTCCCATGTACAAGACGGCTGAGAGACGTGGTGTTTTGTCCACCACAGGACACAGTACAAACTTTGTTGTCGCCATGCTCCTCAGCTGTAATCCAAACACGCCCATTGCCCATTGGATTATACGAGGCACGGCGCTTCTTTGCCAGTTGAGTTTCTAAATTGCGTTCAAACGCTCGATATCGGCAAATACGAGTCTATATTTTCTATATTACACAACTTAGCTTGATTATGTGTATAAATAAATTATCAGCTAGAACGTTGCAGAAGATCAGATAGATTAGATCAATGTTCGATATATGTGAATATAATTGAATGGACTTTATAACTTGGCGCACTCGGGAGTTTTCGGGGTAATTAAAAAAAAATTCAGAAATTTAATCTAAATCGAAGCAAGCAGACTTCAAAATGGGTAGAAAAGTGATTTTAAACTAAGAATCTTTCTAAAAATGATTTAAATAGGGATTCTATTCAGAACAAATTGTATTGAGAACTCATTTTGTAAAACAAAGTCTACACCAAAGAATACTTGAACATTAATTAAATGGGAGCACCAGTGAGAGTGTAAACCACACAAACAACTGTAATATCAACCATAAACCAGACTGTTTGCTGTCTCTCTCTGCTTCATATTTTGATTAAGGGTTCATTTGATATTGTTGTGGTTTTTCCCTTTGGGTTGTGCTCATCAATTTCAATTGAAGCAGAGATAGAGAAGTCGCCCAGCCTGATGCAGATAAAATTTAATAACTGAGCATGGCACATTAAAGTTCCAACTTGTTGTGCTTCAAGACTGCAAAATAAATTACCCTCAATGGCTTGGATTTAACTCGGAGCAATTCCGGGCGACTCTTGCAAGGCACGTTAATCATTTATTATCTGACATGACTGTGATTATTTAACTTTAAGCCTGTTTTTACAGCCATTTTTCATTTTAAGCTGAGAGTTTTTCTATCTTTTTTATTTAATTTTTTTTGTATTGTGCAGCTTTTTATAGGGTTGCTTAAATTTCTTTTATAATTTATGAGTAAAGTTTTGAATTGGTGCCAAAAATAAACGTGTTTCGATGACGATTACGCGCAACACTTGAGAAACATTCAATTTATCGTTGGCTTAAAGCGCTTTTCCGACTTACTTTGGACGAACTTAAATTAGTTCAATCATTGGGCAATTACAAAATACAGCGGAATTGGGTGGAGTTTTACCACCTGCTAGGGGAGTTTATCGCCTTTTTTTCGCCGTGCTTATCGCGCCTATTAATTATAGCACTCAATCACTTGAAAATGCCTTCACTCTGCTCGCCCATTAATTACCACCTTCAAGCGGCAAATGCTATTTATCAGCAGTAGGAATCCATCCCCAATCTCGGCCCCATCCGTGAGCTGCCTGCTCATTGGCTGCTCAGTCAGCTGTGCGTGACCCCATCAAAGATAATGTTGCTAATTAAGCAACAACATTTTCACAAACTGTTTAAAGCATTTAGATAATGTTGAAATCTGCTTGAAATCTTTCCCTCCTCTCCGCCTCCACCATTTTTAAAATCACAGAATTTCTTAAAAGTCGCCATCTTGTATTGAAAGGGTGAAATGGTTTGTGCTGAGAGTGAAGGTGCATCTCTAGGGAGAACGGCTATCAGTCGTAATATTACAGTGTCTGTCATTAGTTATTTGCCCAGGGAATTCACTAAAGATATCATGATGCTTACGATATGTAAAATGTTTTGACATTTCTTATGATTATATTGACATTTCTTATTATTATATTTAAAAAGTTAAAATTAAAGCTTGCAATAAAATTGTAGTTTAAAATAATACTTAAGACTTGATTCTGATTTTTTGTAAAAAATCATGCCAACTTCAAACTTTTATAGCTTTGCCAAAACTGAACAGATTTCCAGGCAAAACTTTGATATGCTTTCATAGTTTGACATTAACATTTGTTCTGCATTCAATTTAAAATAATTTCGTTAAACTAATTTTGTGCCTCAAGATATCGATTTTTAGAGTGTTGGCTGTTTTACTATTTCATACTTTCTTCTATTTCTATTTTCACTCTCATCTTTGTTTTTTTTACAAATAATAATGCGTATTTATGAGCAAACAGCGAAATTATATTTACTTGCGCTCGCTCTGTCAATATTTGCATGCAATTAATTTTCCGGGGCCAACAACAACAGCAGCCACAACAAGGATGACAACAACAACAACAGCGGCGAATCAAACGAAGCGTAACGTGGCATCCGCATCCCAAAAACGTCTCATCGTTGAACAATTTACATCCCTCTTCTGGCACTTTACTTTATATGTATAGTACATCTTTCCACTTGGGGGGCCATGACAATTTATTCTAAAAAGTATTGCTAACGAAGGAATCGAAGAGGAATCGCTGAGATGTTGTTCTTGTTATTGTTGTTCTCGTGGTTGTATCTGTTGTTGTTGTTGTTTTTGCTGATGATGGCGCTGATAACGATGCGGCAACTTTGGCAAGTTTCCCCTCATTTTCCTCGCCCCTTTTCACTTTCCACAAGTTCGTCTTGAACGGAACTTGAACGTTAATGCCGGGCAACATTTTCTTTAAAACTTCGTTTGCTTTCGACTTTTTTAATTAAATTTTCAAGCGTAAGACAAATAAAATGTGCAAAGTTGCTAAATTGTTGCCTAGGCCTGGTCTTCCCCTCACCTCCCCTCCCCACCCCCATGGCCTTCTTTGCTTCTTCGTCTCTCTCTTTTGTCCAAAAAAATGAAGACATTTAACTACTAAATTCAACTCGTTTCATTTAATGGCCTGCCCAAAGGCAGATCTCTGGAACGGATTGCTTGATTTTATGTTATCAAAAATATTTTCGGGCACTTAAATTAATTTATCTCTCTCTCTCTCTGGCGTTACACAACATCCATTTTATAGTAGGGAAAGTGGGACTATGTGGGGACAGGCCGAAATAAATTAATGCTCTAATGTCAGAAAATTGTAAATCAATATTTATTCATAATACGCGCTTGGGGAATATTTAAAAATATATGATGTTTGTAACACGGATTTCTGAAACTAAATCGCAGAATTAAGCTTGATTTGTTAGTTTATTATTTGTTTATTGCATAAGTACATTTGGAATATATATCTATTATATTTCATTCAAAACAATATAATTTTATTGTCGTATTGGAGTATACTTAATTGTTATGGAAAACTTAAGGGTATACAATCTTTGTCTTTCCAAATCTTATTCTGCTTTTTATTTCTTTTTGTAATGCATTGGCTTTGTGTTTGGATTTCTTTGGCGCTTATGTTGATAAATTTATGACATGAAATGTTTTGGCATTACTTTTGGACGTTTTATCTGCAGCCACGTTTCAGTCAAAGGTAGGCGTGGCTTATTGTATATTCCAATGGCCGTTGCTACACAGACATAACAAAATATGTCTCTATATCTAGAGATACACATAATTTTGTAGGTATGCATGACAATTTGTAAATTTATGTGCAGAAATTTACATTTTTTATGTGTAATATATTGTTGTTGTTTATACGTGGGCACATTCCCAACATAGTTAGTTTGTGACTAGGCCGGGAATTGGCTTTGAGAATTGAGAATGCAGACTTTCGGGCTGGGCGCTTTTGGGCGCCATTTATCAACTCTGGGGCAAAAACATAAAATTGCACTTATGCAGCCCAAGAAAGCAACCAATCTCTAACCAAGCCAACCAACCATCCAGCCATTACCGAGAAACCCAGTCAAGTGCATGTGGGCCATGCATAAAGCGTATTCACATATTCAGGGCGCACATCTTCGTTGAGTTTTCCTGGGTGTGTGTGTGTGTGTGTGTTTGTGAGTGAGTGTGTTTTGCCCTGCGCCCGATAGTCTCAACCGCATAAATTGCTTTAGCACCAAAGGGGTTTGTGTCAAAATCAGACCGAAAAGAATCCAAAGCGAAGACGCGTCCGGTTCAAGAAATGAAGTTTATGTGAAGAGTGATGGTTTTAATATACTCTGGGGAATATCTTTATATTTATTTTGTTTATTCTACCTTTTATGTTATATAATATATATTATATACATATATTATTATATTATAGCGTATCAAACATTTTATTATTTCATATTTTTCAGTATCATGCATCTTAATCTTTATCGTCATTAAATATATTTTTTTTGATCTATCTTTCAGATTTAAGCTATAGTCTAGCATACCCTATGGAACTTGCCAAAAACTTGTATATAGTTTGGCAAAAGTTTTGCCTTAATTTTGAGCAGTTGCTCTTTCAGTTACAGCCAAAAGTTTTTCTACTTCAATAAGCTGGCGGCAAAGCAACTCACGCATATGAAGTGCAGATACAAATGTGACAGCAAATGTGTGTGCGAGTTTGATTGTCCATGTGTGTGTGTGTGTGTATGTGTTTGTGTAGCAGCCATTTTACTTGTGTGCTATAGCAAATCAGCTTACAACTTAAATTGAGGCACTTTCGTTTAGCTTCACTTTGCATGTTCGTGCTTTTTGCGCAATTCCTTAAGAGCCAGCGGCAGCAGGATATTCTAAGCACAATGACAAGGAGACTGGCGGGCTGACAAATAGAAGAGAGGAGAAGGAAGAAGAGAGAGAGAGAGGGAGAGGGAGGTAGCAGAATGTAGCAAAGAAACCGCCGCTGGCACAATTTAGTTCCTGCGGGATATGTAGAATTTGTTGTTGTTGTCTTGGTTGGAGACAACTTTTCACTTGCTCTATTTACCATCCTATGTAATATGCGTGTGTTTGTGTGTGTGTGTGCATGAGCATTGGAATAAATCAAGGGATTTTTGGGATTTCGGTTTTTGCTTAGCTTAGTTCTCTCTTCTTTTTCTCGGGTGGAGTTTCCTGTCTACACATGTGCAGGTCCCCTAATTCAGAGCTGGAGTGGGAGTTGTGGTAAGGCATTAGTTTGGAAAATTGTTTAGTCCACCGCAGGCCAAGCCGAACAACAAGTTGTTGTTATCTCAGGACAAATTCTGTCGGAAAACTCAAATAGAAGTTAAAAACTTTGCGACATGCAATTATGAACAATTTTCTTTTTTCGCTTTTGCTTTTTTGGATTTTGTTTTCCTGTTTTTTGGTAAGCTCAGAAAATCCAAGAAAATCAACCTTATTTGTATTGAAATCAAGGAGTTTAGTTAAATTGAATTTGTTGGGCTTGATTTGAGCCCATGTGCCATATGCACTTACCACTAATTAAGGACACACTTTGTCAACCCAACTTTGTATGCATTATTGATAATATCTTAGCAGGGTTGTCAGGGTAACTCTAATTACTCTGAGGCAACCAGCAAGTCGCGCTTCAGAATGCCTTTGATGTCCTTTGACAAGCAGCCCAGCCTTATCTCTCAACCTCTGTCTCTGTCTCTCTCTTTGTGGAACGTTGTCAAATGTGGTTAGTTAAATGTTATGACATATTAGCATAATAATATCAAACATTTGCGGTATTCCCTGCTCTCTGTGTGTGAGTGTGTGTGTGTGTGACTAACTGTTCAGCATTCCCTTTGGTAAAGCAAATGCCTCGTTAAATGCAATACATCAGCTGCAAATTAAGAACAAAATTGCTTTTTCATGCAATTAATAATCAACTGTCGCATTTATTCAGTACGAAAACAAATATAGACAAGTCAGAAGCTAAATGGCGGAAGTGTGAGACTTTAAGATATCCAGTAAACGCTCCTCAGTTCTTTCAGCCTCTAGTTTTCAGTCTAAATCTGTCTTCTCATTACTAATTATCTATTTAGCTTGTTAACGTCAACTAAAGCATAACTAAAATGTAAATGTTAAATTTAAATTTAAAATTAAATAATATCATTAATGGAATATGTTTTTCCAGTTTATAAAATTATTTATAAATATCGAAAGCTTAACATAAAATGTATGATGTATGGTTATTGTCTTAGCACATTAATCGATTTTAAATTATTACAGGGTATGGCTAACAACATCAAAATAAATTCAAGGCTCAGTCAGTGTCTCGAAGCGTGAAATTAAGTGCACATAAATGTGAATTTCAAATTGTAAATGTAGAGCACTCACGAATCATACTGACAAATAATTCCAATTGATTTTGTACGATTATTTGGAATTCTGGCTTGTGCATCAATTAATTGATAATTAAATTTCCATAAAAAAACGTTGCTAAATACTCAGAAACGAAAATGATAGAAGCAAATATGCGTGCCATTCATTGCGTATGCGTATTATTTCTGGTCGAATAAATAAAATGGATTTATAAAGCAAAAGTATTTTTTTTAATGCTATTTTGCTTTCTTTGATACACATGAGGATGTTCTGCTGAGTCAAGGGTATTAAAATGTATTGAAAACATGGAAATATTTGTTACTCAGAATTTAAAAAATCTCTTTTCGTCTGGTTGGTATGAGTAAATAGAACGTTCAGAGATTCTCAAAGCATTTCGATCGAAAAACCAACGTGGCAAATTAAATTTTCTGTTGTAGCTGAGTTCAAATTGTGCAAATTATTTGACTGTCCTTCGTTTGGATGCGAATCAAATTAAATGCCAGTTGGGTCAAACGAACGAACGAGCGAACGCCAGCCCTTGACATTTAATTAAATAAGAGTCAGGCAGCTAAAAGAATCCAACAACATGACCAATAACTTTCTACCTATGGTTACATTTTGATATTGTTGTTGTTGCTGTTGTTGTTGTTGTGTTTGTCGCTGCTGTTTCTGCTTGATTTTCGTTAACTTTTTTCATTTATTTGCGATGCTGGTCACAGCTGGGTGAACGCGCACTTTCTAATACTTTCTTTTTCATTTCTCCTCTTTTCATTCTTTTTTTTTTCTCCTCTGTTTGCCATTTGCCTTCTCGCACTTTGCGACAGCTCATAAAATGTGAGCGATACGCATTAAAACTGTGTGTGTATGTATGTGTGTGTGGGTGTGTGTGAGGTGTGTGCTGGCTTTGACACTGAAGAATGGCCCGAGGGTGTCGCTGTTTCCGCTCCTGCTCCGCATGGTTGTGGGGTGCGACGCAATATTATGATGAGCCGGCAAAAGCAATATGAAAATGAGGCAACTGCAAGGATACACCGTACTTAGCCGGCAGGCAAAGGTCCTGTACGCCGCTGCATACTTAGCGCAAATAAAAAAATATTTATACATATATATTTCCTAATAAGCAGAATGCTCGGGCTTTAAGACATGCCTCGTATTTGTTCACATAACAAGGAAATCAGATTGCACTACTTACTTAATTGCCAACACTCCGTCTGACTCTCTCTCTCTATCTCTCTAAATATCAGTTTTATTCATCATTCAATATCAGCAAAAATATAGCGACAGGTGGCCCAAAACACTGCTTACTAAGCAGTAAATACTCTGATGTGTGCGAACTCAATTTGAATTTAAATATTTGAAGGGATTTTTTTTTGTACGCTAAGCTGACTTCTGATGTGTGTCGAAAAACAAATACTTTTATTCAAAACAATTCCAATGAAATTGAAAATGAAAATTATATAAGCGGATGAGCTGACACCCTCATTGAAAATATGCCAAACACTTTTATCTTTGTCGTATCGCAAATGAAATACACTCGACAGTTGGCACAGAATCAGATTAAAAAAAAAGAAGATTTATGTTTGAAGTATTCGTTCATTATGTTAAACTAAATATTAGCTATATTATATCATGGAAAATATATGTAATATCTGTTTGAAAGGGTAAAGGAAATGTGAACAAATTTATATAGATGTGCCTATTTATGATATTTATTAATTGTTCGCATTTCATTTTGCCTTTTAGCATTTTATATTATATATATAGATTCATTAAGCTGCAATTTTTAAAAAAGATTTAATTTCAATTTTTTTATATTATTTTTTCCGTCATTTTGTGTGCAATTAAATTGCGTAAGCGTTTATTGCTCCCGGGTGGAAATGTTTTTATGCATATAATATTAAAATTTGTCTCTTTTTTTGTTAGCATTTTGATATTTTCATTTTTAATTGGTTTTAATTTTTTTGGATTGCCGCATAACGAGCGAGTTCCTGGGCAACGGCCATTAATGCAATGCGGTTGAGCTTTTTTTATGCGCACTGTAATTTTGCACCAGAAATACATCGAATTTGTAAAAAATTGTTTAAAATGAGGTGTTGCTTCATTAAGTATGAAAATTATTGCCATTTGCTTCAATTAAATATTCATATGAATCTTGTACCCTGTAATCATAATTTATAATAAAGGGTAATCAAGAAATATCACGAAGCTTAACATGTAAATAAGTTTTGAAGCAATAAGTTGAATATAGAATTGAGTGGAGCAATGTCGTACCTCTTCTTTAAATTCTGGTTATAGGGTATTTTCTAGGTCAGGACCTGTCACACAAACGAGCTTATTTGTTTTGAAATAATCAATGCTTAGGCAAGCAGAAGAAAATTGCATTTATTAATTATTTATTCATGTTTTATTGCTAAAAGCGAGCCAACACAAAATTAATTTGAATTTAAAAAAGTTTCTCAGAACTTAAATGGTTTTTGACTATAATAAAGTTTTGTTATAAAATGAAAAATGCAAAAATGCTGAAATTGAAACGTGATCAGTGTCAAATTAAATTTTTGAAAGACTAGTCCCAAAATTTATTGACTTCTGAAAATTATCTTCCTTGAAAAAAAATTAAATGAGCTTATTCTAACGGTTCCCAGACTGAGAAATTCTTCTGCTTATAAATTATTTGAAAACTGATGATAGAATTCATAGTGCTACCTTTTTGAATAAACTGTACGTGTGCGCCGAAAAGTATGCTATAGAAAATGTCGTACAATATGCAAATTCTAGAAATTTGTGCATAAATTCGTGTTGGCAACTTCAAGCAATTTTGTCATGTAAATTTTGGGATATTTACCAGAAAGGAAAAAAAATATAAAAAAACCCACACATTGTTGGGCCATTTTGCGCAGCTTCAATAAAGTGTTAATCAAATACACAACGGTAGAACGATAAAATAGAGTGAGAGAGTGCGAGTGTGGCAGCGGAAGAGAGAGAGAGAGTGAGAGAGACATAAAAGAAATTGGCTTAAAGGCTTCGGGCCTGACATTGGTTGTGAAGCCATGTAAAGCCAATTTATTTGCATTCCGTCTCTGTAGTCACGGCAACATTTTTATGAAGCGCGAAGCATTAAAAATCATATAAAATTTCCCTTTGACAAAGCACAAAGGGCAGACGAACCCAAACCCTTGCCACGGTCCCACTCAATCCCGTAGTCCGCACTATTAAGACTCCGGGGCAATGTGTGTCTGTCATCCCATTCAGCTGCCTTTTTGCTGCATTCAGCTTCCCCGGCCAAGTACAACAAGCATCATCAAATGCAGCACATACCGGCCGGGGCAGACAGTCGAGTCACCCTCCACCCTTCATCGTTCATCCTTCACCCATTTCGTGTTGCCTTTGGCCTTCTGCCCACGACCCACGACCCTCCTCCGACCGTCAACCCTCAGCCCTCAACCCTAATCGAGGGATGTGGCCAACCCCCTCGTTTTGCGCTGATTATAAAATGCAAAACTAGCTACCCGAAACTTGCTTTTTTGTTTACATTAAATTTGTTTTTCTCCTCCCCTAATACTTTTCTCAAATATTTTTAATGCATATATAGAGATAATAAAAAGATTTTAAAGCCCTTTAAAGCTGTCATTGTTGCAGTTGTTGTTGTTGTTGCTCGACTGCTGCTGGAAGCTGTATTTCATGTGTCCAAGCTGCTGTAGTTGCTGCCTCTGCTGCAAATAATATGCTGCCCCTATGTAATTTGCCTTATGCTGCACAGATTTTCTTGCCGCCACAAGATTGCACAGTGGGAAGAACAACTAACTTCTTGGTATAAATATCAATGTGAACTTACAACACAATAATAATGGAAAATAAGTCGCAGCCAAAGTCTTTATTTCAATATTATTCTTTAAATGCTTTCAAACATATCTCAACAAAATGTCAATCATTATTCTGAAAATCATTTTAACTATATTTTTAAACCATCTGAGTTTTTACATATTTGCACTTTTCTTAAGCCTCGTGTAAGTAGTAATTAATCTATGAAATCTGTATCATTTTATACAAAAAGAAAATATAAATTTTGATACATAAAAATATTAATGTAAAATATTTCTTTCTTTAGAAATATGGAGTTCCGGATTCATTTTATGTTTTCGAATTTACATTCTTTAGAATCTGCAAGTTCGTCAATAACATATTAGAAAAATCTCAAATTCTTTTTACAAAATCTATTCATTATAGGAATATGAAATATAACGAGCGCCCAGTTAAACTCAATAATTGGATAATTGCGTGTCTTAAATGTCAGTGCTGTTTCCACTGTACATGGGAATGCTTACTGAAAAACCTAATTAAATTCAGTTCATAGTTGGTTATGCTTCGCTTGGCGTTTCAAATCTCTTCTGCTTGCGCTTTTCAATATATATTTATGGTTAGTTGATATTTCTGGGCGTTCTTCGTGCAACTTTCATCTGCAGCTGCACCACACACATCCGCAAACCACTGAACCACCACCACCCACTTCTCAACCAAGTGGCAACTAACTAAACTAAAGCGAACCCACACAGTGAGCACAGTGTCATGGGTCTCGAAAAAAGGACTTTCAAGCACATTACACATAAAGAGGGAGCGAGACACGCACACACTTGAGGTCGTGGCCCTGGACCGAGTCACCTCTTCCTTTTCCTCTTTCGCATCCCCCTGCCCCCCGTTGCCTGGCCCCGCCCCTTTGTCGTAATCAGTTTGCTGCACGACGCCGACGTTTACTTTTTGACTGCCAGAGGCAATTGCTTTATTAAGAGTTTCTGCTCTACTTGATACGAGTACAAGCGACTGCTTTCCACCTACCACCTCCCACCTCCCCCCGCACACATTTGCACCCAGCAACTGGCCACGTGTGTGTGTGCATGGGTGTGTGTCTGTATCTATGTGTCTGTTTGTATGTATGTGCAATGCTAAAGCTTAATCTTACTTAGTTAACTTTAAATTAAATCTTGATATTCACATATCGTTGGCTTAGCATCCCCCCACTGTTGACCTCCCCTGCCCTACACTTTTATCTACTTCCTTCCCTTCCTTCTCCTTTCATCCAGACTCGACTTGTGCAAAACTGGGCGTGGCAGTTCGGATGGCCGCAACGTGGCGTTGCACAGTGGTTCCTCCCATAGGTCAAAAATAAAAAAGTCAAAGTTAAATTCTTGACTTTAAATTTATCAACACTTTTGATTATTGGTCTAGCTATTTAACTGTATTCTTGTTTTTGTTTTGTTTTAAGTGCCCTCTTCAAGAATAGCATCGAAAGAGACAGCATGATATTATTTTGGTAGTGCGTGAGCAACTTGCAAGTAGAGCAGTTAATAAAAAAATTAAAAATGCATCTTAAACAAACTTATTGTGCTATGGAAGGGATTAATATTATAAATAAAGGGACTAACTATATTTATACAACAAAAAGTATATGTACTTCCTGCTGTGTTTTGTAAAAATCAGTATTGTGTTAAGTTCGTTATTTTGGACGTTCTGTGAGAAGTCGCTATGAAGTCCACCTCCCGCCTCAATAAATCTTTTTGTATATTATTAATTTACATTTAAGGATTATGAGATGTTAAATTTAAGTGCCGATAGGTGCCTAGGCTCTTGCTATATGGGCTAATCCGAAAATTTTTAAACCAAGTGCGAAAACTTAAAGTTGTCAAAAAAGTGCATGTTTTTTAATAATAGTTGTTTTAACTTTTAATAGAATACATTTTCAGGCTTCAAATTACAAAATCAAAAAGGTTTTCGGTGGTTTTGTTGTTCATGGCCGAGCCTAATCAATTAATTCCTCTTTTTGCCTCTTAATTTCAATAATTCTTGTAAAAAAAAGGGTATTTTCAATGGTCAAAAAAGTGTGCAAAGCGGTCGTCTGAGTATTTAGCGCTTAGCTCATCTTATACTTTGTTTTGTTCTCTTTTATTTACGATAAAAACTATATCGAAAAAATATTTAATATATATTAATAATTTGAAAAAAGTGTGTGTGTAAAAAGTGTAACGTCCGCAACGTAACGTCCGCAACAGACAAAAATTAAGATTTTTAATTAACGACACTACTTATCTTCATTTTTGATGCTGGATTGATATGGTCATATATTCCACTTAATTTTTTGTATTAGGATATTTTTTGTTTATTATGCAAAATTCGCTAATATCTGTGCAAATGCACGTTAACCTCAAATCGACTTCCATTCTTTGTAACGGCCGCAACGGAACTTTCAGCAAGCCTAATTTTTTTTCAAAAACAGTAAGGCATTTTTCTTTAAATAGGTTTAAGAGTACTCACATTGAAATGCATTATCCTGCAAATTTCATTAAAATTCACCAATCTGAACGCGAGCTGTATCAGTTTAAACATGAAAATTTGCGTGCAAATGTAACGTCCGCAACTCAGGATTAGCCCATATACGAAAAGGGAACCTAACCTCAACTTTAAAAACTTTATTCAACAGATTGCTTTTAATCTCTGATCTTTCCTTTACAGCGCAAAGAACAAATATAGTATGGCAGCTATATGATATAGTATCCCGATTTTCACTAGCTCGCCCTGGCTATATAAAGTTGTTTTTAATGAAAAACAAGTGGGAAAGGCCAAGAGCGTCGGCAGCTTTACAAGCAAGGAAGGGCCAAACTATATTTTTTCACGTTTTCACATTCACTATGGTTGGATTTCGGAAGCTACATAATGTAAAGTTACGAATGTAAGGGGGCATTTCCGGCTGATTTTTATACATTATCTGACTATAAATTTATGAAAACTTTGTGTTAAGTTTCAAGCCTCTACCTCAACTAGGAGTATTTTTGGCCGCCCTCCCCAAACAACAGGAACCAGTGTGCGTTGTTTAAATGTGCAGGCATACTGTGTATCTGTGCATGTGTGTGTGTGTCTGTATGTATGATGCCAATTTTAATGTGCTGCCAGTCCACCCTTCCACACCCACAGCACACACACACACACACACAGGCACACTCATGTTTTTGCCATCAGGCAGACGAGTTTGCAGTTTTATTTTCATTTCTCACAATACATATGGGTATTATTAGTACAAGAGCGTTATAGCGTGTGTGTGAGTGAGTTCATGTTACCATAGAAATTTCATTTAATATTTTTTTAATGAGCATGCTGAAAATTTAATACATTTTTGGTGGATGTGGCTTCGTTTTGCAATTGCTCTGGATGCTACACTTGCATTTCCCGTTTTTTTCAGCTTTTCCCTTTTTCACGTTTATTTTATTTTCCTTTTTTATACGGTATTTAATTTTTATTTTTCTACATTTTTATTACATACTTTACTCTGTCTGTGTCTGTGTGTGTGTGTGTATATGTGTGTTGAGGTTTTTGCGGGTTTTCGGTTAATGTAAACTTTGTCCAGTAATTTGCACATGTTCCGTTGGTATCTCGCATATTTAAAGCAGCAATATTGTAAATGTTTTTTTTTTTGAATACCCCGTAATTGTCTAACAAATTGGGTATAATGAAATAATAACTCTTTGTAAAGAGTTGTTGATCGCAGTTTCATAAAATTATTATAATTGAAAGATGTCACCATTAATATAAAAAAGTTCAGTAGTTAACTGGTTACAGGATACCTCACAGTCGATCATTGTCAACTGCTACGTTCTCTTTTGTTTTAATGTAACAGTAAGCAAAAAATGTGTCAAAGAATTTGCAGTGTTACGAGAAAAGGAGAAATTCAAAATAATTTCATAATTAAAATATAAACAAATATTTAATACAGTCAAACTACACTATAATGAACTGGCAGCAGAAAGTAAAGACTGAGAAAAATATTAGTAGACAATAATTCGACAAAAAAATTAGGTTTAGTTCTTTATAGTGAATTCAACTGAAAATTTAATGATCTTCATATTAAGATCGATACAGAGGTAGAATTAAATTTATAAGGTCCCTGTCATATTTATAAAATCACCTTATAAATTGCAATAAATCGAAAACTACTGTCTGCAGCGGAATACAATGTATAGAGAAAATGAAGAGGATGAAGAAACGAAGAGAATGCATGTACATCTAGTTCACACCAATCTAACGGTACTTCATAAAGAGCACCTTATTAAACTCTTAGTGTTGCATATTTATAAATTCACAATTTCACAAAAAATATTTTGATGCAAAAAAAATCTTGGAACAATTCTAAGAGTAACTGCAAAAGAAAATTTTCAAAAATATTTTTGCTAGTATTTTTGATAATTTTTTTAAAATCCTAAAAATGACAATTTTAACCTCATTTAACCTCATTGTTCCTCATTTTCATGCAAAAAGTGCCTTTTTTGCAGTTTTCAAAAAATTATCAAAATTACTAGCAAAAATATTTTTGAAAATTTTCTTTTGCAGTTACTCTTAGAATTGTTCCAAGATTTTTTTTGCATCAAAATATTTTTTGTGAAATTGTGAATTTATAAATATGCAACACTAAGAGTTTAATAAGGTGCTCTTTATGAAGTACCGTTAGATTGGTGTGAACTAGATGTACATGCATTCTCTTCGTTTCTTCATCCTCTTCATTTTCTCTATACATTGTATTCCGCTGCAGACAGTAGTTTTCGATTTATTGCAATTTATAAGGTGATTTTATAAATATGACAGGGACCTTAATACTCTCAGAAAGAATCGATATTTTAGGTTTTCTTAAATAAAAGTTTCAGATGAAAAGTTTTTTAATATGTGTTAAAATCTTTTAATTTACTTAAAATATATGTTGGAGATGTAACAACTCTATCCGTTGTCAGATACCAAGCTAGTTCAATTTCAGTGTAAATTCGTGTTTAATTTAATTGAAACGCCTTGTTCAATGAGCTGCTTACTCTAATCGACAAGTATATGGAATGTCCCCAATGTCGACATGGTTGACGCTTTGGATTTCGTCGATGTGTTCGGCAAGTGACAGCTACGATATGTCGAGCTACTTAATGCGGACATCTAACACATGCATTAGATTAAGACCATTTAATTGACACATCGATAAGGCGCATAGAAAATAACGGAAAGAATAGAAAGAAAAGAAATAAAATGAAACTGACACATCTAAACACACACACATACACACCCACACCCACACACAAAGCAAAATGTGTAGCTTGTGCTGTTTCTGGTATTAGTGTGCCTTTGTTGGCCATCATCATCAGCCGTCTCGCTCTGACGCCCAGTTGT
Source organism: Drosophila limbata (assembly GCA_963924055.1). NCBI lineage: Eukaryota > Metazoa > Arthropoda > Insecta > Diptera > Drosophilidae > Drosophila > Drosophila limbata. The sequence continues at coordinate 15,517,893 of OZ001353.1, forward strand.
TGCCATTCCTTCAATGGCAGCAAATTTGTTGGCAACAATTTGAAACGCTCATTTGTTGGGGCATCCAGTGACTGCCTTTGATGCTGCTCAGCTCCCAGCAACAAGATGGAAGTGAAAGCAAGGCAAAGCAAAGCAAAAAACAAACTCACCAAGCAATAGTATAAAACGTAATGCAATGGCAACGGCAATCGGAATAGGACTCAGAGTGAAGGACCTAGAGACTGGGGAATAAAAAGTGGAATGCCAAGAGATTGCAGATACGTTTTGGGTTGTCGAGTGGGTGTGTAATTTCTTGTAAAGTGCTCAATGAATCGAAATTAATTAGTAAAGGAAGCAAAAGCGAAATCCAAGAAAGAAACGAGCAAAGCAACGCAGAAAAGCAGAAACAGCAGCTTCAACAATTTGTAACCTGAAGGAAACAAAGTAAAATAACGAAGGCAACAAAGAAAAATTAAGATTTCCTTTTCCTTCGCAGTCATTTCAACGTTATTTTTTTCTTCTTTCGTACATACCCTGTACATATAAATAGAAGAAAGGAGGAATAATAACTTGATGGAAATAAAAATTAATTTTATTATAATTTTCTATCTACCTTATATTGTTGAGAAAAAAGTTTTATTATAAATATAACAGCGATTGTTATCAAATTTTTGGATATATCTTGTTTTCTTTTTTTATATCCTACTGCTTTCTAATAAGGTATTCTCCCAGTCGATCAGCTTAACAATTTTTCTGTCTCCTTTTGCCAAGTTGGCTTCTTTCGTTTTGACTATTCGGTGGGACATTTTACGCATTACCCGCGCTTTGAAGTGTAGAAATTTAATTAAATTCAGCTGGCACTGGCAAAAAATACAAATAGAAAAAAAGCCAAAAAAATTCCAGATGAAATAAACTAGGCGACAACACAATTTGCTGCCACCAGATGGAGATGGAGAAGTAGAAGGCGCCTCCTTCTGGAAATTCGCACTTAATTAGAAATGCGATTACAGGGTCTTAGCCTGCTGCGGCTTTTCACTCGTCTCTTTAAGTAGTTGACACATTTTTTCGTAGCTTTATTAAAATGCTGCTAGGTCATAGCAATTTTTTGAGGGGGTGTGTACACACTGAATGTTGCGCGCATAAATTTGTTGTTAAATGGGGCAAAGTTCGCGCACGTGCGAGTTCTAGAGAACAGAAACTCCATTTTTGCATTTACACTTGAACGTCCATAACTCGAACATCTATAACTCGAATTTCTCTCTAACTCGAGCTTAATGAGTGGCAGTAAAATTAATAAACTAAAGAAAAGAGCTCTATAAGTCGATTATCTCCATAACTCGAAACTTTTCTTTGGATAATTGTGATTCGAGTTTGTGAAGTTCGACTGAATTTGTCAACGACTTTATTCACTTTCATTTTAATTGGAATTTTAATCACATGCGCTCAGAAAATATGTTAGGTTTCAAATAATTTTGACGAAATGACTGAGAAAACAATTTCAGCAATTTGCATAGAGAATTGTCAAAAAAAAAAATTGTTTTACCAACAGCAATTATTGTCAATTGCTGGCACAACATTTCTGCTTGGTTGCCCTGGGTCCTGGAGATTGTTATTATTTTGCCAAGTTTGTGGCATTTTTACCCTGTCTTTGGGTCTGGCCAACTGCTTCAAGTAACTGTAACAAGAGTAACGGTTTGCAGCTGTCCATGGCTCGCCAGCAAGCTAAATTACTTATGTTGGTAGGGATCCGAGTCCAAGTCGGAATACAAGTTGAGGCCACTTCATATACTGGATGCTTGTCTCTGGCATTTGGCAACGGCAAAGGCAACGGCAACGGCAACGGCAACGGCAACGGCAACGGCTACGGCAACGGCTACGGCAATGGCCAAGAGGCACTTATTTTTATTAACTTTTTGGCAACTAAGTGCACTTCAAAGTCGGCTTTAAGTGTGTGCGTATGTGGGAGTACATACGTGTGTATTTGGGTGTGTGTAGAAGAGTCGGTTGTTATGTGAACGAATCGTCCTCTTTTGGGGATTGGATCTGTGCGTGCCGTTGACCATTACAATTATAAATTTGAAAAGCTGTTGAGACTTTATTTCTCTTCAACTTTTTGACTTAATTCGTAAATCAACGCAGTCAGCCAAAAAGGTTTTATTTCTTTTAGATTGTACAAAATTTAATATGAAGTGCAAAACAATTGACTTTGAAATATGATTCAATAAACGCAATCAATTTTCAACTCAATTCAGGCGAAACTTGGGCGGTTTTATTTGCTCCAACGTCATAATCTAGGAACTGAAAACAGAAAACAAGCAAAAACCATTTGATTCAACGTTTTGCTGTTTTGTGTGGTGCGCATAAAAGCCAAGCCAACGCGGACATATGCCCAACTCTATACGCATCATAATTCCAAACAGCCATCCTCTATCTCTCTCTCTCTCTCTCTCTCTCTCTCTCTCACTCTTTTGGTATGCTTTCCATCACTCCCAATCTCTATATATCTCTCTCTCTTTCTTTCTGTCTGCTGGCAAAAAGCTGAAATTGAAAACTCAAAGTACATACAATGGTATTGCCATTATGGGCGCTTGCTGACATGCATACTCATATGTACATGCATAAAATTTTCCAGCATTTTGCATGCACAGCACACACACATAGATGATGTAGAGAGAAATCTAACAAGTATGACCGATATCGAGTTACCGATTATAAGATACCCGTTACTCAATTAAAATTTATTTTTATGGCTCATATTTGAATGCTCTAGCTCTTAAATAGCTAGTTTTTATCTTTAACAAACTTGTTCTGTGTGGGAATATTTTTCAGTAGTAGTCGTTGTGTCAAATTTGGTTACTCTAGCTCTTATAGTCTCTTCCACACTATGAGTAACGGGTACAAAAATATGCATATGCTCGCATTCACGCAGATGCATAAACACCTGCGACTCGAAGTTGCTTCGCTTGCTGCACATCACGTCGTGCAAACAAACATTCAATTATAGCATACTTTTGTGCGTCTCACAAAATGGCGACGCAGTTTTTCGCATCGTCAGCTGAGTTACAGTTGCTGCTTTTGTTTTTTGCTTTTTTCTTTTATCAGCTTAACTCCTGTTCGGCTCGGGCATATAAGATTTCACATGCTGCTTGTGACATTATTAATTGCATCTATAAACGTCTGCAGTCCTGTTGTTTTTGCTTTGCAAAGCAAACAAAAAATTATAGCATATTTTTGTGCGTTGCACTTTCTTGTTTGCTTTGTCAGCAGAATTACGAGCGTCGCTTTTGTTTATTGTTTTGTGCTCTTTTGGGTGTTCCACTTCAATTTGGGCATGTTATATTTGTAATGCGCTTAAAACATTTATTTATTAGTTAATTAATTAGTTTTGCAGCTGAAAGTGTGAACACGATTCTGGAGGTTCTTATATTTATAAATAATTTCTTTAAATAAAAAGCATACAAAATTTGTTTATTATTCAAATGCAGTAAGCATTAAAAGTGCTAACGACACAGTCAAGCTGAAAATAAATTTAAAGTAAAGAAATATTACCATAATTAAATTGATAATGGACTACATTTATATAGATTCAAATGAAATTATTTTCTTCTTGTCAGCGAAGATTATTTAGAAAAAGTGATAGCTGCTTTTTGTTAAATTGAAATTAAGTCATGACTTCGTGCTAGTGCCAACATCAATAATCAAATTTCGATTGAAAGGATAATCCCCGTGAAAATAATTTATTTATTCCTTTTACTCAGGCAAAGGCATTAGATATTCGGTTTCTTTCTCTTTATTTTGTGCTTTTTGTGCTGTATTTTTTTGTGAATGTTTTTTGTTTTGTTTTTTGCACAGCATGCATCGTTTTTGTGCCGTGTGCAATGACGATGGCTTCATTTGGTGCACACAAGAACGTTCAGAAGCCCCTTACACAGACACACACATACTCATACAGGTGAGATGGGCTCTCTGAGAGCAGAAACTGAAAGAAGAAACTGTTGTTGGTGCCACTAATAGTTTTCAGCTCGTAAAAGCTTTGTTGCGGGACTTCGATCTCAACTTCGGCTCAGCGCCATTTGCTGTTGCCTCTGAATATTGTTGTTGTTGATGTTGTTCTTGTTGTTGTTGCTGTTGTTGTCGTTGTTGCTGCTGCTGCTGCTGCTTGTGTGCTCACCATAGCGGAAACTTCCCAGGCAATTTCCGCTTTAAGTACCATTAAATTCGTATTCGTTTTAATGAGCTCTCAACATGATGCTGCCAGGCTGTCAGCCCGTCGGCCTGTCCGCCTGTCCGCCCACCCGGACTGACTGCTTGTCTTTATTTTAATGACATTCGATTCTGTGTCTATCCTTAGAGCAAAAGCGGCATGCTGTTTTAAACCCACACCCAAAAATAAACAACAACAGCTTGGAGTTATTTGGGCATTGGTGTATTGCCTGAAAACGTTTTGGAATCTTTCTCTTGGAATATCTCTTGTTGACCAACAGACAGTGAAATCTGCTTAAGTTAGCGCACCTGCTGTGCGCTCCTTTCACTCCAAACAAATCGATTCATTATCAGCTCGCTTGTCAACCACAAAAGCAGCTGCAGCTGGCAAACTAATTAATTTTCTTGCTTTTGAAAATGGCATAAAGCATTGCGTATACGCCACGTTACACATAATTACTTTACTCCCACTGCAAATTCCGTTGCTTCTTAATAAATAATTCAAAGCGCACATGGCACAAAAGCAAGAGTACTTCTAATAGAAGTAATAGCTGTAAAAGTATTAGAAATACTAGTATTAGTTGTAGCTACAAGGCTGCCAAATACAATTCTCCTGGCCAAATGACTTTCTGAGTGGCGTTTTCTCTATTAGTGCACCCGTGAAAGTAATTATTCGAGTGAAAACTTTGAGCTTGCCTGAAAGTTGAGAGACCTTTTCTCTCCACTTTGCTCCTCTCCCTCCTCTCTTTCACTCATCCAAATGGGAGTTGTATTCGGTTTTGGCTTACATTATCTCAATGCGGTGCAAGTTGCATTTAGCTGGAAAATAAATGCAAGCAAAAACTTTGTTGAGCTCTCCGTTTTCGTAGTCTAATGGTTTTGTTCCTGCTGCTGCTGTGTGTTGATGCTACCTAGGTTACCAGCCCATCTTAAGTGGCTGCGATTACGTTCCAGCTTAAAAAATTTAATTCTACAAACTCTGGATTTTCTGCTAATTCAGCACTTAATGCACTATTTTAATATCCACTCAGCAATTAATCCTTAAAGTAGTTTTTATGAAGCTCCGTTATATTTTCCATTAATGAGTTGTAAGTATGAGATGAAAATAGAATGCATTAAATTTTGAATAAGAATTGTTCTCAATCGCAGCCTTCTAATGATTCCTGTTAGCAAATTTATTTCTTGAAATTTTTGAAGCGTGAGTATGCCTTAACTTGTTTTGTAAAATATGTTTCCTGGAATTACATTTTCCAATACGTGCCTTTCGATATTCTTTCCAGGAAAAAGTTCCCTTCGCAGCATTTAGATGGTGCATTTTTTACTACGAAAAATACTTGGTACAGTCACATTGAATCAGTCAAGGATAAGTTTAGTGACGTCTTGTGACAGGTAGAAGTACACTTGGGGGAGTCCACAAATTAAATAAACACCTATTTGGCATGCACACAACGAAATGTGCAATTACATTATGCTACACACACACACACACATAAGTATATGCATAAAGAGACTGACTGACTGACTGACAGTTAACAGTCAACTGAGGTGAGAGCAACATTTGTAGTCAGCGGACGTCGAATTTCCATAACACATCATTTCAGCAAGTTGTCCTCGTTGTCGCTGTTGTCAGTTGAAACAATTTATCATATGTTGACAGAGCAACTGTCAACTGTATGTGTGTGTGTGTGTGTGCTGGCAAAGGATGAGCTCAACATTTTGCATTCATGCAATATTAGTGTGGCATTTTGTTGTGCCTGCTTTACTTGCAACTTGCCACTGCCATTGCTACTGCCACTTGTCACTTGTCACGCCGCTTTATTTGCGACAAGTTGCAGGTTCGACCGACGGTCTCCTTTATCCCTAGGCATTTCCAACTTTTGTTGTGTGTTCTTTTTTGCTGTTCATCAACTATTTGCCACGTCAACTGGCAGCACTCAAGACGACACTTAATTATGTTTTTCCACTGTTGCACAAAGTTTTCCTCCCCTCTCTCCATTTGTTGGCAAAGAAAAATTGCTAGAAATGTCAAAATGATTTTGACGTTGCTTCGGCGCTGGCATCATAAATTATTGAAATTGCCAGTCTGTCATAGCCATAGTTGACTGTGAGTGTGTTTTTATGCTCTTTGCCTTGCCATTGTACTCTTATTATAGTTTCTACAGTTTCTTTTTTTCAAATTTTCTTCTTTTAAACTCTGTTTTTTTATATATTTTATTTTATTTTGCAATTTAATTTGGCAGCAGGTGCGACTAGACCCCGTCTTTAACAGAACTAAGCATCGCAGTCAAAGCATTTTCCCACAAACTTTTCCACTTATTTTTCCGAGGGCTCACCCCAAAAAAAAAAAAAAAAAATAGAAAAAACACGAGAAAAGTTGAAAAGAAAAATGGCAAAATATTCTGGCGCTGCGGTTGGGGATGAACTATTTGCCAGTGTATTGTGCAAGGAAAAAAGGAACTGGGAATGAAGTCATGGCTGTTGTAAAATTTATTTTGTTTTCGCATAACTTGCAAGTGTTTTTCCAGCTATTTGTATGTGTGTGTGTGTGTGTATACCTGCCACTCCATAAATAACTAACGAAAATAAACCCTGCTTCACTTGGGGGCAAAGTTGTATATTGCCACGACAGGACAGGACAATTTGACGTTAGTACCACATTTAATTATAAATTTTCTTTTGATTGAAACTACGATTTCATATATGTTTTGAATATTTTCTTTTAATTACGACTGAGTCTCTTGCCCCATCTGAAGGGCATAAAATAAAACAGTAATAAAACTCTAAAAACATCTGAACAATTTAACGTTAGAAATGCAAACGATGTCTTTAAATAATTTTGAATAAATATCTGCAATTTGGTGGACATGTGTGGATGCTTAGATCCATCACTTGTAATGCTTTTTATCAGCAGTCTGCTTGTGCTTGATGCTATCACCAATTGGATCGCGATCCAGTTTCGAGCGGCGTCTGCCATTTTTCAGCTCCAGCTCGACAAGTTGTTTCTCGCGCCGATTGCGTTCACGATCACGATCACGTTCCCGATCGCGTCCTTTTTGCTGCTGCTGCTGTTGTAGTTGTGTCCAGTCGTAGACATGATCATATTGATGATTTAGCGTGCGAAAGAGAAAGCGAAAGAGCTGTCGTAGATAGACATAGTCGGGATCGTCCTGGAAACGCAAATTCCGTGCGTACTTCATGAACAATGCAAACTCATTGGGCCAATTTTTACAGGTGTCATCGATCGATAGGCTCTGCTTCATTTCCCAAATCTTTTCGTATTTTTGCTGTTTGTTCGCAGCTATAATTCCCTGCCAGGGCAGCTTGCCCATGTTGAAGTACATGATGCAGTAGCTCAGCGCCTCGAGATCATCGCGACGAGATTGTTCGATGCCTCGCTGGGCATTGATCGAGGCATATCGGGCAGTTCCCGTCAAATTGCGATCATCCCGATAGGCGATATGCTGGCGACTGATTGGATCCTGGAATCGCTTGGCCAAGCCAAAATCAATCATGTACAATTTGTTGCAATGCCTGCCCAATCCAATCAGAAAGTTATCCGGCTTGACATCGCGGTGTATGAAGCTGTGCTGATGCACACACTCCAAACGCATCAACAACTGATCGCTGATCATCAGCACGGTCTTCAGTGAGAAATGCCGTTTGCAATGATTAAACAGATCCTCCAGGGAGGGACCCAACAATTCCATGACCAGCGCATTGAAACGCTTCTCGCTGCCATAGTGCAAAAATGTAGGAATTCCCGGATGAGGTCCGATTTGTTCATACACCTTGGACTCGTAACGCAGCAACGGATACTTGACATCGATTGCTTCGATTTTAACAGCCACATCCTTGCCATCCTGCGTATTAATGCCCTGATAGATCTCACCAAAGGATCCACTTCCAATGGCTTTTAACAAACGATATTTCCCGCCAACCAGACGATTCTCCAGTGCCAAATTCGAGAGATTAACACGACCCGCTGCCATTTCAAGTTCAAGAAGTTAGAGGACAGCTCAAAACATATATTCTGATATTAACTACCGATCATTGATTTTGGCAGATTGTTGTGTTTTTGAGCACGGTATCCACAAATGGATGCCCACTTTAGTTGCTTGTATAGAACGCACTTTTTTTAATAAATCTAAAAACCGAAATAAATATAACTCATGTACGTGTTGTCAATGCCTACTTATTGTGTTCTTTGACTTCAACATCAAGTATTTTATTTTCAAAAATGTAATTGTCATGTATTCTAAACATTGCATTTATTTTTGAATAATTGCATATTTTCATATTTAACTTTATTTGTAAATAATTTTTATTATTTTTGTTTTATTTAATTTTTAAAATACTTATTTATTCGGAAAACTAATAAATATTTTCATTTTCTAGATAGATTCACACGTCTTTTAGTTATCCTTTTTAACAATCATTTAGCAACATCTCTCACCTAAATATTTCAGTTGACATTCATGTAAAATTCAGCACTTTAATGCGGACATGAGCTAAATAGCCAATATGCATAAATATAAAATTAGATCATTAACTTGCAATTTTACAATTAAATGAAGCGCGATGAACGGACAGAGGACAAGGCCACAACAACAAAGCCAACAAACAACGTTGTAAAATGTAAAAATAAATAAATAATAATGAACAAACACACGAAAAACGAAGCATTTCTAAAGCAGCTTTTGAGCTCTGACCGTGATGATGATTATAATGATCATGATGATGTCTATGATGATAAAGCTGTCTTGCTAAAGTGTTTTACTCTTTTCCCCTCTGTCTATCTGTCTCTTACTGTATCTGTATCTGTTGCTATCGCGAAGCTGCAGCAAGCGGTTGCAACAAGACAATGCCAACAAAGAACAAAGCGCCTTAGCTTCTAGTGTCTCTGTGTGTGTGTTTGTGTTTGCAGGTGCATTAAATGCTATTACCAGCATTTGTTATAAAGCACCTTTCACTTGGCAAAGTCCATTGTTAATAATTTTGAAACAAAAGCCCACACTAAAACAATAACTAAGCACACAGTAAGTAGTAAGTAAGTAGATGACAATGGTGTGGGCGGTAGAGTAGATGAGAGTGGCAGGGGGGAGGGTCTGTTAACTGGTCCAAAGTCAGTATACACACTAAAGTACATTTGGCCAAATCATGGAAATAGACATAAAAAGCCAAAATAAAAGAGAACATGTAACAGCCAAGCAGCTGAAGAAGAAAATGACGATGTGGCAGCAAATAAAATAAAACAAATATAATGAGATTTCGTGCGGCAACAACAAGAACAACCACAACGACGACGACGACGATGCACTATGGTCCCGATGACGATTTTTTTGGAAAAAATTAATAACTCAAGAACGAAACAAGATATTTTGGTCTAGTTTTTTGCATTGGACTCATAGGGTTAATTGGCATCGGTGCCGTAAAAAGTAGGCGTGGCACCGCCTTTTTCCTTCATTTAAGCATATGCAAATTTTTTGTTTTTCCCGCTATATGAACCAAACTTGCACGATTGATTTGTTTTTATGCTCTTTACACTCTGTTAAAAAATAATTCAAATCGGACAACTATATCATATAGTTCCCGTATGAATAATCGGTTGAAAAAAGATTTTTTGTATAAAAATCATCTTGTTTTCCAAGATATCTGGACCAAGCTTATAACACATGAGATTTATTATAGTCCAAACATATTGCCCAAAATTTATCAAGATCGGTCAACTATAGCATTTAACTTTCATAGGAACAATCAGTTCTTAGTCGAGTCTTGCATGGAAAAATATATGTTTTTTGTATTTTTTGTTGTCTTTTCTGGTAAAATACATTAAAATATATTCTTTTCTACTAATTCGCGCAACAAAATGCTCTAAAAAACCAATTTTGAAGCTTGATTGCTTCTTCTGTTTTTGCCGGATTTCAGCTTAATCGATACTTTTCACAGAGAGGTTATGTGCAATAAAGTTAAATTTCTCAGAGAACGCAAAACGACGCAAATTGAGCTTCACAGCCCAGTTTCAGAATTGAATACTATACAATATACATATAGTCACATTGCTAGCAAATGCTAGCAAAATTAGTTTTGTTCTCTCAAAGATAAAATATTTTTCCAAAATTCAATTTTGAGGCAAATTTTTAAAACTCACAGAACAACACAAAGCTCGCTGATTTTCAACAACGAAGATTTACTAACACATAGTAAAGACCCCACTGAATAATATCCATAAATTTTGGTTAATGGGTTTTTGTATTAGTGTTGAAAATCACTTGAATTTAACCTAAAATTTTGGCGTAAGACTTGCATGTGCTCATCGTTCAGAACATCTCTGTTTCAGAGCTGTTAACTTAACAGTGTTGGGCAATGTTAAAATTCTGACTATGTAACATTTTTGTCTGATGTATTTCCAATGTATTGCCATCAAAAGATCATTAATTTAAGCAACTTTAAAAATTGACTTTTTTCCATAATAATCGTCATCGGGACCATAGTGCGATGGCCAAACGGCCAAGCTAAACAAGTATTGCATACTTATCAGCGAGCGCAAGTGAAACACGAGTCACGAAGGACAAGCGAGGGACGAAGAACGTTGCCAAAAATGGCGTCGCTGAAGCTGCTATCTTTTGTCTGTCTACACACATACTAACAAATACATGTATATGTATTTATATGTATCTGCACAACAACTAAATTTATTTTAGTTTTAACTATTTGCCAGGCACAAACAACAAGCGGCGAAAAAGCAACGCGCGACATTATTTAAGTGTGCGTGTGTGTGGCGTATTTGACATATACATATAGCACATACTTATTTTCACTTTCCAACAGCACAAAGCAGCACAACACAAAGGGTATTATAAATTACATACTCAATTCTCTTCTTTCTTTTTTTTTCGTTTTTTCCTTTTTTTTGCTCTCTGAGCCATTGGCAAAAAAGTTTAGCAGGCTTTGTAGTTATCTCTGTGTGTATGTATGAATGTATGTGTTTATATATACTTTATTATATTTATATCAGAGCTGTTGTTGTTGTTTTAGACTAGTTTAAATTTTTGTGCTCTGTGGGCCTTGTTATTGTAATTGTAGCTGTTTATGTTCTGTGCTATGCAAACTTAATTCCATTTCGCTGTTTATGTGCTTAAAGTCAAGTGCTTATATACTTGTTTAACTTAAATATAACTAGGATATACAGGGTGTCAGCTATCCACCCAAAATCCCAAAAATAACTTTGTCTGTGGCAATTTCGCATAGTTTGTTTTGCAGGTCGTATACTGATTTTGGCCTTATTAAATTTAAATTGCTACCTATTAGACGTTGCATTACATTGAATATAGTAAATCAAATACAGGGTGTCTGCGAAGTTAGACATCTTAAATGCAGTCAATCAGTTGTTATTATATTTATATTTTATATTATATTTTGATCGTATACTCATTTTGGCCTTAAGTCTGGATTGTTGGATATTAGACTCATGTAAGATTGGAGACACGAAATAAAGGGTGACACTGCGATAAAAGTTACCTATTGAATCATCTTATATTAACAGTTTATGTTTTATGTAGTTGTATTAAGTTAAGATTCTATAAAAAATGCAGTTCGATTATGTTTTCTACATCTGATATTTCTGCACAGCAACATTTTGTGCTTACACAAGGTGTACAAATAACGATAAAGCGTTAATATAATTAATACAAGACCTGAAATGGATTGCTTGCACATTGACAAAGTCATTAGCATAAATTTAATTTCCCTCAAGTTTTTTGGAGGCATTAAATACAGGGTGACTGATTTTTGCATAAGACTTGTGGGACTTTCACACAGCATATAGTTCACCATATTTAGAGTAAAACTTTAATGTTGATTTAATGAAGTTTAAATAATCATGATTGCTGGCAGATTAAAATGGAGCACCCAGTTTGTGGCAATCAAAGAAACAACAGCAACAAAAACAACATGAAGCAGCATCGTCAAGCACGAAAAAGTGGTCACCCCACACAGTCAAAAGTCTGCACGTCTGGACGCTTAGGATGAAGAGAAGACATTATTGCCGCTGCCGACGTCGCAGTTGCTGCCTAACGCTACTGCTGCTGCTGTTGGCAGAGACTGTACCCAGCATACTATGCAAACAACTCACACGGACACAGCAATGGCAAGTGCGAGAGAGAGAGAGACAGAGCGCGAGAAGGGAAAGGGAAAGGAATATATATGAGAGCAGAGAGCAGATTGTGGTATGTACAGATGTACATATGGCGGCATATGGCAACATTCCACGCGCTCACTCAAAGCCACTCAGCCCAGCAGGAGCAGCAGGCGCAGGAGCAGCAGCGGCAGCGGCAGCGGCAGTGGCAGAGTTGCCGACTGCGATGGCAGCAGCAAAGTTTGAAGTTTCTGTTGACGTTGGCAGGCAGTAAAATTTCATACATTTTGGTATCGCCACCCCAGGAGCAGGGAGTACCAACAACAGCAGCAACAACAACAAGCAAAAACGGCAACATCAACACCCCCCGACTCCCCGTGTCCACTTCCACTTAATCTTTTTTCTTTTTTTTTGAGGGGTGGCTTGTTCGACCCAACAGCAGCCAGCAGAGGCAGCAGCGTCAGCAGCGACTGCGACAGCGGCTGAGATGTTGCCGGGTCCATAAAAATGGATTTTTATTGTGCTGCTGCCGTTTTGTTACTCCTGCTGCTAATGTTGTTGTAGTTGTAGTTGTTGCTTAATTTTCTCTTCTTCTTCAGCAATTTCTTCGTCATGTTTGTTGTTGTTATCTCTGTGACAGAGCTTACTCTCACCTTGGCAGAGCAACTGTTGGCAGAAACTTTCGCTCAGCATCTCAGCGGCGAAAGCACAATTTGAGCAGAGCTTTGAGCAAAAGCTCAGCCAGGCAACCTGAAAGCGTGCTAAGAGAGGGAACGAGAAAGAGAGTGAGGAATTTAAATCGACAATAGACCAAAAAAAAAACAACTGAATTTAAGGAATTTGGAAACAACTCAAAAGTGTCGGAACCGTAATATTCCTTTATAGCATACAATAACACTTTATTGAATTCAGCTTTGGATATGAATATCATTATAATTCCATTGCTTAAGAAATAAGCTAAAAAAATTATGGACAAAACGATAAAAAAACTTTATATTTTTAAATTAATATTTTTTTTAAACCGAATATTGATAATGTAGGTTTTTTACAAGTGGTTTATTGATGCAAATGTTGTCTGTAGCTGCCGTACAAAATATTATAGTTATGTTATTAAAAGCCTTGCTTTGTAAACACTAAAATAGCCTAGTTAGAAGTAAAGCCATATTTTTAAGTCCGAATTTAAAACAACAAATCAACAACGCAAGAAAACTCACTCAAAAAGCTTCGCTGTGGGGCTGCTGAAATCGCTCAAAATCGAAAGCCGGCAGCAACAGTCTGTCTGCTTGTATGTGTGTGAATGTATACATATATATGTGTTTGTTATATATAAGCAACTATGTAATAAACAGCATAGCACAGGCTTGGCCAGCCCTGGGCCGGGGAGCTTACCCAATGCCACCCCCAAAAACAGGACACTGTTGGGATTAAGTCGCCGCTGCGAGCAGCGCAGTTCATGCATGAGTCATGTGTACGAGTGTGTGTGAGTCGGATGCTGTGCTAATGTACATATATTTATATATAGCCGTGTGCGTGTGTGTTTTTTATTGTTGCTTTTGCCATTTTGTACATAAATCACAAGCAGAGAGAGCTGCTGCTGCTGCTGCTGCGCGTCCATTTGAGTTTGAGTGTGTAGTGTGTAAGAGTGTGCAGCTGCTGCTGCTGCTGATGCTGTCGCTGCTGCTGCTGCTGCTGATGCTGCTGCTGCGGACGCTGCTTTTGCAGTGGTGTGCGTGTGCCGCCATTTGGAATTTTTCGAAACTGGGGTTCGCTACAACAAACGCAATTCGTAGTAGACGTTTAGGCGTCAACTAGTGCGCTTGGTGCTGCGCTTACACACGTAACACAACCGCTCAGCGTTGATCAGCGTTTGCCACGGCTCCAGTTCCTTTTGCTGCACACCTATACACACACACTAAGCTACACTACAACCATACAGAGAGGGACAAACAGAAAGAGACACACTTGTACATGACAAATGGCTGCCAGAAAAATAAAAGAAAGCAAAATCAGAACAAGGCGACACTCGACACTGGACCAAGCGAAAACTGCAGCAGCTAAAAAATAGACAACAGACACTAACACTAACACACATCGAGACACAAGAACACACACACATACACTTACAGAAACATTCGACAGTATAATAATTATTTAAAATGTAGCTTCAAGGCTTATTCTCGACACATTTGGCAATTGGGCAACTCATTATCAGCTGGAGCAAATGTTAAATGAAATCAATTAAAAGTGAAACTTTGTGCAAATCTATAAACAAATTTTATAATAATAATCTTACTATAAATGCAAGTAAAAAGTGTTGACAACAAATTCCGCAAGTCACTTCTATATAAATATTAAACCAAAAAAATAAACTTAGCTTTAAACTGAAACGTTGAAAGTGCGCGGTATATCGCCAAAGGGTATGTACTTGATGTTGTAATGGAATATACGTCTATATGTCTGTTAAATTAATTTGGTGTTGTCATTGTTGTTGTCGTTCTTCTTCTACTTGTACTTCCTATTGTTGTCCTTCTTCAAACCATCATTAACGATTATAGTTAATGACAAGGCAATAGAGTGAGTATACTTTCAAATATATTCTTTATACTGATAAATATTAAGGTTGTATTGTAAGACTTGAAAATTTGTTTGTTAAAAATATTTTTGTTTTTTAATGTTTCAATAATAAAAAAATATTTCCACACTTTTTTTTCCATATGTCATATTATATAATTTTTCATTTTAATAATGACTTAAAATTTGTTTATAAAATACTAGGAGGAAATATTAAAATGAATTACATAAATTAATTTGTATGAAACTTAATAATAATTGACATAAATACAATATTTTACAATAAAATGATAAAAATTGTACTTGTTAAAAGTAAAAAAATATATATTTTTTAAATATAAAATGTTTTCTCTTTGGATGCTCTTTAATAAAATGGCTTAAAAGAAATAATTTCGGCATAATTTTCACAAGTTTTTATTTTTAAATCCGCTCAAGTGATTTTAACTTAATTTAGTTTTCCAAAGAAAAAAACTTTATGCATTAATGTGATGCCAAGGAAAATTCCTGAAGTTTGATTTTCCACTAATAATTAAGTTAGAGAGCAGCCTTTGTGAACTTTTGGAGTTGCCAAATTTCGCTTAGTCTCCTTGTGGATGAGTGTGTGTGTGCGTTGGCGTGTGGCTGACAAGTACAACTAAGCACGTATACACTCAGATGCTCACACACACAGACACACACACTTAATACAGAGCATCTCTCTGGACAGCATCGGCATCGCCTTACGCTGAGTATCTGTGATGATGGCGGGTGCTGTCGTAAAATCGAGTTCATCGTGAATTCGAAACGAGTATTCGCAGCAGGCAACCCTGCGAATCTGAAGCACAGCCAAGAAGCATACACACACACACACAAACACATATACCCACACACAGAGACGAGTGTCATGCGTCGTACACGATGTCAAGGACCGCACCCAAAAATACTTTTTTTTTATGCTCCTGTTGTTGTTGTTCTTGATGAGAATCAAGAGATGATTTGTAGCATCAGCTTTTAGGCGTGCAGAAATGTTTGTACATCTAAGGCCGTTAATGGCAGGTTGTTGCCTTTCTCTCCGTTATCGTTGTTAGGTGTGCGGAAGGAAATGACATTTTTATGTGTCTCTCTGACATTCCCTGCCTCCTTTCGTCTTCGGCATGCTGAAAGTTTACTCTACAAAAAAATCGAGTACGTGCTTTGCATAAGAATCATGGCAAGTTTTTTCTACTTCATCTTCTTTTGAGTTCTGCTGTGACTTGAGTCTTATTTATCTTTTGTGATTACGCTTCGCTGGCGTTAAAAATTTGTTGGCTGCGTTTTCTAGTTTTTCTTTTTTTTTCTTTTATAACTTTTTACCAAAAATTCATTCGAGTTGCAGCATTTTTTTGTGAGCCGGATAGTCATGACTTTGTTTCTTTTAAAGTCTGTCAAAACGTAAAGTTAAAATTGCAGTTGTAAAAAAAGTATTTGAAAGTTTTTGAGCATGAATAAAAAGTTGACTTTGTGAATTTTTTGAAATACAATCGAACTTAGTTAGCTCGAATCACCGTTATGCAAAGAAAAGGTTCGAGTTATAGAGATATTCGACTTTTAAAGTTCTCCTTGTTAAGTTTATTAATTTTACTGCCACTCATTTAGCTCAAGTAAGAGAGAAATTCGAGTTATAGAAGTTCGAGTTATGGAAGCTTAACTGTAGATAGTTAGTCCGAAAAAAAAGCTAACTGTGGATGATTATAGGATGCATATTTTTAATAGTAAAAGATAGAAATAAGTTATTATAATTGATATTTTGCACTACCTCAAAAATATTAGTCAAGGTCAGCCTCTCTGAGGCCAAATCCTTAAGAAATTCTCTATCTAATTCAGTTTTTTATTACACTTGCTACTAACTACTTGGCAGTTAACTCGTGTCCTTTGGCTGTTTAGTGTCCTTTACAGCAAATTAAACAGAGCTTCCAGCAGTCCTGACATCAATGGGGCAGCCACTACACATGCTCGTCAAGCTGAAAAGTAAAATCTATAAAAAAGGTGCTACGACCTCTAACACTTTCATCTTCCTTGCGAGTAAACAAACGTTCTTTTCTTTTATTGCCCTCTCTCTCTTTATATCTTTTGCTCCCGCTGTCTGCGACTATGGGGAAAAGCGTGGAAACCATTGACATTAAAATCATGTTTAAGGGCTCATATGACAGCAATGCGACAGCGATGAGAACAGCAACAGCTAGTGCAACAAAAGCAATGCAACAACAACAGCTAATTGCCAGCCATTGAGACAGCTTCGCCATGGGACATACGAGTACAGTAGTAGCTAGACTGTGTGCGACACAGGACACCATTTGCATGTCTGTGTGCATGTCGGTGTCTGTGTATTTGTGTCTACATAAAAGCCACAAGAGAGCAGGCATAAAATATTCTACGGCTGAGCAGCACTCGGTAAAGCACAACTAAATACACAACACTCAAAGAATTCTTTTAACTAACAAAAATTCATGGACTTGTTTAAAATAGAGGCAATTTTCTGAAGAGAAAGATCAATTCTTATTTGGCTAAACTTAAAATTTAGACGAATACTAAGAAGCTTAGTAGAAAATAAGACAAGAAAATATTTTAGATCATACTAAATTGATAAGTAGATTCTTTTAAAGAAACTGATAGTATGTATTATCTGAGTTTAAGTTTGAGATACTTGCTATTACCGTAAAACGA
Organism: Drosophila limbata; assembly: GCA_963924055.1. Classification (NCBI taxonomy): domain Eukaryota; kingdom Metazoa; phylum Arthropoda; class Insecta; order Diptera; family Drosophilidae; genus Drosophila; species Drosophila limbata. Next base: position 15,535,462 of record OZ001353.1, read on the forward strand.
TATATCTTTAAGTTCTAATATTATATTTATTATATCAACAATTTCCTTTACTTATATGAAATTTAATTATTATCAACTCATAGATATTTTCAGCACAATATGCTTTGAACTTAATTACAAAATTGTTTACACTGCATCCCGAAATTTAAATACTATTTTCAGATGAAACTGTTTTAAGAAATCGTTTTCTGAGTACGAAATTCGTGTTTTCAGAACTCTAATTAAAATAGATAAAGAAATTTAAGAAGCAGGCATTAGTTTTACTTTCTACACGCATTTTTGGAATTTCGTTCATTTTATTTTCATTAATTTTTTCACATTTTTTGGCTCAGTGTAGCAGAACGGTTCAGTTATTTGCATATTTCTTATGCACGCTTGGCTTGAATGCGGTTTAGGTTTACGATGTGACGCGTCATTTGCTGACTCGAGATACTTTCAGCTCATATTATTTTATATTCTTCCCTTTCAATCTTTTCCCACTCATTCTCATCTTTTCTCTGCCTGTGCATTGAAGCATCAGGCTGCTGGCAATCGATAAAAAGTCGACGGGCATGAGAAATTTAAATAGCTACAATGTGTCGCATTAAAATCAATAGATTGAGAGAAAGGGAGGGAGAGTTAAAAAAAGAGAGAGAGAGAAAGAATCTCAGTTGCAGCCTCAGCTGTTGTGGCATGGGCCAACATCCAATTGACAGCTGCTGAAATCATGCAATTTTTATGAACGCCTCTCAGAATTTGATGCCGTTCATCGTTGGCTTTGTTCGGTTGAGTTCATTGCTGCCATTCAGTTTTTGGGCGCCAATTTGCCATAGTAAAGGACCAAAACTCGGCCCAGGACTCGCAGCCTGTGGCCGGCGCAAATGTGTGTCACGGGCCATGACTTAGAGTCAAAGTCCTGGCCGGGGTCTCTATTCAATTGGCAGTTTGTCTGCTGTCAGTTGTTGGCCCGCCGATCAGCTGCTGTCGCTGCTGACAACAATGCGCGTTTATCCTTTTGTTATCCTGCCTCCTCCCAAAAAATAGGAAAATCTTCAGCACAGCTGACTTTTGCTCTCTCCCTCGAACTCAATGCATTTTCCAGATGCGCCGTTAAATTAAAAATGTCTCTTGCGATTGATCGGCAAATAATATTTGTCGCCTTTTGATATTGCGTTCAAATTTATAGAGACAATTATTGACGAGCATTAACTAAATGATGCCTAATTCAAAATATAAAGATTGCGGATTGCTTATATAGTCTGCAATAATATAATTATTATTTCAGTCATTAGCATGGTTGGGTTTTGAGATCTCGTATAGCGACTAATGAACTCAGTTATTGAAATTAATTCTACAATTTGTTAAAAACTGTTTCAAGTTGCAAAAATGTTTTTCTATAATATTAAAATTATCTTAAGAATGCTAATAATTATATTTTGAGTCAGTAGTCAAGTTTTTATTAATGAAGTTTTTCAAGAGTTTCTAAACTCTAACAAAACTAATTATAGTATTTTATTAACCTTTAGTCCGTAACCTTCAGCTCAGTTGTTGAAAAAATCAAAACCAAATTAGTTGTAACATTTTAAATTTTATAGTCCGAAAATCCTAATGACATTTTTGAATAGTAAAACATAACTAATCTTATTCCACCACAAAATTGATTTTTATAAAATAAATATTAAAAAAGATTAAGTTTATTCAGATAATTTACTAAAATCTTTTATTTTGCTGAAACTATAGATATTTTATTTTATAGAGGGAAATTGTGAAAGAGTGAAAGAGAGGGAGTGTGCAGGGAGAAATCAAAGTTCCATTGATAAAAACGCGCGCATAAACAGGATATAAAAAAATGCATTTGCAACGCCGTAAACGCCAGCAACAATAAAAGGGACACACACATACACGCACACACACATAGTCAGCACTCGCACACAGTTGCACATAATCATAAAATCAGCAAGGATAACAATAACAAGGAGCAGCGGGCGCTCTCTCGAATGCGTATGTCCTAAGCCAATGCACGTTTTGAATGAAAGGCAAGCAGCTGCCTGGCAGGATAACCCAAAGGCTTCCCTAACTGAAACCGGATTTCGGAGCCAGAGCGAGGGTGAGAGGGAGTGCGAGTGCGAGGTCCGCTGCTGATCCTGTTACCGTGCTCGGATCAACCCCTAAATAGGTGAGATCGTGGGACTACTTAAGGCTCTGACCGGGATCAGAGTTTTGTAGCATTGCGCATTCAGCAATTCGTGCAGTTCGATCGCGACACTGGCAAGGATCAGACACAGCTCCCAGTGCAAGGACTCGCACTCGAAAAGAACCAAAGACGTAAATTGTTATTAAAAAAAGTGCTTGAAAACCGGTTCGGTGTGTTTCTATTCGGTATTTCTATCCCGGGTCATTGGCTTGACCCGACGCCTTGTGTGTCTCCTCAAGGCGTATAATTGCGAAGGACATTCGCCTCAGCAAGTCCTTAATAACAACAACTCCATCAGCTGTTTGGCATCTCATTAAGCAAGTTCCAGTCTCTGGTGTCTTACTCCGAAGTCTTCAGAACTGAGGAACTTCATTGTGTCAGTGACGTCGTTTGGTACGTTTTTCTCCTGGTATCCACTGTAGGCCTCTATGTATTCTGACCATAAGGCACGCGGTGAATGCCAAGAGCGAACGAAACTCTACATTTCAAACAAAACAAACGACGAATAAAGTGCTTAGCTAAATATATATTTAAGCCATGCAAATTTGTTTAAAAAAACGAAAGTTCCAAGATGAATAATTTTTTAAAAATGAAAAATCTATTAAAGTGAATAGAATTCGAGTTTAATTTGCTAAAAAACACTTGGGTGAGTATTGATTAAAGCTTATAAATACGAAATGGAAATAAAACAATTCGAATATAAAATTATCAATACAAATTAAAAATAACATATACATTTAAGAGAAAAAGGCGACTGTTAAAAGTAACGGAGTTACAACTTTTTCAAAATCGAATTTAATACTGGTTATTAAGCAGAGTGGCCATTGTGTATTTTTCTTTGAGGGAATTTGAGAATTTAGAGAGAACCTTTTTATAATAATAGATTGACTTTAAATAATTTTTATATATTATTAAACATAAATTCGAATTATCAATTTATAGATTCTGGTAATTTATACCTATGACAGTTTCCATTCGAAGTTGCAATATTTTTGAAATGTGTTGCACGATCGATATAAATATTGTAAAAAATACGTACTTTTTAGGCATTCTATATATATAATTTTTTGTTTTGATAGATTAAATAAATTTGGTCGTGTTTAATAAACACACCTTCACTTTTGTAGAAGCATAGAATTAGTACAAAACAGACCCACAAAAAATGCTTGGGGATGGAGTAAATAAAGACTCTTTATATTATGAAAAACGTTTGGCACATGAGTGGTATAATTGTATGGAGTGTTCGCAGGTGGAAAATATAATAGATAGTTCATCCTTTTAAACCTAAGATAAACTATATTTTCACAATAATATATATAATTAATTATGAAATTAAAAAACAACATCCGCCATACAAAATGTGGCTTCAAATGCGATTATCTAGAGAGTGCAATTTTCATGTTCAGGAGGTTTGCTTTAGGCGTTCGCTAAGCTTATTAAAATAGCAGAAATAACTTAAGGATGCCGTCTAAAATACGCCAATAAGCTGTTAAAAATAGATGAGGAAAAAGAAGATTATAATTTCATTGGCTGTAATTCATTTAACGTCAGCAGCATGGAAAGCCTTTGCACAAATATGCATTAGTCGAGGCCTAGTGCAGTCGAAGGACGAGAGAAGCACAAAAAGGACGAATGGAAAATGGCTAACAAAGATGAGGACGAGGAGAAGCACAAGGCTAGCGGAAGCGGAAATGCGCCGCAGCCCTTCATCACCTCATAAAGTTAAGCAAGGCGGACACAACGCGCGGTTGCCAGGCAGCCAAGTTAACAAAGGCAAATTGTCGGAAAAGCTGAAGGAAAAGTGAAGGCAACACAAAACTTTACTAAGTATAAAATTGTAATATTGTGAAAAGACAAGTATTTGACAGTTAAGTGCATTTGAAAAAAGAAAATTGCAAAAAGGTAAAGCGTAAAGAATTTAATATCTAAATATTTTAACATGGCCAACGGGGAAAATCTCTTGGCTAACAAAATGCATAAAAATATGCAAAAGAAACAAGAATAAAAAGCAAATGCAAATAACAGAGATTTTTGTAGTTGACAACAGCGATACCCTGTTGCTTATTTATTTTTGGGTATATAGAACAGGGAACTTTAAATTATAATATTGTTGACGAAGCTGAGGATAAGATTAGCTAAAAATGTATAGTTTCTGAATCAAACAGGTTGTATTTAATGAAATTTAGTTATAAATAATATAATTCTTTTTAGTTAACATTCAAATAAAATAGTCATGCATGCCAGCTTAGAATCCGAATTGTTGATATTCACTCGAATTTGTTGATCGATAGAGACGATCAGTTTAATATATCTGTATTGTTGATAATTAACTAATAATTATTAAAAAATAAATAATAACTAATAATTAATTTTAGTTTTGTTTGAGCTTGCTCTATATCACTGAGTATTACACTTATATACATATATATATTATATTATTACATTTTGAAATGTATACCCCTCAAATATTAGTCGAGCAATCGATGCCACATTATACCCAAGCTCGTGTTTTACTGGGTATATGAAATGCAAAAATAATGCGCACATGTTTGCACAAAGTGCTGGGATTTAGCTGCGACACATGAGGCAGTTGGGCGCACATGAGTGTGGGCGTGGCGTGGCACGGCTGACAGCATTAGTTGCACTCACATCTGGCAGTCTAAGCAGAGCTTTCGCGTATGTAAAATTTATGCACATACATATGTATATGTAAGCCTGTAAACACATATACAGTCCTGTATGTACATAGTTTGTTCGCATTTTGCTTACATTTTTTCTCCGCGCATTTCCTTTTTCTGTATTTTTTTGCGCATTTCTACGCGCTTCTCAGTGGCGCACAGATGCCCAATCCCATACCCAGCCTTGGGGTGTTGTTGTTGTTGCTGTTGCCGCTTTGGCATGCAAATTTGTTTGCATGAAAATGAAGGCAGTTTCCCGCTCCTTGCCCTCTTACCCCCTTCATCGCCCTCATACCCTAGCCATGCTTCACTTGTGGGCATCGGGGCGTATGCGTTTCATTTCGCATATGCACAAAATGTACAGCGTTTGGTTTTATGCGAGGCACACGCCTTGAGGCACTGTCCGTGGCATTCCTTTGAGTGAGAGTATTTTGCATATACACACAACAACACACACAAACACGTACATATATGTATGGAGGCAATAAACGAAAAACTTAATAACTGTTCAATGGAGATTACTTGGGCAAATCCTGATGGGAAGCTGTGGAACATTTGCGAACAATGTTTGCCTTTTTCTTATGCAAATTTCGCAACGCAACTTGCAACTCTCAAGTGCCTGCGGTTGCCACATCCTTTGCATATTTATGTGTGTATACTGATATGAGTGTGTGTGTGGGATGAGGGGTAGAAAAAACATTTTGATTGGCATTTGCATAAGCAGTTCAATGCGGTTTCGTTTGCAGCCTTTCAACATTTTGATCCCTTCCTTGCATCAGGTTGAATCCGTAGTCCGCAGTCCGGAGAAGAGCATATGGGCATTGAAATATGGCTATATCTATGCACATCCCATACACATGCACAAATATCTATATCTACGTAGTTATTGCCGTTTATAAATGTGGCCGGGGAGGTCATTTGATTTTCTCATGCATGAAAATGTTCGCATAGCACTCATAAAAGCGGAAATTGGAAATATATGTATAAATCTTTTACAAACACACACACAGACACACTCATGCACTCATATAAGCACTCATACATACATTGTTTGACCATGGTTTATTGCATTCTGTGCAAGCGACCGGATATTCTTTGTACGATGTCTGCGAAAAGTATGTGTCCACTGTGTCTGCTTCATAATTATGCGTCCGACATAATTTAATGAGAATCGTTATTCAGCTGCAGATTGTTATCCTCAATTAAAGTTGCTTTCAGAAACAGTTAAATATGCATTAAGCAATCTTGATACGATTATGACATTTAATATGAATTTTAATTAATTGCTTTGAGAAATATGCTGAATTCTGAGTTGAAGTGACAAAACAAATTTGATTCATATTTCATAGTAATTACTTATTAGCTGGCTAGGCAATTATTTACTGAAGGAGAATTGTGTCATTTTATATGGTAATTTATGAAATGTTGACAGCAACTAAAAAGAACTTACCATTATTAGCTCTAGTCAAATTTTGAACTTACTTCATGTAAAGTTTGGCCTCAATGGAAAGGTTTTTTGAATGATACAAAACTTTCCTTAACCCATTAGGTACCCACTGAAATCTTTAAATTACAAAAGTAAACGTCAACTTTTGCATCTTTTTTCCTCGATTTCTGAAAGTTTCTTTAAAAATTTAAATAGTGACTGCCAAAAAATTTTTCAAATATCTCTTCGCTGGTATTATTAATAATTTTTTGAAAATTGCGAAAAAGGCACTTTTTGTATCATTCAAAAGGAATTCAAAAGACCTTTCCATTGATGCCAAACATTACATGAAGTAAGTTAAAAATTTGACTAGAACTGGTTTTAAAGGGTGCCAAAATACCTGAATTAAAGCCTACATATTATATGACATTCAAAAATATTTAAGGATATTTGATGAGCTGAATAGATAAAAAGGCAGAAAAATAAATATGAATTAAAAAAAATTTGATACTTCATCACTTTAGGACAGAGCTTACATCTTTGAGCTACAAAAAATATAGTTTTAATCACTGCGGACGGCAGTCCGCTCTAGTGACGAAAGCAGCACGAAGGGTGCGAAGGCGACTAGCATATATACACAGGAAGAATGGAAGATTTGCTATGACTGTCCGATCAGGTCGAGTTATATACCGATCGAAAGGTATTAATTAAACTTACAAGTGTGCATACTAAGACTTTTGAAAACTCACCTGGTTCGTGAGATAAACAGGTGTAAGTGGGAGGGGCAAAATTTACATTATTGGAGCTAATGGGGCCGTTGGAGCCTTTTTGAATTTTCGTTGAATTTTTTACAATTCTCATCAAAAATACGCGTCGAATGACACCTCGATCATCAAAATCGGACAACTGGTTCAAAAAATAATTAATTTTGAAATTTTGAGTCGCCTTCCGAAAATGAGATGAAAAGTCAGTTTGTCTGTTTGTCTGTTTGTTTGTTTGGATCAAATCGTTAATTTAGCTAAAAAGTTTGAATGAGGACTTGTTCCCGCTCAAAAATCTAGAAACGTTTGTTCTACGACTTTTTCGAAAAATCGCTAGTTTAGCGGGAAATCGCTAAAACCCGCTAAAACTAAAAACCCCCATAGTGTCCAAACTATGAAAGCTACAGATATGATCTATATGTCGTTGGAAAGGTACTTTGAAGGGCTCTTAAGCATATGTTCAAACTTTTTTTCTAAAGTACGCAGGTAAAAAGCTACAGGTGAAAAAAGGTAATTTTTTCCACATTTTGGCGGTTTTCGAGAAAACGCCGCTAGCGATTTTTTTTAATTTTGAATATGTTTGAGCTTTTAATATTTCGCGTTTTTTGATACATCATGCATAAATTTTTGTTGATTGGTTTGGAAGATATAACCTATTAACTGAATATATACGTTTTACTTTGAATTAGAAAAGGACAGCAGCAACAAAGTGTCATAGCAGCCAGAGTTTGAGAGTGCTGATAAATTTTGCGCTTGGCATGTTGGCATGTGTGTTAGTAAAGAGAAACAGTGTTGCCAGACAGTTTCTTTTTGCTTGTACAAACAATAAACACCGATTGACAAAGTTACACTGTAAAAAAATATTTCAATTGTCAAAACTTCCTATGTCTTATTAAAAAATTTCTGATATCTTATAAAAAAACCTCTTTACGAGGTAAAAGTCTAGAGCCAGTGACAAAATTTTTTTTTTAATAATTCATGTGTAAAATGTAATATTTTTCGTCACAAAATTGGATATCAGAAATTTTGGGGCATGAAAATGTTTTCGTCACTAGACTTTTACCTCGTAAAGAGGTTTTTTTTATAAGATTTTAAGAGAATGTTAAATTGAAAGCAACTGTTCTGGAGATGTATAAGCTCATATCTAGATTACATTGAGAAGCTATCAATCAAAGGAAACTGTTCAAATTGGAACCTGGAAAATTCTATTTCGTTCAACCAGGCAAAGAAAATGAATTATAAAAACATTTGTAGATGGCTTAAGAATCTTTAAACGTTTTTATATAGCTAAATATTAAAAAAATATTTAGCTTATAAGCTGCTGGTACATAACTTTGACCTCAATTACGTAAATGAATAACTTCTATTGTAGATCGAATATCTTTGAAAATATCTATAGTTATATAATGTTGTATATTTTTTCAATTATGTTATCTTGCTCGTTCAAATAGAATTAGCAAATGTCTCAAATTAATAATGAAACTGAAAACAATTTTCTTGAATTTTATTTATTATAAACTATTAAACAGGCTATTACAGCTACATACTATTTTGTTGTAAAATTTAGTCCTACATTTGCAGTATATAAATGTACTAAACTGAAAATGGTAAGTGCGTAATCCATTAAATGAAAGTGAGACAGTGTGTGTGAATGTGGAAAATGCCAACTAAGCGAAAGACTTAGAAAATATTAAGCACGAACACGAACATAAATCCCCGAGAGTTCAAGTGACCGGGTCTAATACAAAATGTGTGGCCCCCAAAGTGATGAGGACGTGGATGAGGGCGTGGAGCATTTCGTTGTTGGCTTTGAGGAAGACCATCTGCAGCAGAGTTTTCCATTTCGCAATAATAAATCTGTGCATACTATGAAATGTAACACGAGATATTGAATTCAATGCTGGATGGCAAAGACACAAGCCGCGAGCCAAAGAGAAGAGAGTAGAGTAGAGAAGAGATGAGAAGAGGAGGAGGGGTCGGGGTTAGGCCAAAGCAGGCCAGTGTTGGTGTCCTGATAAAGAAAAGTGGCAGCAAATACGGAAGAATAATGCGACAGCACGAACAACAGACAGCCTGGCTCGAAAACTGGCAAACTGGCAGGCAGCTGGGTGGCAAGAGGGTGTAAACAGAGCACGGCCAGGGGATGCATTACAATGGCAAAAAAATATAGGCTGACACAGAATGACAGAGGGAGAGAGGGATAGGGAACAGCGTGACGGGGAGGTAGAGACAAGCTACAATTGAGACAATGCAACGCCCGCAACACGGAACAAGAACAATTGCAATGCGGCAACTAATATTTTATGCGTAGAAGCAGCACAGATATGGACACATCGGCGAGGGTCGCAAGGAAGTGTTAATAATTAAAATAAGATAATGTAGTGAAACTCATTAATAATAATAAAGATTTGTATATTTTTGTATGTTAAGTAGAATTATGAGAAAGAGAGAGAGAGAGAGAGAGAGAGAGAGAGAGAGAGAGAGGGAGAGTGTGTTGGAAAAACAAATTGTCGCTATTCACCCCAGAATTGGAGAGTGAAATCTACAGTTTCAATGAACAAATAGTTTGTCGTTTAACTGAAAATTGCTGATCTTGATAATAATAACTAAAGATAAATGCAGCTAATTTATGTTTGTTTGTTTTTTGATTTGTATTTATTTATTTATTTAATGCAAAGACAGTTAAATAATTGGAGATACCGTCGAGATAAGTAGCTCAAAATTTAGTCTTAGATGAATCTTGTGTTTTTTGATGAACGCAATATTAATCTTGTGGTATGACAGTAATTGTTACGCAGTTAATAAGTAAAAGTTTCTATAATACTATTGAAAGTAGTTTGCTGCGAATAACTTTTCCTCACGACTTGCGCTCATCTCGAATACAAACAGAACTTTAATACGTCGGTGAGTAATACAAAATACCACAAACTCAACTTGCTAGGGTATTTAAGCATCGTCACGTGCCAGTTTTATTTTGGTTTTTCTTTTGCGTTTTTCCAGCGTTTCTTGTAGCTGCTGTTGCAATTTTTCTTGCTGTTTCTTAACACGCTTGTGCAATTTTCCATTAAGGGAATTAGTTGGGGTACAACATGAGCAACGAGCAACGGGCGACAGCGACAAAGTGGCACAGCATGAGTGTATATAAACTTATAAGCAATACTGTAAGTATGTGTACACTTACTTATGTATGTATATATGTAAGTGTATGCAGGTCTGTAGCGAGAATGTGCTGATTTATAGAAGGTGACAGTTGTGGGCACCGAATGATAACAAGCTTTTTCCCCTGCACCCGTCCTTCCTTTCCTTTCTCTACTTTTTCCCCTGCACCCGTCCTTCCTTTCCTCTCTCTACATATAAATATATATCTCTCTGTCACTCTTACACTCTCTCAGAGCTAAAATTCTATCAAATGTTGCTTGTTGGCAAAACTGGCGTTTGTTTGCTGCCAGAGATTTTCTCTTTTAACCGTCGAGAATTGCAATTGCCTCGTCTGTCGGGTCTGTTGTAACAGCTGCAGCTGATGTGCATGAAAAGTGGTTTTTCCGAGAACACAAAATACTAGAAAACGCTGGGGATCCCCCAGTCTTAGCTTCCCCCCCCTTTCTGGCCACCAATTTGAAGATGGGCCAACGGAGTACGGAAAATTCGTCGCTTTGCCATAAATTTAAGTGTTGTCAGCATCTCCATGCCACATGTGGCACATCGGTCAAAAGTTCACACTGAAATTTATTATATTTTTATTACGAACCAAAAAAAAGCTTGCGGTTGAGTATTGTTAAAAATGCTTAAATTTAATTTATTTTTAAGAAATAAATGTTAAGGGGAGAATCAATATGATAAGTTAGAAGATAAAACATGCAATAAAAAATTCACCTTGGCAATTGAAAAATTAGTTGTCCTACTTTTTATGTCTCCCAGGCTTTTATATATGTATATGTTATTCTGTTCACCTATCAACCTATGTATTTATTTTAAAAACTTTATATGACTTCAGTGATGCCTGACAGATGACAGACACATAATGTTGGATAATTGGATATTTCTATCTATTAAACTTTTTTCATCTTTTTCATATTTTTATTAAATTTCAAGAAGAAACCAAGTTGCTTAAAGTATAAATTATTTATACAATTATGAGAATAAGTGTTTTCCAATTAACTTGACGGTTTGCAAGCTGAAATTTCATTGAAAAACTTTTGCAGCAGCAGTAACAATATTCGAAACAAAACTGTTGAGAGTAACTGTGTGTGTTGTAGTCATGAACTAGATTCAGTAAAATTGGTCAAAAGCAAACAAAAATAAAGGCAAAAGTTTTTCTAAAAGCATTTGACGAAAGCTGAACAATTTCAATTTTATTAATTGCCTTTCAGAAACACACACAAACAGAAAAGTAATTGTTGTAAAACTCGTTGAATTGAATTAAATTGGCGAACGCGACAAAAAAGTGAAACTAAATGAATAAACAAAACCATTTCACTCGGAAGCATATGAAACGCTTATTTTGCAATTTTTTCCTCAATTTTGAGTTTTTCATTTTGAACACGTTTTGGGCAGTTGCAACTCGCAACATGGCCAAAAAGTGTCTCAATTAAATTTGGTGCGGCCTAATGAGCCCGATAGGACATTACGAACGCCTCTAGCTGAGTTTGTTCGAGTTTGGGTGGTTTGAGTTGATTCTGTTTTTAACAGCACTGGAGCATTGAGTTTGTGATTGGGAGTTTGGGGCATGCCACATCAGAAATAACAACGAAAACTCAGTGGAAGCGAAACGCAACAAAACGAAGCAAACGAAAGCGTAGACTCCAGCTAAAAAAACCGGAACGAAAACAACAAAAATAGCCAACGTTGCAGTTCAGTTTCGACCAGAACACATACCCAAACCCGGGACCCGGATCCGGATCCGGATCCGGGCAGCCATGTTGATTTCATTTCATTTAGTGGCATTCCAAGTTGTTGTTCTGGTTGTTGTTGTTGCTGTTATATGTGGAATTCTCATTTTGTCTTTGTCTATCCTGAAATGCTCGCTGTGTGTGTGTGTGTGTGTGCGTGTGTATGTTGCTGTGGTTGTTGTTGCCTGGCAACGCCAACGCGAAAACATTTCGCGCAATGGCCGCCAACGCTTTTTCGTTTTCCAATGGCGTCTGGCTGCCCATTAGTATAACGCCAAAACAACAACAACACCAAGAAGTGCAACATCATCATCACAATTCTAGAAGAGCATGCGCTCAAGTCGACTTAAAGATGCTTTGCCGAGCAGATATTTTTAATTTTTTTCCAACACTGTCTATTTTAAAATAAAAATATTATTTTTCTATACGTATCCCTTTTTTTTAAATTTTATACTACCATAACTTTGTCCAAATTTAACCGATTTCCTTGCGCAATATCTATTTTTTCATTGTTTGACATCTAATTTGATTCTACATCAAAATTCTATTTATTTGAAAAATTTAAGTTTTTTTCAAAACTCTACACTTTTTCAAAAACTTCAAGCAGTCATAACTTGGGCAAAACTTAACCGATTTTCTTGTGGAATGTTTATTCTATCGATTTCTTACCTCTATTTTGCTTCTGCATCAATGTTATATTCATTTGAACATTTTTTAATATACTTATAGGGTACATTTACAGGGTGTTCCTAATTTTGTTTACTCACGCGTAAGTCTCACTACATTTTGTTAAATTTATTGAAGCCAAGGACTTCAATTACTACTTCCATATCCTTGCAATCGGATGCATTAAGAAGGAAACAAACTTGATGAGAAAGTCGAGTACGCTGTAAAAATGGCAGCGTACCCAACGCTAGTAAGCTACAAACGTGTTGGGAGGGACTAGCCTAGAACTGGTCAAAAGGTGGATAGATAGATAGATGGATGGATGGATGGATGAATGGCGTTCGCTTGGGAAAATGTGCAGTGAACCGTAGTAAAGACAACAAACATCAGTTGGCCAAGTTTCTTTATTGTTGTCGTTGCTGTTGTTGTTGTCGTTTGTGCTGTTGTTGCTTAACGACAAATCGAAAACAACAACAGCCCAACAGGCCAACTGGCAAACATCAAATATGGCGGCGACTTTGGCAACACACTCAAGGGAGAGAGTCAGGCTTTCAGCTACCAGTTTGAGCTTCAGCTCCGGTTGCAGGGTCTGCCTCCAAATCCCCAAACGCATAAAATGCCCAAAACAGCAGCACTCAGTGGAGTTGCCATTCACCCGCTTTTCCCCTTGCCATACTTCTCCCCAATTCCCCTGCTCGGCAGTTGTTATAAAAGACCGGCAAAAAGCAGCAACCGGTAAAATCGAATGTTCACTTTGCACACTCACACAACTCTCTTGCTCTCTTTCACTCTCTCTCTTTCTCTCATTTTTGACACTCTCTCATTCTATGCTTCTATCTCTATCTCGCTCGCTTTGGCTGATTTACTCCCACGCTTACACACACACACACACACATATACATACTCACACATAAATGTTTGAAATTTTGCACACATTTACAATAATTGTAAATGTGTTGAAAATCGTTTGCACAACTCTGAGCAACAAACACATCCCAACAATGTTCCAATGTGTGTGTGTGTGTGTGTGTGTGTGACAGTGTGTGTATCTCAATGCTTGCTCATTTGTTAAGGGGAAATGGCCTTTGTCTGTCTCACCAAGAGCGTATGTGTATGTGTGTGTGTGTGAGTGAGTGTGAGTGAGACTGGGCTATGAGAGCAGCCATGTTTTTTCCAGCGAACTTCGAGGCGCAAGCGCCAGAGTAACACTGCGCGAAATTGGGCAGTTTTTCAGTGAAAACAAATGATCATCAGGTATGTTGATATAAAATCTTTTTTTTAAGCTTTATGCAATTCAATTAAATAAACTTAGTATATTCAAGGGATTTCGAAAAATTTTACTATGTTCATGAACTTGTCTTCAGGCACTTTTAAACTGAAATATTTTTATGTTAAAAAATTATAAGTGAATAATTTTACAAATAATTCAAAATCTTAAGTTTAAATTGTATTATTTAATATGAAATATCATAGTCAATTAATTACTAAATACAAAAGCGTACCAGCCGCTAGGAACATTTAAAAATGTTTTTAAATTTACTTGACAACATTAGGAATAAAATATATATAGAAACTAAAAAAACAATAATCATTGTTTATATATCAGCAGTCTTTTGGTCAACTTCAACCGATTTTAGTTTCCTTAAAAAGTTATACAAAAAGAAAGTTATACAGATAAGAAATGTGTTGAATGTTTTCTTAAATAAATGAAATCGCAGGCAAGTGACTGAATTTCGGCCAGTGGGCTAAATATAGTTATAAATAGCGATATATATGTATATTAAAATAAATAAATTTATTTCTTTATAATCAACAATTATTGACCTTTATTGTTAATTTTTTTTTTTATTTATTTATTTATTTAATGCAAACATTGCTGCCTCATCTAAAATTAACAAATACAAAATGAATGTACAATATTTAATAAATATTACAATTAAATAAGAATTCAAAAAGAATTGAAAGCCTAAATGAGTTACAAGTTTTGTCTAAGAACGCCACCCACACGATGGGGGAATTTTATTTGCCAGTCCGGCGAATTATATTTATGTTTATTATATTATCAATAATTTATTAAATTATGTAATAATTATTACATAAAACTGATGCTAATTCAAATAAAGTTTACTTTCAAGTTGAGCGTCTCAACTTAATTCCAATATGTTTCTCTTCAATGCATTGGTTGCTTCATTAATTTTCTAAGAAGTTTCTTGGATTATCAAAGTTTTCGTATAAACTTTAACAGCCTTGGCAGTTGGCAGTTGCCAATTTGCCGTTGTCAGTTGTCGGTTGACGGTTGGTAGTTCGCAGTTCTGTGTGTGTGTGTGTATAGAAAAGCTATCAAAATATAATAAGTATTTGAGTAGATGAGGGCTGTACTCAGTTATGGCTAAGTGCTGCAGAACCTTTATGCATTTGAAATGCAGTCATTACTGCTAACCACATTAGTGATTCCACGTCACCGCCCCCCATTCAGATGTCCTCCCCCTTTTGAGTACCCCACTGTACTACGTATTTTTCCGGACAGTTGCCAAAGCCGAACAAACTAAAATCCAAGCAGCAGGCCAGGCCAAACACTTGAGACTCGATTCGGCTCGCTTGGCAAGGTCTCAAGGGAGCCGTGGAAACTGTGCACTGTGGAGCCTCTCAGTGTTGTTGGCCTTGTGGCTGCCACACAGCCAGCGTGGTGCTGTGGTGCAGTGGTGCCAGTACCTGACAACGCATCTGTGCGACGAGCTGTGCATGGCAACCGCTTTTATAGTCGGCCCCACACTCGATACTCGCCACTGTGGCTTTAGCTGCGCACAACATGGCGTATGAGCAACGGACACTGACACGGACACGAACAGATACGACACACACACACCCACTCACACAAATGCATACATACATAGAGAGACAGAGACATGTGCGAGTCGCTCTCCCAGATATTGCCAT